>JANAVB010035420.1:5914086-6310667 GCA_029216955.1 Iris pallida
TGGGGGGGGGGGGGGGGGGGGTGGGGGGGGGGGGGGGTGGGGGGGGGGTGGACGTACGGATCTGCTATTTTCCCGCCATTTATTTTTTTATCCGTTCTTCAAACCCTATTTTCTCGTTTCCCTTCCAGTAGTGGAGTGGATTCGTGCATATAACTAACTGCTCAGAATAAGAAACCCTGGTTTGTCTTTTTGTTAATATTTTACTATTAACATATTATTTTTAGCTTATTTTTTTAAAAAAAGTTATAATGATTGTTCAGTTTTCGAGAGAATAACAGTTTATGAGTGTAGGTATTTTATAATAACATATTTTTTAATAGATAATTATCTAATTATTTATGTCGAATTTAATGAACAATTTTAATTAGTAAATATGAGTAAATTATTATTTTTTTTTGAAAAATAAATTTTTATGACCTTTTAGACGTATAGACTATATATGCACGGAGGGCTGCTCTACAATGTTACCAACTTAGACTTTGGCCTAGGACCCCATAATTTAACGGCCCTATATATATATAGATATATATATATATATAGATTATATATATATTATATATATATAATTATATCTATATATATGGAGCAGAAAGGAAAAAAAATCTCCTTATTTATTTATTGACCTAAGGTCTCATGGTTTAAAAAAAAAAATTATCTCATTTTCTTAATTATTTAATTGATCTAGACTTTGTGATTTAGGAGAAGATCAATCATCTTATTTCTTAATTTGCCTAGGGCCCACAGATGTCTTGAGACGGTCTTTATGCATGTGTGTACTTTATAGAAGAACACTAACAGAGATGCCTTAATTATTCTAAATTTATTATTATATTATTTTATACTAGAATATATAGATTTGTTTTTACCGCTCTCTATAAATTCTATTACATGCTTTTAAACTGAATAAATTTAATTTTGTTGGTAAGATTTATTTATGTGGACTATAATGACGACGGATCATATTCATAGCCTCCTTCGTCACTGATAGTGATGGTACAAGTAATAGAAACCAATTTTAACATTACGCTGTTAGTTAGCTCCTGTTACCTAAATTAGGTGATGTATACAAGCATATCAAACTTGTTTATTACGAGGAATTAATTGTTGGAAGGAAGGGTCCCTAAGGCACTAGCCTAGTGGTAGTACGGAGGGCCTCCAAGTACAGATTTTGGGTTCAAATTTTTCCTCGGTGACTGGGTGGCTTATTTAGCCACAGCCGACTTGGAGAAATGATACCTCAAAAAAAAAGAAAAAAAAAATCATTTATAAAATGGTAGAAGTTGAGGTATTAGGTCTAAAAGACATGCAATGCCGTGTACAAGTTAGTGCGTAATGCCGAACATATTAAAAAAGAACTTACTCGAGTGTTGTATAGGTTTACAGACGGTCAGACTTCTAATGAATCGTTAGTAAACCATACAATTGTTAGGATGTTTTCTTCGTTTATTTGCTTACCTTTTTGTTTGTTTTTGCTATTGTTTAATTCCTTCCTTTCTTGTTTTTTTCGCTCCGATTTAATTCTTTGGAATAATAGGTCAGTACAAGTGTAGTACGTCCATGTAGGAATTTCTATGCGTTGCTCTCCAACCTTTTTCTTTCTTTTGCATTTTCGTGCGAGTTTTTTACTTTCGAAAACTCTAAATGGCACGCGGGAGGGGGACCGCGGCTGTGCCCGTGCCGACATGTCTCCCTCCCATTCGCCCCCCTTGCTATCTTGGGATCCATCTCCAAAAATCTGGCCAATGACGACCAGACATCTGACGTGCTGGCCAGGACCGCGGTTACAAACCGCGGTCCATGTAGCTATGCAGTGGAGGTTATATGAACCAAACGGAGCCTATGAGTCACATAGCTATCGCTTCTGGGAACTGTTGGATGTAAGAGACCAAAATACCTGTCCCCATAACTGGAATTTCAGTCTGGGCTGCAATCTTGAGTCAACACAATCAGACCCGGAATTTGCCCCCTATTCCCAATAGGACAGAAGGCTCCATGGTCTTCTTGTTTTCCCGATTTCCTTCATCTGTACCAAGCAAAATACCTACAAATTGTTAGAAAACAATTCGAGAAATACGTTTATTAAAGAAAATCAATTCGTGCTTGAGTCGAGGATCACTCTCTCTTTTAGAACGTTTCGAGATTATCTTCTCTTTCTGAAGATTTCAATCTCGTTGTTCCTAGGATAAAACCAGCGTATCTTTACAACCGGATTATAGAAAAAGATCCGGTTACTTTATGGAATACTGTCCAAATCAGAAATCACACTTACTGTTGTTGGCACACTGAATTCGTACTGGTAACTCTTCTGTGTACTCGTACGTTCTATCAGGAACTCAACGAAACACTTGCACTCGTATCAACTCAGGAGAGAAGATTGTTGACTTGAGTGAATTATTTGTTCTCTTGTTCGCTGTCCCTTTTTAATGCAGAAGGGTTGCGATGCAACAGACTCGAGTCTGTAGGTGCGTGCCTGTTGGCTCGCATCTGTTCGCTTCGTTCCCTTCAAACCAAAAACATAACTCTTCCGCGTACAGCCCAAGACCACGGCCCACGACCAACGGCCCCGCCTAAGGCACAAGCTAGGCTTGGCCAATATCCTATGCCTAAGACTAAGCCTAAGCCAAGCCCAAGCCGGCCCGGCCTAGCGGGCCGCCCGAGAATATAAGAATTTTATCTCTCAAAATTCTCTATTTAATCTATCTCAATAAAGCCCACCACTTGATCTCTTGGATGATAATCAAAGAGAGAGGTTGCTTTATATATATGGAAAGAAAGTTTTCTTTCTTCCAATGTGGGACTATAGTTAATAGAGTTAATTATATTTATGGTATTATTAATTCATTAATTCCAACAATCCCCCTCATAAAATATGATGGAAGATAAGTGATTTTTCTTTATCTTTTGTATTACCATGCATCAGTGAGAGTGTACTTCGACTTGAACTCTCATAGTAACAAACAACAAAACAGAGGATAATAAGTGAACAGAGTCTTGAACTTACTATCCTGCTTTCTGAGGTGAAGGAATGTCACACAATGGGTCTACTGGTATTCGTTCATTCTTTGCTTAGCACTAATATGGCCCTGTGCTATATCCTAGTTAGGTAAAAGCTCTAGAGAATCAGCCCATTCTCATAGGAAGCGGCCACACTTCCACAATCACCTTGGTGATGACTATCAAGAGTATTCTTGTAGTAGTACCCCTCTCAAACTTGAGAATATCTTCATTAAGAATTTGTATATCAAAAATTCATCCATTCATTCAATACAAGTGTATCATGTAAATCATTCACATCAGGATAGAACATTGTTTTGAAGTTTCAAGAACTTCTTACATGTCTTTCAATATCACTAAATGGTTTGTGTTTTCTCTTTGAACTTAGATCTTGGGATCTCCAGTCAACTAAGTAGAGTTTCCCCACCTGAGACTCTGCCAATGGCTTTAGTCCCATCCTTGTCGATGTGCTCCAGACCTTGTCTTTAGATAATCCTTTCGTCAAAGGATCTGCAAATTGATGTCTGTTCTGATGTATCAATTCTTACCTTTCCTGAGGACAAATTCTCTCATGCATTGTGCTTGCGTCGAATTGCTAACTTCTTACCATTGTAGTAATGGTTCGTTACTATGCTATTGCAGAAGTACTATCACAATGAATCAGTTACCCGTGGATAGGCCTACTCCACAGAGGTACGTTCGACAGAAGGTTTCTCAACCAATCTGCCTCTTCACTAGCTGCAGCTAGCGCTATCAACTCAGACTCCATAGTCGACTGGGCCAATATCGTTTGTTTCTTGGATCTCCAAGATACTGCTCCACCTGCGATACTAAAGATATATCCGCTTGTGCTCTGGAATCATCCGAAAATGAGTTCCAATCTGCGTCGCTAATCCTTCAAGGCCGCGGGAAACCGACCGATTGTAACCTAAGTTCTTGGTTCTTTTCAAATAACGCATTACTCTTTCGATTGCAATCCAATGCTCTGAACCTGGATTACTGGTAATCTACATAAACTCCGACTGCATAGCAATGTCGGGTCTAGTACATCTGTTACGTAACGAGACTTCCATCACACTGGAATACTCCTGTTGCGTATTGCATCTCCGGGTTCTTTAAAGTTTAACTTGGGAGTTACTTGGAGTGCAAATGGGTTTCCGATCAAAGTAGTTGTATTTTTTTCAATACTTTCTCAATGTAGTGAGATTGATCGAGATAGATCCAGAGTCAGTACGAGTGCTTTTCACCTCCGGATGACATTTGCTTCACCCATATCTTTCATATCAAGTTCTGACTCAATAGACTTTTAGTCTCATTGATCAACTCAATAGTTAACCAAAATGAGTAGATCGTCTACGTATAGACATATCATTGTACATAAGTCACCTGTTTCCTTATGTACAAACATTTATCTGCCTCATTTATCTTGAATCCACCAGATAATAACAGATCTATCTTATCATGCCATGTTTGGAGCCTGTTTAGACCGTACAAGGTCTTGGTTTAGCTTACAAACTTTGTGTTCCTCTCCTGGAATCACAAATCCTTTAGGCTGAGCCATGTAGAGTTCTTCTTCTAAATCACCATTTAGAAAAGCTGTTTTTACATCCATTTGATGGATAATCAAATTATGTATAGCGGCGATCGTAATAGAACTCTAATGCTCGTCACATGAGTAACAGGAGAATATGTATCAAAGAAATCAACATTTTCTTTCTGTACATATCCCTTGGCTACTAGTCTTGCTTTAAATTTATCAACCGTTCCATCAGTTTTAAGTTTTCTCTTGAAGATCCACTTGCTATCAATGGACGACAACCAGGAGGTAATTCAACTATCTCCCATGTTTCATTTGATCGTAATGATTCTATCTCATCTTTGATAGCTTCTTGCCAAGAGCAGCATCGGCAGAAGCCAATGCTTCTTCTATTGTGTTTGGATCTGCCTCTAAGAGTAACATAATCATCATTATAGTTGACTCTCTTTGTTCTCTTTCCTCTTCCCATATCATTGTTATCATTTGTGGATAAAGCATGTTTTCCACCAACAATGACTGGATCTTCGTTTGCTATTTCTGGAAGAGGAGTATTCTCAATCAGAGGTAGGTATGTGTTATACCCCCACTATTCGTAGCATTTTCACTACTAGTGGAACCCCCACTATTCCTTATCTTGTAAGGAACTTGTCTTCGAAGAAGTCGGCATCCGTTGACTCTATGATTGTATTGCTAGTACGATCAAAGAATCGATAAGCGCGGCTATTAATTCCATAACCAATGAACACGCACTCGTAAGCCCTGTTTGCTAACTTTGATCTTTTCGGATCTGGTTTGCGAACATATGCTAAACATCCCCATGCTTGAAATAATTAACATTAGGCTTTCTCTTTCTCCAAATCTCATATGGGGATATCTCAGTGTTTTCACGTGGAATGCGATTTAACACATGATTCACTGTTAATAGACCTCTCCCCAAAACGATTTTGGTGCACCGGAACTAAGTAGCATTGCTACGATTAATTCCGTAAGAGTTCTATTCTTTCTTTCTGCCTTGCCATTTGACTCAGGAGAGTATGGCGCAGTGGTTTCGTGAATTATTCCCATTGAAGCATATAAGCTTTGAAACTCATGGGAAGTGTATTCACCACCTCTATCGCTTCTGAATCGTTTGATCTTTCTATCAAACTGATTCTGAATTTCATCAACATATATTTTGAACATGTTGATTGCTTCAGACTTATGCGAGAGTAAGTACACTTGAGTATAGTTGGAATGGTCCTCTATAAAGGTTATGAATACCGTTTACCATTTCTGTTAGAGTTCCATCCATTCACAAATATCAGTGTACTAACTCTAATAACTCTGTTTCTCGCCGAGAACCTGATTTGTGTGTTTTGATTATCTTTGCTTGACTGCAAGATTCGCACTTATCAAAAGTATTCACATCAATTCTCGGTATCATTCCAAGTTTACTCATATTAGATACGAGTTTTTGGTTCACAGACAAAGTCTAGAATGCCAAATATTGAAAGTACACACAGAGTAAACCAAATCAGATTTATTTCATTTCAATACTCAGTTTAAACATTCCATCAGTTACAAATCCTTTCCCAACAAAGATACCGTTCTTGGTCAGGATCCACTGGTCAGAACCTAGGGTTTGCATAAACCCAGCCTTGTTAAGAATGTAACCGGAGATCAGATTCTTCCGCTCTCTGGAGTGTGCAGCACATCCTTCAGAATGAGTGCCTTCCCAGAAGTAAACTTAGAGTAACATCGCCTACTCCCATCACTTTGGTGGTGTGTGGGTCTCCGAGCAGTATATGCTCATCAGTCTCTCTATATGAAGTGAACCAGTCACGTTCATAACAGACATGGCGAGTTTTCCCCTGAATCAGCCCACCATCCGTCGTTGCCACCAACCATGTTTACTTCCGTAACCATGGCAACGAACGGTTCTTCTATGTTTGGATCTGTTCCTTCTTCTTTCCTTTGTTGCGGCAGTTGCGAGCAATGTGGCCTGGTTTGCCACATTCATAACACTTGAACACCATTTCTTTCTTTCCAGGAGGAGGAGGAGGCCTGGAACTAGAACCTGTGTGAAAGTTCTTCTGTGAAGGGTTCGCTTCACTCCTTTCTTCTTGAAAGATGGCTTCTTTGTCTTCATGCTCTTAGGAGTTGGACCAGGATAAACCTGCACATAAGAAACCTCATTCTTATTATCCTGGTTCCGTGCCTCTTCTTCCCCCGTAACTTGATGATAAGGCTTTCCATCGTTAACTCTGATGACTTGTGCATCAGTAGTTTGATAGTCTTTCCACGAACTTGGTAACTTCTCAATTAAGCAGCGACTTGGAACTGCTCGTCCACTGGTATGCCTTCAGAGATGATCTCGTGCACAATCTTCTAAGATCGTGCGTCTGAGCAACAATCGATTTGTCATTCTGAAAACAAACCTAAAGTAGCGGCTTACTGCGTACTTTTTCGATCCCGCTTCTTCGGTATCGTATTTCTTTTGCAATGCATCCCATACCTCTTTAGCAGATGTCTATTCTGATATAGATCATAGAATGCATCGGACAACCCATTCAAGATGAAGTGACGACATTTGAAGTCGTCTTCTTCCCACGCTTGTTGTGCGATCAGGGTGTCATCGTAGTCACTGGTGTCTGGTTCTACACCTTCTTCCGTTACCGTTGGTAGTTCCGGTAGACGGGCTTCTCATCCTTGAGCACGTAATCGACCTTTTTTAAGACAAGATAGAAGTTCATTTTTGACTTCCATCTCTTAAAGTTCAGTCCGTCGAACTTTGAAGGGCGATCATGATCTTTCTTTTCCCACTTCTCGGAATTGTCCATTTCTGTAACAAAGTTAACAGAAGAATCAGTAAACTTCTAAAAATTGTTAGAAACAATTCGAGAAATACGTTTATTAAAGAAAATCAATTCGTGCTTGGAGTCGAGGATCACTCTCTCTTTTAGAACGTTTCGAGATTATCTTCTCTTCTGAAGATTTCAATCTCGTTGTTCCTAGGATAAAACCAGCGTATCTTTTACAACCGGATTATAGAAAGAAGATCCGGTGTACTTTATGGAATACTGTCCAAAATCAGAAATCACACTTACTGTTGTTGGCACACTGAATTCGGTACTGGTACGTCTTCTGTGTACTCGTACTTCTATGCAGGAACTCAACGAAACACTTGCACTCGTATCAACTCAGGAGAGAAGATTTGTTGACTTGAGTGAATTATTTGTTCTCTTGTTCGCTGTCCCTTTTATAATGCAGAAGGGTTGCGATGCGAACAGACTCGAGTCTGTAGGTGCGTGCCTGTTGGACTCGCATCTGTTCGCTTCGTATCCCTTCAACCACAGACCACAGACCACAGACCACAGACCACAGACCACAGACCACAGACCAACGGCCCTAAGGCCTAAGGCACAAGGCTAGGCTTGGCCAATAGGCCTATGCCTAAGACTAAGCCTAAGCCAAGCCCAAGCCGGCCCGGCCTAGCGGGCCGCCCGAGAATAGATTAAGAATTTTATCTCTCAAAATTCTCTATTTAATCTATCTCAATAAAGCCCACCACTTGATCTCTTGGATGATAATCAAAGAGAGAGGTTGCTTTATATATGGAAAGAAAGTTTTCTTTCTTTCCAATGTGGGACTATAGTTAATAGAGTTAATTATATTTTATGGTATTAATTAATTCATTAATTCCAACACAAGTTTAACCAAACAGGTTCTCGACATCTACAATTGTCATGTTTAATATGGAAAACAGAAGCACAATATTGATACAAAGTCCTAGTTTTTGTACGTTACAGATGGTCAGGCTCCTAATGAATCGTTAGTAACCCATAGAAATTGTGAAATGCATCAACATTCCTGAGAAGTACAGTAAATCTATTTATTTCTGTTTAATGGACTGACAGATGGGCCCACCACAGTCACATGGGTGGAGAAGTAGACTACTAACTGGAAATGGTCAACAACAATCCAACCGCTCACTAAGAAAATGGGAGGAAGAAAAAAGTTGAGGGAAAAGTGAGAGGAAAATTTTAGAGTAAAAAGTAGGTCGGTCCCACCAAAAATTTGAGGGGGAGAGAACATGGGGGAGAAAAATTTGAGGGGGAGAGAACATGGGGGAGAAAAATTTGAGAGTAAAAAGTAGGTAGGTCCCACCAAAAAAATTTTCTCCCAAATGTGGGAGGAAAATGGAGAGAGATGAGAGGAATTTGAGTGAATTTACCCCACCACCCCTCAAAAAGTTAATATTAAATCATCATTTGAGAATACCAAGGAGGAAATAGTAATTATACCTATATCCATAAACAAATAAAAAATTATTTTTAAACTTTTCCTTTCCCTACTTTTTGTCCATCCAAACAAAGGAAGGAAAAATTAACTTACTCTCCTCCATTTTCCTTCCCCTCAAATTTTTCTCTCCCTCCCCCCAAATGTTCCCAAACACAGTAAGGTGGACAGGTTATTTAACTAGCAAGCATCGTCGTCTGACATTTTTGGACCAATGTGAGAGCTGAAGATGTGCTAGATTATGATTTAAACAACAAAAATCCTAGAGGAACTCATGGTTCATGAGTTCTTAATTTTAAAGACTAAGCTATTAATAGCCGTTGGATTAAATACATTTCAGGGGCCTCAACAAAAAAGCGATCTAAATGCAAAAGTAATACCACGTGTCATAACTATATTGTTAGTTCCTATTTTAGTTTGTGTAGTTAGTCGGACTGATTTAACAACTATTGAAATGTACTGCTTTACCTTCGCAATGTTATTTTTTCTCGAGGAATTTTACCTTCATATCAATGTTTTATTAAATGAAATTCCATCTCTTGAATTAAAATAGGGGTAAAATAGATAGACTATAGATGAGGATCACGTGCAAGTGCAACTCTTACCTGTTCGCATTGAATTCTCAAGTAATTCGCTGCCTTGCTGGTGTGTTGAGTATTAAATCTGGTGGGGGTCCCAACTGTCCCAACTGAAAGGGCCAATTACTAGGTTGCAGATGGTAGTTAAACTAGTTAATGCAACCTTCAATTCCAGGCTTGCTTTTCTAGGTGAGCCTCACATTTGTATCAGTCTTTCAGGAAAACTGGTGGATAACTCGTAAGAAAAATGAATGTACCCACTGTGATTTTAGACTATCTCCAATGGGAAGAAATTCATTTTAGAAAAAATTTCTCCCAGTGGTGATTTCTATCACCATTTCTATCCTACGTGGCAATGATGTAGGATGAAAACTTTCTAAAAGGGTTTCTACATGTAGAAACTCTCATAGAAATTTTTCTATCTCTCATGACAATTATTATTGGGTCCCACATCATTAAATTGGTCCTTGACACATAGGATATAAATGGAGAACCATAGGAGAGCATTTTTGTATATCTACAATTTCTATGTAGAAACTCTTCCAACTAGGATAGAAATCTACTTAAAGTACAATGTCAAGTAGGATAAGAACTCAATTTTAGAAATCACCATTGGAGATGGTCTTATATGTGCTGGTGGGAGTATTCATATAAAATGCACATTTATCAATATACATGTTAACAAAACCCTTATATATTTGTAATATTTTATGAGTATTGACAGTTAGAGATATAATTAGTAGAATACGATACTTGCTAGCTACTAGAAATGTTGTGTGTTTACTAAGAATGTTAAGAACCCCCTATTTTTCATATGGGGACTGAAAAAAAGTAACTATCATAAATTCAAGAGAATAGTTGACCTACTTAAATACAAGTGCTTTGTCCTCTTTGGCCCCGTTTGGTTCGCGGAATGGAAGGGAAAGGAAATCAATTCCTTAGCATTTCCTTTCCTTTGCAAAATTACGACTTTCATTGATTTTCCTTTTCGTTGTTTGGAAGTGCGAAGGAATTTGGAAAGGAAAGTGAATACTTCAATGTGGGGAAGTGATTCCTTACTTAGATGGATGAAATCACTTTTCCTCCTAATTTTTCTTCCATTGTGAATCACTTTTCTTTCCTTCTCAATTCCTTTGGCACCCAAACATAGGAAAGTAATCACTTTCCTTTCCCAACCCGATGATTCCGCGAACCAAAACGATGTTGATCAAGCTGCCTTCCCTTTCCAAATACAGAGGTACTCGAATTAATATCAATAAGTATGAAACAATTAACCCTCAGTTTACTGTTATGAATTGCAGGAACAATGGACCTGATGATGTCACCTTAAAGATACACTACTGCGGGATCTGCCACTCAGACCTTCACAGCGTGAAGAACGAATGGGGGAATGCTATCTACCCGATGGTCCCTGGGTATGTAATTCTAGAATGCAAGAACCTATTGAACCCAAGGGGTAGTCTAAATTATTACCACACATTCCATCTTTTAGTAAGAAGTCAATATTTGTCCCTCTGGCCTCCCCTCTTTATACGAAAGGCCTCGACCACCTGGTTGCCAACTTTTGGTAGAGAGATTATATATTTATTTGAGTGGTTTAACTTATTATGTTCTGGATTCCAAAACTTAGATTCCATTGTTTTTCTTTAAAATTAGATTTAATTATCTTACCGGGTTAATTTACTGACCTTTATATATTCTGCAAAAAGGAAAAGAAGAAGTGAATGGATATCAGACAAGGTCACTCTGTACATGGATTTTGCGCACCTTCTGTTGTCCTCATTCAGATAGAAATACCCCCAAAAAAATTACTGTTGTAAAAGTCTGACTAGTCGGCCGACTAGTCGGTAGTCGATCTTCCCCGACTCGACTAGGGGCTAGTCGGTAAATTAATCGGATATAGGCAGCCGACTAGGCTGCTAGACGAGCCTAGTCGGCCGACTAGGCAATCGGTTCCAAAATAAATGGATAATCAAAATCCTACCTGAAATTCAGTTTTTTCAAAAACCTAAAAGCAACCGATAGAGAAGGAGAAAAATGAGAAAGAAGAGAAATGAGAAGAAGTTTCAGAAAAGATGCATATCAAGGACATATATTGCATATATATATAATTTTTTTGGGTACTTAAGTTAATACTTTGGTGACATATAGCATATACTGTATATATATTATTATTTTTACTGCATATATATACATACATAATTTAAGAAACTCAAACCGAATAATTCTACTAGTCTCCGATTAATCCGATTAATTCCTCGTCTCCGCGAACCGACTAGCGACCGACTAGCGATTTTTACAACCTTGCAAAAAAGGTTGTATTATTGTGTGTGATAGAGTCTGATGCATATTTAACCAGATTATATGTCATTACAACCAGCCATAAACTTACCTATCACACACACTTGTATGTTTGCTCCCAGGCATGAAATAGTAGGAATTGTTACTGAAGTTGGGCAGAACGTAACCAAATTCAAAGTCGGAGACAAGGTTGGAGTTGGCTGCATGGTTGGCTCCTGCCGCTCTTGTGGCAGCTGCGAGCAGAACCTCGAGAACTACTGTCCCAAGATGATCCTCACCTACGGATCCTTGAACACTGACGGCACAAAGACTTACGGAGGCTATTCCGATACAATAGTTGTCGACGAGCGCTACGTGGTGCTGTACCCCGAGAATTTGCCAATGGACAAAGGCGCACCGTTGCTCTGTGCTGGGATCACCGTGTATAGTCCCATGAAGCAGTTCGGACTTGATGAACCCGGAAAGCACCTTGGGGTTGTTGGTCTCGGCGGGCTCGGGCATGTGGCAGTTAAGTTCGGTAAAGCCTTTGGGGTGAAGGTGACAGTGATCAGCTCGTCTCCGAAGAAGGAAAAGGAGGCCATTGAAAAGTTAGGGGCTGATGCCTTTCTTGTCAGCAGCGACCCTAAACAAATGCAGGTAAGCACGCTGTTGATCTATCTAAGTCTTGTTATTTTTCATAAAAGAGAGTAATTTGGATGATTGCCTTTCCATCATTTGTAGAGATTCAACAAAATTAGTCATAAGCTTGACACGAATCGACAGAAGTTTTAGAGTACACTATGCATGCACATATTTACTTGAAAATAGCAGCGAAAAGGGGAGCTCTGAATAGAAATATACATGGCCATACCTTTCAGACACCATCAACTGGTTGAAGAACTCATGAAACCATACAAAAGGGAATGCTTGCTTTCTTTTTCCCTTTCCTTTGTAGAATGCTTTGTTTCCTGCTTGATTGGTCTGCTTCAAACATCAGTGACTTGAAAAAGCTAGATAAATGAATATTTGTATCGTTTCAACAGTCTCTGTTCCAAGGTTCTAAACGGCGGTAGACGGGTGCGCGGCGGAGAGAGTTCGTCTACCGCCTAGGCACCGCCTAAATGGACGATACATTTTGAACATATTTTACTATTTTACCACTGTTTATTGTGTGCATAATATGCATATTTTAAGGGTATTTCATGCATAACTAAGTTGTAGAACGAATATTTATAAAGTTTTAGTTTTGTAAAAGTGAACCATAGGTCCATAATGTTTATAAAATCTTTTTGGCCAAAATATCTTGTTAGGTATTGTTTCGCCTAGACGCCTGCCTACGCCGCCTCACCTCCACTTATGCCGCCAACCTCCGTTGGCCGCCTACTCCACCGCCTACTGAAAAGCGGTGCGGAGAGAGACCGCCTATTGTCTAGGCACTGCCTAGACGGACTAGGCGGCTGCCATTTAGAACACTGCTCTGTTCTGAAAATGAGAGTTCTGATTTCTCGACTACTTAAATCTAGCTTATTGTCGGTGCTAATTTTCCATTAATCACACCAAGGCCAACCAATTGTAGTGAATATTCGTGCGGGGCAGTTATGAATATCATTTTTTTTTTTCAGTCGGAAATCTTTTGTACTTCATAAATTATAGAATGAGGCGAACCATAAATTTGGGATAAATACTTTCATCAATAAGTACTCCAGTGGCGGTCGAGAAATTTGAAGTCTTAACATGTGTGGCGAGGCGGCCAGGCATGTATTAATTCACATACATTGTGATTTTAGGCTGCAATGGGAAGCATGGATGGCATCATCAACACTGTTTCTGCAGATCATGCTCTTACTCCTTTGATTTTCCTGCTGAAAGCCCATGGAAAGATGATCATGGTGGGAGCACCCGAGAAGCCACTGGCTCTGCCAGTCTTTCCTCTGATCATGGGTACGTATCTCGTGTCGGATTCGAAAGATTTGATTCATATTCTCCTCATGGTTCCAATTTTTTTTTATAAAATTTTATTTTCATATGTTTCTGGTTATTATTAGGCGGTAAGATTTTGGCGGGAAGCTGCATCGGAGGGATGAAAGAAACGCAGGAGATGATAGACTTCGCTGGGAAGCACAATATAACTGCAGAAATCGAGCTCATCGGCGCGGATTACGTGAACACGGCCATGGAACGGCTTGCCAGGGGTGATGTCCGATACCGTTTCGTGATCGACGTCGCCAACACCTTGAAATCTGCTTAGATCGATGCCGCAAGCTTAGTTCGGTTTCTGAATAAAAAACCCTGTCGAGGGAAGTGAGGTACCTCCAGTACTTCATCGAGTAGTACGCTACGTGTTGGTTTAGTGAAGTATTCGTAGCTTTTCTAGATGTTCTAGAGTCTTTCTTATAAATATATATTCTACGAGTCAATGAGCTAGTATTGACCGAGTACTACGTGTTGAATCAATGACCCATGTTTGTATTTTGTAATATTGTGAACTTTACTTTTCGGTTTTGATGTTATTTGTGAGTACTTTCAGTTGTAGAAACAATTCAAGGTGTTAAATGGGCCGGGCGGCCCGGTGCCCGGCCCGAGCCCGCCCGGCCCGACCTCCTGTTAGCCCGGCCCGGCCCGCCCAAAAACCCGGACCGGCCCAGCCCGAAGAGCCAAGTGGTCCGGGTCGGGCCCCCCCCTTCGAGCCCAAGCCCGGCCCGGCCCGGACCGGCTGGAAATTTTTTTTTTTTTTTTTTTTTAAAACGGTCGGCCCGGTTGGCCCGGCCCGGTTGGCCTGAACCGGCCCGGCCCGGTCTGGCCCGGTCTGAACCGGCTGACTGATTTTTTTTTTTTTTTTTTTTTTTGAATTTCAGGGGGGTATTTTACCAAAATACCCCCATAATATAGCTGTTATAATAACGTTAGAGGGGTATTTTGGTCATTTTTCAAGAAAATGACCAAAAAATCACTCCAACAACTATATTTTGAGGGTAGAGGGGGTCATTTGGCATGAAAAAAATTCTATAAATAGCCCATAAAATCCATATTTCTAACACAACTCACTCATTCAATCTTCATACAATTTTCATTAAATTTTCATCAATTTGCGAAGAAGCTCCCAACCCCGCTCAAGGCTCAACTCCGAAAGCCGGCGTCCGATTTAATATTTTTTCTTCTCTTTCTCTCTTAAAATTCAAAAAAAATTTATATTGTTTGAACAAAATTTGTTTGTATTTTTCTTACTCTCTCTCCCTCTCTTTTACTTGCTCTTTTTTTTTCGGGAATTTTTTTTCCGGTGTATTTTTCTTCTCTCCCTCTCTTTTATATTAATTTTTTATAATGGCCGGAGAAGGTTCTAACCCACCTACCGGTGATGCCGGAAATTCTTATGAATATTTTAATACTTATTTTGAGCAAAATCCTATTCCTGATGATATTCCTGAAGATTTAGTAGGATCCCCTCCAGAAATTGCGAGTTCCAATCAGAATGTGCCAAAAAGAAAGAAGAAATCAAAGTATTGGGAATTTTTTACTATTCTTTATCAAACTAATCCCGATAATTCTCTTGTTTTAGATCCGAAAGAAAATCCAATTGCGTACGCGGCACAGTGCAAGAAATGTGCCAACATATACAAATGGAAGACTGGAGGTGGCACGGGTACAATTTCAAGACACTACGAGACCTGTTACGGGAGGGACACAATTTCTGCATCTCAAACTCAAATAAATTTTGGTGGAGGTAGCACGGGATCGAACATGGGTACGTTTTCTTATTCTGCCGCTCGGCATAAAACTGAGTTTACAAAATATTTGATTTCTGATGAACTTCCTTTCACTGCGGGTGAAAGTGATAATTTATATGATTATGTCACATCTTCTTTAAATCCTTGTTTTAGTAAAGTGCCTAGAGGCGCCGCTAGAAAAGAGGCTATTAGACTTTTCATGAAAAAAAAGAGGCTTTAAAAGAAAGTTTTTTGCATGTTAGTCAAATAGCCATTACTTCTGATATTTGGACAAGTAAGCAAAATTATGCTTACATTTGTATCACAACACATTACATAGATTCACAATGGGTGTTGCAAAAACGCATCATCTGTCTAAAGATATTAGAATTTTCACACACAGGCTCCATAATAGCAAGCGCTATTATAGAACACGTGCGTGAATATGATATTCACCAAAAAATATTTTCTGTTTCTTTTGATAATGCTAGTAATAATACTTCTGCCATCTCTTCATTACAACTATTATTTCAACCCATTTAGAAGGTAGATTAATGCATGTTAGATGTGCTTGTCATATTATTAACTTAGTAGTAAAAGAATGTCTTGATTATTTTAGCTCACATTTAGATACTCTTAGACAATGTTTACACAGTTTAAACACGTCTCCTGCACGGCAACAACAGTTCAAGGCCACATGCTTACATTTTAGTATTCGTTTAGAAGATTTGTAAAGGATGTTCCACATAGATGGAACTCAACTTATTTAATGTTGAAGTCCGCAATTCCCTTTAAAGATCCTATTACATATTATTGTAACACGGATCTCAATTTTGAATTTCAAGTAACTGAGGATGATTGGGAAGTTGCTAGTTCAATTTATGATTTTTTAGAAACTTTTTACAATGCTACACGTACTCTTTCCGGTGTTTACTATCCAACTTCTTGCCTAGCTTTACAAGAACTTTGTAACATTTCTTTCTTATTTCTAAATATAGAACTAACCACAATTTTGCTTATGTTGTACAGAAAATGGAAGCAAAATTCAAAAAATATTGGGGCGATGTACCTTTATTGTATTGCTTGTCTTCAATTTTTGATCCTAGAATCAAATTAGATGGTGTAGATACATTGTTAGATGACTTTGGACAGAACATGAATGTTGATGTTAGTGGCATAAAAGTAGAAGTTAAGGCAACTTTGGATAGATTAGTTATTCATTATGAAGACAAAGCACCAACTCCCCGCCCAACTCAAGGGCCTAGTGGTAGTAGTAGCTCTGGTTTGGTGTCTAAGTTGACACACGCCAAACGTATACTACAACGGAAGAAACAAAGACAATCTTCCCAACCGACCCAAGAGTTGTCTTTATACCTTAGTTCTTATGAGGAAGAAGACGATTCTTCCACTCACTTCACCATTTTAGAATGGTGGAAAAAACACGAGAAAAGATATCCTGTACTTTCTATGATAGCACGTGATCTACTAATGGTTCCGGTGTCCACGGTAGCATCGGAGTCATGTTTTAGTTCAGGTTCAAGAATTTTGAGCAAGAAGAGAAGCCGGTTGCTGCCAGATATCTTGGAAGCATGTGTATGTGTCCAAGACTGGGTCCATGCCGAGAAAAGAACTCAAGACAAAGTAGATGAAAGTGCCGACATCAACGAGCTAGACTTCGAATCGCTTAGAATTGGTGAATCATCTAGAGCGGTGCAAGATGAATGAGGCAAGGTATGAATACTAACTTTGATATTTTTTTCTCCAAAAAAAAAAAAAAAAAAAAAAAAAAAAAAAATTTTGATATTTACACTTTCGGAATTTGTACTTTAAAAATTTATACTTTCAATGTATACTTTAAAATTTTCTAATTTATACTTTCAATGTATATTTTAACAAACAAAGAAAGTAAGTAAATAATTTTTAAAAGTAAATAATTTATACTTTAAAAAATTATACTTTCAAAAAAAAACAAACAAAGAAAGTAAATAATTTACAAGAAAGTAAGTAAAATATAAATAATTTAAAAAACTAAATAAATTATAAATCATATTAATTAAAAGAAAGTAAGTAAAATATAAATAATTTAAATTAACAACTAAAATAAATTATAAATTTTATTACTTAAAAGAAAGTAAGTAAAATATAAATAATTTAAATTACAACTAAAACAAACTAAATAAATTAAAAATATAAAAAAACATTTTTTAACTTCGCCTATGCCGGTCCCAAGCCCGGAAAAAGAAGGAGGGAAAAATGTTTAAAATTTATACAAATATTACTAAATTTAAACTTTAAAAAAACTTTATACACTTAGAATAAACTTTATAAATAATTTTATATACTTTATAAATTTTATATAAAATTTAATAAACTTTATAAATTTAAACTTTATAAATTTAAACTTTATAAATTTATACTTTAAAAAAATGTAAAATAAATTTGTAAACTTTAAAACACTTAATACACTTACAATATATTTATACATAATGTAAACTAAAATAATATATTAGGATAAATAATTTATAATGAAATTTTAACACTTAATACACTTACAATATATTTTAACATCAATTATTTACTATGAATTTTTAACATAAACTTTTTATCAAATTTTTCAAAAAAAAAAAAAAAACATTCAAAACCCAACCCAAGCCCGAACCGGCCCGACCGAAGCCCGGACCCGGCCCGGCCCGCTGGCCCGAACCGGCCCGGCCCAGCCCCTCCTCCGCCGGTCCTGTGGGCCGGGCTGGGCTTGGATTTTCCCGACCGGGCCGGGCCAGGCCCGGCCCGCTGTCAGCTCCGGTCCGGTCCGGGCTTGGCCCGAGCCCGGTTCGAACCGCCCAATGTGGGCTGCGGGCCGGCCCGGCCCGGCCCGATTCACAACTTGAGAAACAATGCAGTAGCCAGTGATTGTACTATGAACTGGAAAAAGTTTAAATCCATCTTTGTTCATCAATTTGTCAGCTAAGACTACAAAAGGAATACATAACCATATATAATGTAGCAAAATATGATTCTATGAATATAGCTACATAATTGGACCCATTAACTAGCTCTCGAAACAAAAGTGCGAAGATTGTATGTATGTATGTACTGTCTCAAATCTCATTTTTTGAGTGGCTCTTTTTTCAATCTGAAAATTGTTGAGAAATCCAATTTCGGAGTTGGTTTGTATGAAAAACCTACCCGCAGGATGGGTTTTATGAAATGTCCAAAAATATATATTTTCACATTAAATATTCCAAGATTTCTTTTAGATGTTCTGTATTTACAAAATTGTCATCTTTATAATACCATAACTATCCTTCGCACAAACTCAGATTTGGATTGCGATTTTCGTCTTCTTCTTCACGAGAGATCTGAATTCTATTCTCTCATCTTCAGCAGAGATCGCAAAAATCGTTCGTAGTTCACTGTGCTTTTCTTCAGTCGAACTCCGATCATCGCTCATCATCATCATCATCATCATCGTGGAGAAATTTGAAGTTTTTCGACGATTAGGTCAATTGTGGCATAGTTTTGAAAGAAGACCGAAAACTCTTAAATTTCTGTTCCTGACAAATTTTTTTTTCACAAAAAAAAGAAAAGAAAAAGGTTTTAGGTTTCTGTCGACTGTTCTCCATCATTCTTCGTGATTTAACACAGAGAATGATCATTCTCCGTGCTAAAACATTGAGAATGGTCTTATCCATGTTAAAATGATAGAGAATGGTTATTCTCCATGTGGTTATTCTCCGTGTTAAAATCACGGAGAATGACCATTCTCCGTGCAAAAACCACAGAGTATAGCCTTATCCATGTCAAAATGATGGAGAATGACAATTTTTCGTGTCAAAATGACGGAGACTGACCATTCTCCGTGTTATAATGACGGAGAATAACTCCGTGATAAAATGACTAAGAATGACCATTTTTCGTCATTTTAACACGGAGAATGGCCATTCTCCGTGTTAAAATGACGGATAATGGTCATTCTCCTTGTTAAATTGACAGAGAATGGTCATTCTCTGTCATTTTAACACGGAGAATGGATATTCTCCGTCATTTTAATACGGATAATGGCCATTCTCCGGACCATTCTCCGTGGTTTTAGCACGGAGAATGGTCATTCTCCGTGCTAAAACCACGGAGAATGGCCATTATCCTTGTTAAATTGACGGAGAATGGTCATTCTCCGTCATTCTAAACACGGAGAATGACTATTCTTTGTTAATTTAATAAAGAGAATGACCATGAATATCTATTCTCCGTTGTTTTAGCACGGAGAATGGCTGTTCTTCGTGGTTTTAGCACGGAGAATGGCCATTCTCCGTGATATTACCACGGAAAATGATCATTCTCCTGCATTTTCTGGTCAGTTGAAACTTTGAATGACCATAACTTTTGACTGGAAGGTCGAAACGAGGACATGTTTGTCGCAAAAGGAGCATATTTCTGAGGAGGCGGAGATTAACCGCTTCTCCGTTAGTTGGCCTTCCAAAATTTTAGAATCGCAAAAAAATGATGGTTGGACCTTCGTTTTAACAGTTTTATCGTTTGTCGGTCTTTCCGAAATTTTTCGACGAGTTTTTGAATGAAGGTTTAAAAAATTTTGGGGGAGAAAACCTAAATTCGAAACTGAACGGCGTATGGAAGAAGAGAAAGTATCGAAACGTTTTTTTTTTTTTGAAGAGTAAGGTTCGGAGGTGTTTTCAATAAATTAGAAGGACAAAAAGGTCATTCAGAACTCCATTTATATATTTTTCGCTAATTCTGGACACGCGATGAAATGTTATTTTGCGGTAAATTTTTCATAAATTTTTTATAATTTTTGGACATTTCATAAAATTTTCCATTTTCAATTGTCCGGTCGTATATGTTCGAAATTTGGTACAATTTTTGCAATCACGTCTTGAAGGTTGGACATTATTAGTGTAAACATAGGGAGCTGTTATCGACACTCCTAAAATATTATTCTGCAGTCCTTTTCCGATTTCTTTGGATGTCTTTATCTGGTCGCTCCCTGCATGTGTGAAAGTGGCTAAGATTGGCGGTTTTTTTTTTCTTCCATGTGTGGACTAAAACAAAATTAATGCAGACTTGAAAGCAACTCTTCCTTTGAATAACCAGGAACCTTTTTTCAGGTGGAACTATAGATAAATCCAATATTTATTGCATCATTCTCTGGCTGTTCTGTTACTTGAAAGCAACTCTTCGGTGGATTTGGATTTCGTACCAAAGAGTTTGGATTTTCCTCATCTCAACAGTGAAATCCAACTCTTTGGTATGAAATCCTGGACGTACAGTAGACGAATTTTGAATTATGAAATCCACCACTTTGGTATGATACCTTTTAATTTTAAAGTAAAAAAAATTTGAGTCGCACCCCACTTTTATTATCCATATTCAGGTGTACCATTGTGCTTTACGTTAATGTAAGTCACTCTCCGCTTTTGAGAAAAACCGTCCAACATTGACGGCCAACGCGTTTGACCGATAATTTTGGACGAAAATATCGTCTTCTTCCTCCCCAAACCCAAATCCTAATCCCTCTTTCCGCTCCGCTACTACTACTGCGTCCTCTGCCTCGCCGCTGTCGAGATTCTCAATTCTGCACCACCAAAGTGAACATGTTCTTATACAGCCAAATGAAAATCAAACTCAAAAATCTAAGAGAGACCAGATAGCAGACGGGGAGGGACGGCAGTGGCCGCGCGCGCGGGGAGGGGTGTGTGTGTTGGGTGGGGGGGGGGGGGGGGGGGGGGGGGGGGGGGGGGGGGGGTGGGGGGGGGGGGGGGGGGGAGGGGGGGTTGGGGGCGGGGAGGGGGGGGGGGGCCGGGAGCGGCGGGGCAGGGACGGCAGAGGTAGGGGAGCGGTGGTGGTGATGGTGGTGTTGGTGAAGGTGACGTTGTTGATGGTGAAGGGCGGTGTTGGTGAAGAAGGTGGTGGTGGTGGTGGTGGCAGAGGACTTATCCATATTCAAGGTACACCCATATACTTTACCTTCTGCCAGTCGTGGGAGAAGCCGACGGCGGAGGAGGAGCGGTCGGCGACGGAGGCCGATGAGTCTGTCTTCGACTTCCCTCTGGTCGAGTCGACGATCGGAGATTCCCATCTCAAAAGGGGGATAGGGTGAAGGAGCACAGACTCCCAATTCTTAGGGGCTGTTTGGATAGATGTAACTCTTTGAAAGTGTGAAAGTGGCACTTGCAGCAAGTTGAGTTTCCGTTGACTTGCAGCAAGTGGCACTTTCCAAAATGTGTTTGGATGGAGTAATTTTTGTCTGCTGCAAGTGAAAGAAAAATTGATTTGGTGTTTGGATGGTTGTTGTAAGTGACAAAAAAGTAGTTCGGTTGTTTGGATAGTTGAAAGTGGAAGTTTTTTGGAGATATGGTAAACCTAGGTATGCTTACCACCCTCCCCCCCCCCCCCCCCCCCCCCCCCCCCCCCCCCCAAACTACTATTATTCATTATTAAAAATTAAATAATAATTAATATATAAATATTTTCAGATTCTCGTTTTTATTGAAGACAAATTTTGTAAGTATTTTAATTTAAATATTTTAATTGATATCACCAAAAATAAGAATTAATTAATTAAACTATAAGAATAATAATTACTTAAATTATAATAAATTAATTAAATGAGTAATACTAGTCATTTAGTTATTACTAATACCAAATACCATTGTTATCTCTTCTCTCTCTCTCCTTATCTACATTTCTTTCCTTTCTCAAACTTTCAGCTGGCTCATCTCCTCTCCTCCCAACTGGAGCACACCATAAAAAAATTTTTTTCTCCAGCACACCATGAAGCCACGAAGTCCATGGCGGCTGGCACCTCCACCTCCTCCATCTCCCTCCACCTTCTTCGACGCTCGGCCCTCCTTCGTCGCGCCCCACCACCTCATCCACGACGAGGAGCACGTCCTCCAGGAGCGCAACGCCGCCGGCCAGCCACAAGGCCTCCCGGTGGTGCACCGGATTCGGCCGCAAGGCCTCCATGAGCGCAACGCCGCCGACTACGTCCGCCGCGAGGTCTCCATCATGCGCCACCTCCCCCTCTGACCTCGGCCGCGGAGGCTGCTAGCGGTAGCAGCGACGGGGCATGGTAGAGGCTCTGGAGCTTCGCTCCCTCACTTGCAGCCCACCTGCGGTTGATTTTTGGTGTAGGTGAAAAGGGACTGAGAGGAGGGGGACAAGACACTGTTTTTGTCAGAAATGGGAGTCAAAAAATTCACTTACGCTGTGTAACCAAACGCTGGAACTCACACTTTCACCGTTCAGTTCAAGCAAAACTTCATATTTCACTCCATTTGCAGTACTAATGCAGCGATCCAAACAGCTCCTTAGAGAGGAGAGAGAGTGAGAGATGGGAAAGGTGGTTTGGTCGGTAGTGGGGCCCGCCAAACAGTAGAGAAGAGCAGAAACAGGTTTTTCCTGCTCTCTAAAAGCTGTACTGTACTATAAAACAAAAACAGGTTTTTGCTGCACTATAAAGCAAATCCCAAGAAGTAGCACTATAAAGCAAACAGGCCCTCCCCAAAAGTGTTCCACAAACAAAAGCATCATTCCACCCTCGGTGAGGCTGAGTGTTCTTTCACAAATTTCCTCCAATTTCCATCGTCGTCGTCGGAGTGATAACATCATGTTGGGCCTCATTCGAGCCCAATCCCTCACCACTGCTGGAGCTCCTGCCCATCATTCCGTAAGAGCATCATTAGTAAGGCCCATCCCGTTTTCTAAATTCTAGATTTAGAGTGTAGGAGCTCATTTTGTATAATAGTAAGTCTCATTCATAGTCAAATTTTTTACAATTTCGGTCCCATCTCACCCATAGGTGCTAAGGGTTGGGCCGCACAATTTCTAGATTCTAGATTGTAGGAACTCGTTTTGTAGAATAGTAAGTCCCAATTTAGAGCACAACTCTCTAGATTCTAGATTTTATATTATTATTTTTCTACATCAATCTTTGACCACACAATCTTTCGGACCATAGCTCACTTTATCATTTCCTACTACTCTCGTACAAATCCAACCCATTCCACATTTGCCCTTTTTTTAAAAAAAATTCGCCCAAAATTATATTTGAGAGTCCCAACAACTAATGATGAAGTAAATTACTTACATAGGACGTATGGTATAGTGATTCTTTTTTTTTTTTTACAAAAAAAGGGTTGGAAAATCTATCTCCATGTCTGCTTAGGTTATAAATATTTATTTACGAAAATTACGAATGTTCGTATAAACAACTTACCCCACAAAATATGGGAATCATATCTCTTGAGAATATGTGGATATATTTTTTTGGCATGATCATTTTTTTTTTGTAAATACTCTTTTTTTAATATTTTTATTCATTTTCATTTATTAATATTATTTTTTGCTTTTTTTTGTTTTCAGTTTTTTAAATCTTCTTTTATCATTTTTTTTTCTTATTTTCTGTTTTTCATTTTCTTAAGAATGCTTTTTTTTTTGTTCTTTTTTTGTTTTTATCTTTTTCATTTTTTTAAGAATGATTTCTCATTTATTTTATATTATAAGAATTTTTTTCTTGTTTTTTTTATCTCAGTTTTTATCCTTTTGTTTATTATATTTTTTCATTTTTTTATCATTTCTATTTTGTTTTCAGGAATATTTATATATTCACCAGACATAGGAATACAATTTTCCAAAAAAAATTACCGCGAGTTTGATTTCCAAAAATATAGAATTTTCGACTATATAGTATCCCACATACCAAACACACCATAAGGATACATCTACTTTACATGGTTGAACAATATAATGTAATTGATATTAGATTGTAAATCTAATTTGGATGCTTGGTTAGACAAAAAATAATAAATATAATAATAATTACAAGCTTGTTTATGTTATTTTTTTTTTTGAAATTCAATTACATTATAAACTCATATAATCGTAATTACATTACAACTCGAAACATACAAAATTATTATAGTATTACTTATTTATTTTATTAATATTTTTTTTAGTTTTATAATATTTGCACATTTTTCTAATTTTTGTAGTATTTTAATTTTTTATTAATTTTTTGTTTATTTTTAGTTGTTTAGATTTTTCAATTTCAATTTTTTATTATTACTTTTTATTAATTTAATTTTTGTAATTTTGGTAGATTTAAAATTTGAAATTTAAGATTTTATTTTAATTGTTTAAATTTTTTTGTTTAAACTTTCTTTTATTATTTTTTTAAATAAATGTTAACTTGAGAAATACTAAATCGGTATCCTACAAACTCAATTCCATTACCATTACAACTTAATTCAATGTGAAGCTCTGAGAGTTATCCTATACTAATTTCAAGTCAACTTGAGAAATACTAAATCGGTTTCCTACACATTGGTGGATCTACATGGGAGGCACTAGGGCCGCCGGTGAAACTTTTGTAAATATATTATTATACTTAAAAAAAAAAGACGTATCTAAATTCTTTATAATTGTGTCACAGTGAATTATAATCCTGGATCCGCTAGTGATCCTACATGTTATGGTATACTGGTGTGTGATATTCATAACACAAAATTATGTCATCTTTCCAAATGATTTTCTAAGGCTTACGACTAGGCATGTACTTTTCACAGGTTTTGGAAGGGGCAGGGGAAGGGGTCTCTCTGTCAAGCTTCATCATCCTTCAAATTTATGACACAGAGGAGTTCCACTTCCCTGCAAGTTTTTTTGAGGTATGACCCAACGAGTCCTTGATATGATATGTTAGTTAGTTCAGATGATATGTTTAGTTGTTCAATCTTGTCTCTAGGAGGAACAAGCAAGGAGTAGTACTGTAGTCATCGACCCAGAGGAAGAGCAAAGAGGACAAGAAGAGCAGAACAACGGACACATGCTACAGAACTTAATATGTGTGGTGTTCGCAGGATTTGTAGCCATTCTGTGCGGACTCCTCTCTTCCAATCTCGGAAGCAGCAGGCACGCTAGTGTAACTCGCATCCTGATCAAATCCTGCAATTACGCGGCACTCTTCGGAAGTACATGCATTATAGCCTCGGCTGTGCTCCTCCTATTCACCACCACCACCACCAGTATAAGTTTCCGAAGTCTGACTTCGCTTCAGAACATCCCCAAGCTATTGTTCCTCATTGCAATAGGGCTGCTCTCCATCTGTATGTTCATCTGTTTCCTTCTGGTTCAACTATCCTACTGAACATACATACATACTGTAACAGGACCGGGTAGGAAAACTCTCGTTTGGTACACTGTAATGTAATGTAATCGTAATCGCAATATAATCAAATGGAATTTTTTTTTTATTTAATTACATTGTGATTACAATTACATTACAGTAGTTTTTATATTTATTTTGCTTTTAAAATAATATTTGAATGTATTGATATGTGATTTAGGGGACAGTTGATGAAGTATAGTTTGTTGTTGTTCCCACTATGTTCTCATTTTGTAAGGCCTTCAATTGGTTCAATGGACCTATCCCTGTAAAGATTTGTTTCTTTAATATCTATAAATTAAATATCACAAACACAACCATCTGAGTCCAGTAAACCTAGGAATATTAGAACTGTATATGACTTGTGTTCAAATATTGAGTGCGAGGAACGCGGTCCGTAACGGATCGAAACATCGATATGGGACTTAAAAGAGAGCCAAGGGTATGAGACCGGCTTACCAGTGACATACAGTCAGTCTTTCGATAAAAGGTTGAATTCGTTCCACCAAATCACTTCACACTATGTTCGAAGCAATTAGAGGCATACTAGAGCTATACTACTGGGTCAAGATCTGGTGATTCCAAGAAAGGTTCAGATCTAAGGATGCTGACTTTGTACCAGATTTTATGAAGAGTTATCTCTGATTGTATGAACTGTACTCGGTTGAGGATAAAAGTAGCTGTAAATGAAGCTTCTCCTCAGAAGCACTGACCAAATTCCGTTGTCAACAACATAGAGTTCATCATCCATATCAGTGTACGGTTCTTCCTTTCTGCAATTCCATTTGATTGAGAGAAAATACAGAACAGTAGTCACGTTCATAATTTCATGTTCTCTATAAAATGATATAAATTCGTAACAATGATACTCTCTGTCTCGATCACTCATGGGTCTCTTGAATTGTTGACCCTTTTGTCGTTTATCTTTTACCTTGAAGTACTTGAACTTCTCGAACGCTTCATCTTTCGACTTAAGTAGGTAGACAAAAGCGTACTTCGAGTAATCATCGATGAATGTGAGAAAGAACTTCATCCCAGCTTTTGTGGATAAGTGTTTGAAGTCACAGATGTCCGACTGCACCAACTCCGGATGATCCATGCTTCAATTCAATCTCTTGAATGATTTTCTTAAAATTTTAGTCTGCGCATATGCTTCATATTTCTCTACCTCCTAAAATTTTGGAGATAAGACCTAGCTAGACATTTTGTTTACTCTTTTGTAATGAAGATGCCCTATTTTGTTATGCCACAACTTAAGAAATAAACAGAAATAGAAATCTTATTTATACATTCATTTGGAGCTTGAAGTTTAAACATGCTTTCGGATGAAAATGTTTCTGAAGTAAATTTCCTTGTAGAACATCACCATCAAACTAAAAAGCAGGCTTGCTAATTAACAGCGATGAAAATCGCTAAAGAAGTGTAGCAAAGCTGCTGGTAGAATAATCCGCTAGTAGAAAACGGTCAAACAACTAAAAAGATAACAAAGTATTTGTTGACAGGGCACATCAAGCTCTAAATGAATTTGCAACAATTAGCACCACAGCCTGCCTACGTGATGAAGATCAACGTTGCCTAGGTGATGAAGATCAACGTTGCTCAAAGCAAAATTCGACCGTCTCCATCGATCCATTCCCAGGTACACTTGTACATAAAAGGGCAGTTTTGGTGCATTAGGTAACTAGGGGCAATTGTGTACCTATATTTTCATTCCCCAAATAGTCTCTCTTTCAATTACCAAAAGTGCACAACATAAATAATTGAACAGATATCCTGATCATCCAAAACACTCGGAAGAAATAATAAAAGTTGTGAAAGAAAGCCAACTCCAAGGGAACTCTATATCTTTCAAAATCCTCAAATCCAAAAGGTAATAGTAATACATGATCATGTTCTATTAAAAAAGAAAAACAACTTACATGACAAAAATATCCGTCCTTGAGATGTGTCTTGTATTTGACAATTGAACCGCCAGAGAATATCCTTCATAGTTCCCCAAAAAAAGGATGCATCCAATATAATATCTTGAAGATTCTGAAAAGAAATGGTTGGTCACAACCCACAACACCAAAAAGCCCTCAATATATTAGCAGTAACACATTCAATACGATCCACCTGATAGTGTGCGAAGTCCTGCCACCTTCGGGGGGGATAGAACAGGAGTGGAATGAGCTCCAGCTTTGCTGATGAAATACAACTAGAATGGCATTCGTCCGGCAAGCCTGCTTTCAGATATTCTTCGATCTATTGCTGCGTCAATGGAGTTCATCTGGAAACATTTTGTGGACAAGTACGTACATACATCATCAATAACCATTGCCAGTAAACTCATTCCACCAAAAGATTGAAATCTTTTTAACTACATATAGTTATTAAGGTAGCAAACTTGCTGACTGAATGAAAGCTGACCTGTAACCAAAAGTCTGGTCGCACAACTTTGACCATAAACAGATAACAAGAAATGCTACGAATTGAAACGGCAAAAAAGCCTGCCGGCATATACCTCTCTTTCCACGTAAAACCCCACTCGCCTATTAAAGAAGCAATAGGGAGAATGAATACCATGGAGGAGAAGAATAATGAAAAAGAAAACTCAATTTAAACACAATACATACACATTTTGGCCTGATGGTACGTTGAGAACCTTGGGGGCTTTTGCAGCACAATGCTTGTCAGTTTTGTATCACTAACTAGCAGCAAGAATGACGTAAATAACTAAATATAATATCTTACTTGATGCTTGCATCACAAGATTAGTAGTAGATCCTCTTCATCAACCACATGATTGAATTAAAAAAAAAACATGAGGAGATTGTAAACTTTTCAAGGTTGTAAAAATCGCTAATCGGCCGCTAGTCGGTTCGCGGGGACTACGAATAAATCGGATTAATCGGAGACTAGTTGGATTAATCGGTTTGAATTATATATATATATATATATATATATATATATATATATAATGCAGTAAAAAAAAATGCTATGTGTCATCAAATTATTAACTTAAGTACCCAAAAAAATTATATATGCAATATATGTCATTGGTATACATCTTTTCTGAAACTTTTTATCCTCTCTTCTTTCTCCTTCTCCTCTGTCGGTTGTTTTTTATGTTTTTTTGAAAGAACTGAATTTCGAATCGAATTTTGACCTTAGTACCCCTTTTTTTTCTTGGAACCGAGACCTAGTCGGCCGACTAGACCCGTCTAGCCGGCTGCCTAGGTCCGATTATTGCTTGAGCCATTTTTTTTGCCGACTAGCCCCCTAGTCAAGTCAACGAAGGCCGACTACCGACTAGTCGGGGCTAGTCGGATTTTTACACCAATGAAGCTTTTTTACATTCAGAAAAGTGAAATGGTTATTTATATTTCAGAATATGTTAATATGGTTTTTATGTAACACTACCAGGATGGGGTCATCAAAATATAAGGAAAAGAAACTTTCAAGGTAAAGACTGAAGACGATATGAGAAAGCAAAGATATTCTTGCCTACCTATCCAGTTGGATCTGCTAACAGATATGAAGATCCTCTTGAATGAATAAAACAAAAAGCAGTTATTACTTACCTGGGTAGTTTCATCATGCACCTGATACTTCCCCAATGACATTCTTCTTTCCTCCTGCATGAATGTAAATCAAAGGATTATTAGGCACAAGTAAAGAAAGATAAAAGTACGCAAAAAGTTAATGCTCACAAAGCTAACCATGCACATTGCCTCATCATCCCAAACCAAGTAAACCTCATTGGTGGCTGGCTGTGTGGCAGGGGCTTTGTTTGAGATAACTGGTGGAGGTCCAATTGCAGGGGCCCCCGTGTTTGGGCCAGAAGCATACGTATGTGAGTTGATTCCTAAAGCATGGTAACAAGTAGCGATATAAGAAGCCACATACTATTCTTATTACTTTCAAAGCCATCAACTGAACAGTGTACAGTAGCTTGAAATAAAAAAGAAAGAATGAAACATAGCGTTCACAGCAGAAGCTCAAACACATCCTGTTTACTTGCCACATATTTTATTTTTTATTTGTTATTTTGAGATACGGCCGGTCATTATGACCATCCGTGTCCTGGGCTACTAGCAGCAAGACCCCCTTCCATTCCCACTTTTATTATGCCTGGGCTGGGATTCAAATCCACGCCAACTCCTCCCCTCCCTTAATAATGTTACCACTAGACCACCTCCTTGGTGTGGTAACATATTTGTTTTATAACTGGACCTGTGTTATTAAAAGAAAGGGACGGGTCCGGTTTGAACCCAAGCGAATTTTGAGGCAAATCATTAGGAAAGAAAGTTGAGTAGTCCTAAACAGTAAGATAACCAGCCAAACTAGAGGACAAGCGACCACCAAAAGAATATCAAAAACATCAAAAGCAAACAAAGTCAAAATAGTACATCTCACTTCTCAATATTTTTTGCTACATTGGCTTTTTCCAAGAACTTTTTATTCATAATTGCTCATAATTATAACTTGAAGAGTATTTTTCAGATTTGCTAGACTTGGCATAACGGACAAGAGATGCATGCCACATGGCCCACATCCAAGAATCGAGTACGTACAAACTGATATAGACTTATACTTAATAACTAAATTATATATCAAGCAATTGATGATCATGACCTACATAACAAAAAAGTCGACTTAGAAATACGGGCAACCAATAATTTGTGAAGGATTTTCTTCCATCACTACTTGATGGACTGCTCACTATAAATAAGCTTTGTGCATTAATAATGCGCCCATCTAAGAGGTAAAAGAGTTGATAAATAACAAGCTATTTTGTATCAATAATGTGTGCACTTCAATTTCAGATAAAAATGAGTTTCCAAATAACAGATGATCTTATTGAAAAAACAGCACAAAACATATGTCTTATTTACTGAAGAGAAAAATTCATACCTTGATTGCTTGGAGCATTGTAGCCACCTTCTGCAGCAATATTTGATACAAAGTTTGTTTCAGCTTGAACTTTGAATACTGTTGGAGGGCTCGGTGTAGGAAGAGTACTTGCCAAACATTGTGCCGTTGCATTACTAGTATTACTGATAGGAAATAGTGGCTGTGGTACAGAAAGTGGTGCAGATGAGGCCAGACCCGACAGGCCAACTTGAAATGATGGTTGAATCCCAAGACCACTGGAAGCAGCCAGAGTAGTCGTGTTCTGGATAGGAAACAAAGGTTGGCGATGTGCCAGCCCTAGAGGTGGAGGAACAGGGACAGCTGTATGAGGTGGAAACCAAGTCTGTGGCTGAGCAGTAACAGGCCAAGTTGGAGGCCGCATTCCCATTGGCCCAGCGTTGTAACTGGTCGAAGTTAAAAAAAACAGAATAATGAAATATATGCAGCTAAGTTTGGAATGATCTATCAAAAATGATAAGATCCTCATAAGAAAGTACACTTGTTAAAAAAATTCTTATTACAAGATTTGAGCCTCTTCATACTAGCTGACTTTCCAGAGTACGGAATTTATTGAAGAAAAGTATTTGACAAAGATACGCAACATATACTAATAAAAACAGGTTGAAGAGTCATACAATGGTGATACAGCACCGTAAGTTTGCGGTGGAGGAAATCCAAAGCCTGGTCTAGGTACTACGCCACTAACAAGTCCAGTAGTCAGCATTTCCACTTTGGCCTGCTTTGACGAGGCATCTTCTTCTGCAAAAATAATTAGTTACTATACATTAGACGAATCCATGAAACTAAAGCACCATATGATACCACTTCTACGCTTCATAGGCCTCTTCTAAATGATATTTCTTCATGAATCAGTAATAAAAAATTTGGGAGACCTATTACAACTAGATTTTGGGCATGTAGTAGTACGAATTGTGAACATAAAAGATTATAGTGCCTTCTATTACTATTTTAGTAGTAGTACGAATTGTGAACATAAAAGATTATAGTGCCTTCTATTATAAAAAATAGCAAGCAAAGTTTCTATATCAATTTGTGTATTACATAAATGTGCAATAAATCTAGTCTTTCTGACTATTTGATAGAGCAATACACATATATACACATATTTTTCATATCACCTTTGCATGTATAATAAGATTGTTGGAGACCACAAAAGAGTAAGATATGATAAGTTACTATGAAGTTTAGAGTTCCTCATAGAAACATGGGATAAATCATGAGGTGATCATGAGACCCAAGTCCCCTCATTGTAATAGATAATTGCCAACTTGAAAAATGCAAGCATAATCACTATATATATAGGCATGGAATGACAAAAGTTGAAGAACTGCATTAATATATATTCTTAAAAGTTGACGGGGAAAACATAATACAGAATTTTGTAGATTAAAATTTAAAAATTGACCACACACACTATAGTTAGAAAGTAACCTGAACTTTGATAGTTTGATTAAGACCCCAACAAAAAACTAACTCAACGGGTGTGTATATTAACTCCAAAAGCATAAAACTAGCAAAAACCTTCAACATTAGTTGGTTAAACCTTCCTCGGAAGAATTAGTGGTTCAACCTGCATTTACTACAAATAGAAATCACGAAGAACTTATGAAGCAAAAAGATGATGGATAGCAAGAAGAGATCTAGAAGAAAACATGACATTTATTGTCACATCCTGTGTTTGTCTCTATTGATAGGGGCTTTGGCATGTAATTTCCAAAGTTTTCGTAATCTGTCTGATGCTTAACACTTGATGTTGACATGTGTGGTGCTGTTAAGAAATCATTCAGGTTCCCATACCTATGTTAGAGCTACCTTCTAGACTCTGTATATCCAATATCCAAACAATGTTGAAAATTTTGTCATTTGCATGTCTTGAAGGAACATTCTTTCATAAGCTTTTATCTTTTTCTGCAACATTCCCGAAAAGCCAAATAACTGCACCAGTAGTCTCATCCCAAAACCCTCTCAAACATCACCTGCCAACTCATGCTAATCAAACTCTTGTATTTACCAACCCAAGCACAAGTAGTTCTAATCTCAGTACTGTTATGGTTCATACGATAGAAAGCAACGAGCAACATAGAGAAGCAAAGGCAACGATGGGAGCAATAATAAAGTGATGATATTCGTCTATATCCACTCTCTACCTCTTCTTTTCTATTATTTGAGATCAGAATGATAATAGAACTTTGTTGTTGTCTTTTCTTCAAGTATTTTATCAGGAATTGATATAAATGATTTAATTGCATCACAAACTTATATTCTTGCTCGTTGACACAATTAAACCATTTTTTCAGGCACTTTAACCAGTTTTCAGGTCTTCATAATAAACATTAACAAACATCATGCCCCATCCTTAGCCCCCCACCTCCACCCCCATCCCCAGTCCACATCACATGCTAACCCAATCAACTATTACTAAGTCGATGCTTATAAATGAATTATCGTGGGACCCAAGGGTATGCAAGACATTCTGGCTTTAAATCCTTGGATCTGGATTTGCAGAATTAGGGTTTCATTGGACTTGTAAAACCAACAATTGATGGTGATTCGAGTTTCAGATTGCTTTCACAAACCAAGTCAATTTTCCTTGACCTCTGCTTGGGTTTGATGTCTTTGCCTCAACTACTAAATGTTAATCCACGATAATACTAAACTTTATATTCTAATTTTAAAATCTAATGATATAGTTCTACTTGTCTTTTAATTTAAATAGCTGTTTTCTAGATATGAAGCCTCAAAGTTACATATTCCCAGCTTCCAAAGTCCTATCATTCATGCTTCTGTACCTTTTAATTCAACATTGCGCAAGAAACCAAACAATCCCCTAAAGAAAAGGAAAAAAATTCATGTATTCATATAGATCACCTTGAGAGTCCTAGCAAGAATCCTATGACAGGGATATGGCGAAAGAAAAAAATATTTTAGTAACATATGTTGACATATGGACAATTTAAGGAGCTCAGTAAAAGAAAAAACCCATAAGATAATATGATTTTAGGTTTTCTATTTTACCATGTCAAACACTCCACGAAGTCTAATTAAGGATTTCTTACATTTTCAAACCAGGTGTTCCCCTAGAAACATACACAAACTAGGATTATTAAAAGAGGCATTTCAAAACAAGGGGATCATAATGCAAACAATGCTTTCTAAAGCCATGCTAATATTCTTGAGAAATTAGCCCCAAACCATTATAGATTAGTGTTTTTCTAACATCTCAAAGAACATTCTCACAATCAAAAGGTACATTAAGAAAACAAGTGTCCGGGTTATGACTTCAGTCTAGACACAATATTATATCCTTAAATATCCAAGCTCCAAGCAAATCAAGTCAACCTAGAACCTGACATGACCTCGAACTTAGAACGATAGATAGCTCATCCACCTTTGATTCGAATCATGAATGTGTTTTATATACAATACACATCAGCTACAACAAATCCTTCATACCAAATTGATCGGAACAGCTCAACAGTTCCTCTACCATTCAGATTGTCGTCTCCACTTACACTAGTGCGAGAATATATATATATATATATATATATATATATATAGAGAGAGAGAGAGAGAGAGAGAGAGAGAGAGAGAGAGAGAGAGAGAGGCAAATTGTATTAACTACCCCTATGTTTTACACTTATTACATAAACCACCCCTACATTGAAATTAGTTACACGGACCACTCCTATAGTTTATATTTTTTATAGAAACTTATAACACTGACCACCCCTGTGTTTTATAAAATTTATAAATGAGAGGGATGGTCAGTGTAATTATTTTCGTAATAGGGGTAGTCCCTGTAACACTCATGAAACATATGTGTGTGTGTGTATATAGCTTTATCAAATTGTTCATATCCAAAGCAAAAAAAATATAGATATGACAGAGGCTACGTTGCCCAGTCACGGGAAAATGGTTCCTGCATTCGTATCGTGTCCATGACCATGTACGAATTCATGTAAAATAGGTGATTACATTGCACCTATTTGAAAATGCCCATATCTTGTATCCCGTTCTAGTGTTTTGTCCTTATCTATATTTGTGCCCATATTCGTGCAACACGGGACAGAGATCAAGCCATACTCAACTGATATGTTTGAATTTCATGAAAAGCAAAGGATGATAACGTTGATACGCCCTTATCTCAGTACACCTACCCTGTGGTGAAACAATTAGTATTAAAGGTTAAATGGGATAGTACAAAACATATGATCCATAAAAATTACATGCCAACTGTGCCCTTGCACAACCTTCAAGGCTTCAAGCATGTTGCAGATGCCATATATTACAGGTATGGGGAAAATGAAAAATTGAAATGAAGGAAACGTGCAAAAACTCTTGCATCGGCATTTACCTTCCCCGTAATGCTCTGCTAATATTTCAGGCGGAATTCCTTGTCATTAGGAACCCTGAAAGAGAAAAACAAAGTGACAAATATCAGTCCAAGCTAACAAAAGAAAAGCACAGAATACTATTTGGTTCCCTCAATAAAATTTCAATTTCTACAATTATATCCAATAAAATGAGGGCTCCATAATGAGAGTATAAATTTCTTGCTTAAAATTGCAAACGCTCAGTTAGGCATGTGTATGTAGCAGAAACACATTGAAACATCATTACTACATAATACATATACATGCTATCAAGACTTCCATGTTGTCTCCCACATGAGCCAGAGGCCGCAGATCAGCACATAATGGATAGTGTAACTATTAACCAGCAATAATACCCTCTACACCAAAGTAAAACCTAGGGCTAATTAGAGTTTAGACCCTGGATTTTATACCAGCTTAAGTTTAGGCCCTGACTTGTCCAATTGGCAAGTTTGGACCCTTGACTTTTAATTCAGCGATATTTAGAATTAGGACGCCTCGCTTAATGAACTTTCGTCCCAGAAAAGCGATTAGCGCTTACGCGTGCGTAGTAGGGCCTCGCTTAACGTTTTTTTGATTTTTGATTTTATTTTTGGGGGGATAAACTTAACCGAATCTTTTGTTATTTACATAGTTGGATAGTTGAAAAACTTTAAGTAGGAACTTTAGAGACAACTTTTATGTTTGATGGTATTTTGATGACTATGTAGTATGTATGCATTGTGTAGATTGTAGTTTGCATTTGATTCTAGTATTTATATTGTTACTTTGCTTGATTGATAATTGGTATTGTTATTCGTGCATATACTAGTAGGATTGTATGAAAAAATATTGAAATTTATGTGTATATACTATATAGAGTATTTTACCTGTAGGAACAAAAAAAGTGAGACGCTTACTAAGCGCCGCTTAAGCGCTTAACCCAACTTCTAATTCACTACACCAACATGGTCATTTTGGAACGGAGGAATTCCGTTCCAATAAAATTCAGGAACACATTTATTCCGTGCCTATTTTTGGGCTGCCAAAATTATTGGAACAGAAAAAAAGTGTTCCAATAGACAATTATTGGAACTCTTTATATGTGTTGGAACACCAATAAAGTGTTCCTAATAAAGAGTTCCAAGAGATGATTATTGGAACACTTTATATCCATACTAGTGTTGGAACACCAACAAAGTGTTCCTAATAAAGTATTCATGTTAAATGTTCATATTATTTGAAATTCCAAACCTATAATTTGAATTAATATATTATATATAGATAAATATTTTTAATTCTCTTGAAAATTTATAAAACAAATCTGATTATAATATAAATGCAAAAACGAACATCCATAGCATAAGATGCACAAGATCTGGAGATGCTGGGGATCAAAAGGGATCTTGAAAGTCCACAGCTCAAAAGTGAAGAGAGTACAAGGGTTACAAGTTACTGAATGTCAGGTCATGATCAGAAGGTGAAAGTAGGTTTTATAATGAATATTTTTGTACTTTGTTTGAAGAAGGAGCTTGGAATATAACCACATATTTTTTTCTCTGAGAAGAAAAAGAATTGTAAGAACTGAACTAAAATATAGAAACATGCATACATAATACAAACAACATAATCCGGAACACATAGATATTGACAAAAAAATTAGTAAAAGAAAATTTATGGGACTATTAGAGTCAAACTAGAAAAAAAAATCACAATTTGTTTGCAGGAGTAGAGTGACTTTTGATTGTCACTAGCCTCTTTTGGTGCAGTGACTTTAGGTTGTCACTAGCCTCTTCTCCAACATGAGGACTCCCTAATATCACTATCAATTATACGGATTACAGTTTGAACCCCTTCAACAAAGATGTTTGTATCATCACGCTTCCTCTTTTGCCACCTTGAGATCACATCAGAGTCGAAACATTTGATAAGTGCTACTGAATTAGGAGGAAGAGGAATTCAGAAATCATTTGAGGATGTAGGGACAAAAATTTGGTAAGTCCCCATTGTATTATTGGCCTTCTGATTCGCCAACTCTTCAATTACATCATGAGTCACTGCATGATTTTCAGTGGCACGATCTTTTCCAAAGATCAAGCTCAACTCATCATAGTATTTGATCGTGCATCTCTGAAATTTGTTGTCTTGAAATGACTCTGAAAATGAAATATTAAAATAATCAACCATAAAAAAAGTGATTTATTTAACAGAACATATGCAGTTAGAAATGATCGTATCCTATATAAGTATAAATGTTGGTGCTTATTCTAAGACTACTAATGGTTCACAAAACTTGATGAAAGAATATATATACAAAAAAATATAGTTTCTAACTCTGTCAGTAATATGCAGACATTGACCATTAGTTATCCTTGTTCCTAATGGTTAGTTGATCAGTGATAATTATTACATAATTCTGGCTTGTCATCATCATGTTCCACAAATGATATGGTTCATGGTTGCATTGCATGCCCACAACACTAGCTTACACTCTCACTGACATTGGAATGCCTGGATTACAAAACATATAGAAGCCATTTAAAAATTAAGGGAATAAAGCTATCATTCTCTCACAAAACTAACAATAAAGCTAAATTTTGATCATGTTGTCCCTTGTAAACTTGTATATTATTTCAATATCAGTTTTTCTATTCCTACTTTTAGTTGGCACTGCATCTGCAGTGACTGCCTGCCTGGCAATAGAACTCTTAATAACAGCCCCACAAATTCTTGCTAGTCAAAAAAAGAAATTGGTATCAAAATTTGGACTACAAATTGTTACAGATGAGAATATTGACATTTAAGAAACCAAAGGATCAGCAATGTTTTAATCTAAAGCAGCAATTTGCTAGACAAAACAACAATTTACTAAAAGTTAATAGTTCCAAGAAACAACAAAGTAATAAACGACATACCGTCAAATGTGCCTCCCAAAGAGCATCATCAGAGGTCACCATTTTTGTTTCGGAGTCCCTTCCAAAACCACTACAATTTTGGCATGTCAACAGTGCATGGAAAATGTTAAAATTATCTCTTCATCCGAAACATGATTTAATTGAGATATTGCCTCAGTTGGATGAACGTGCATTAACTGATGTCCTGAAGAAACTAGTTAGGAACTACAAGTGGTGCAAATAATTGGATCGCAAGAGTAGAGTAGCTTGTGGTGAGAATTCAATTACTAAGAGAAGGAATATGACAAATTTGAAAGCAGATAATTATTTCAAAATAACTATTAGAGAAAAAAAAACATGTCACTTAAATATGGTTGATAGATAGAAGAATGACATAACAGGCAAAATCATTACCAACCATATGAAAGTGCTATGTACGTTCTTGAAGTAAAGGGAAGATAATGCACTACCAAAAGAATACCAGCAAAGTTTCACAAGGTCATAGTTTGCATCTCTAAATATGAGATTCAATGCCATAACTTTTGTATTTTACTTTTTATTGGTGTTGCTGGAAAATTCGCACACATAGGATTGCATACTTAGTTACCCGATGCAATGTGTGCGTGTGTGTGTGTTGTGGGGGGGGGGGGGGGGGGGGGGGGGGGGGGGGGGAGGGGGGGTGTTCCCACTCCATGATAGAAAACTGCTCCCATTTATTTTGGTCGAAAAAGAAAACGGACTTCCTTACCTTATGAAGCCTTACTATTCTTTACCTAACCTACTCGCTTGTCGAGCTTCTTCTTTTTCTTGGTTATTGGCTTTTTGACTCAAGACTCCTTACCCGGTCCTTACTCGTGTTTGCCTCACTCTGATATATCTCGTGAATGTAAAACCAGAAGGTATATTCCAAATTTAGAATGAAGATAAATTTCCAGCTCCAACAACATATTGCAGAATATGCTCTCATAAGTTGTAACTCATGCTCAACAAGCCTAGTAGGACAACTACAAATCTGTGTATGCAAACCATCCATGTATGCATAGAAATGATAGAAGAGCAACTCCAATACAGAAAAGTAACAAGTTCACAAATAATAACCTGTCATCTGAGCAGTAACTATGAAGTCTACATGTTCATGTAAGGAAGCATTTTCACCTGAAATGCAACACAAGATTTGAAGGATATAAAGAATAGCCTGAACTAATCAAATTCCAAGAATAGCCTGGACATTATTCACTTCAATGTCCAGATATCATCTTAACATATGTAAGTAAATTCCTTTAATCAGCTCTTGGGATGAACTATTTCACATGCAAATGCAATGAAAGAACAGAACGGATGGGATTTTCTTACCTGGAGCACATGAAACAATTAACACTGGCAATAGAGTATCATTTATTATCCTGTCACTCATAAATCGAGGCAACAAAACATACAGAACGACTTGATGAGAGGGGCACATTTACTTTCTATAAAAAAAGACTACTAATACTTTATTGAAAAGAAAACTCAGAGTGAAATGGAAGAAATCTAAATGGAAGAAATCTTGCTAGTAGAAGTTTTCGGGATAGATACCTGCTGCGACTACAACTGATCACTTAGTTTAGTCTGAAAAGTGTTATCCTGTGAATAGATTACATATAGCGATAATTTTTACCTGAAGCTTGACTTAGAAGTAATCAACTTGGGTATTTGAGTGTTCAATACAGAATTGTGCAACATGTTCCTTGAAATTCAAGGATGTCCATGAACGAATAAGGTAAATTAGGAAATAAGTGTTGAGGAGAGGACAACTGCCTGTAAAAGCACAGCAACACATGGTGGGCACTCTCAATTGCATGATTAATATGATGATGTTCAGGGAGAAACTGAACTTTCTAGCCTAAGTAGTGGATAAAGGTTGATGCGAAGACCTCGAAGAAAAAAGAGGAATCCAGTTATCGTAAAAATAAAGCAAAAAGTTGGAGGGTGGTAGGATGAAACAAACTTCAAATAGAAAGTGCTCAGGGTTAAGGGATTTCAAGTTTCAGGGCCAGTTTCAACATATATTTGAAACAGAGTGTTTGCTGCAAACTGGTACTGAAACCTTACGACAGTTTGTGGCTTGAACAGACTGAGTTGAAAACTTACGACAGCTTGTGACTTGAACAGACTTATAGTTGGAAACTTACAACAGTTTGTGGCTCGACCAGACCACTCAAAGTATTATCAACTAACAATAACAATAGGGCTCAGGTTATCCCTTGACCATATATCCACATACCATGACTTAAAACCCAAATAGAAATACAGAATGCAGAACCTAGCAAATAAGTTCTAATTTTTTTTTTTTTTACCTTAATAGCTTCCAAGCTCTTGCTGAATTCCAATTTATCCTCGTTCTTGACAGTAGTTAAGCACAAAACTGATGCAGTACTCTTGTTATGCACAATCTATATAATACTAGAGGCCAGGAGAAAAGTATTAATAGAGACTAAATTTGATTTTCTTACCATTGATTCAGTGAAGAGAAATTTATTTACCGATCCCAGACGTGCTTTTTCTTTAACAATGCAGTAAGGGATCTCCATCTTCCTGCAAAGTGCAGGAAGAACCAGACCACGAGCTCAATTGGGGCAAACATCATGAGCAAGAAATAGCAGTTGTGCCTTGTCCTACAAAAGACAAAGACAACATATACATAGTAAGGAAAAGAAACACAAATGATTTTTAGTCACATTGAGAATATATTGAGTGGCATAAAAAACTAAGTTATTGAATTGTCAATTTCTAATATGGAAACTGAACTTTCTTCAAGAAATATCCGTATTATATGCTAATTATACTCATACTCTTTTGTAGTTTTAATTCCCACAAACAGTTTAGCGAACTGATTGAACTAAATCAGAGTTAATACTCTTTTGTACTTCTGATTCCACTCTGAAAAAAATTTGGTTCTCTCGCATTGCATGTTTGAACATTGCTGATAGATCTTCTGCAAACAAATACGGTGAAAACAAAACAAAGCCTCATTTATTCTTCACACGTTTTACTCAAACACAAATAATCCCTCAAATACAAACAATCATAAATAGAAAAGCATACAAGATCTGCAACATTCCCCTTCCATCCCAGTCCTTGAACTCCTAAAACAAATCAAAAACAGAATCAAAGAAACCCTAAATAAAACTTACTAAAAATGAGGAGATTTTGAATTGCAAAAAATTAATCTCCAGACCATCGAAGCTCCATTCCGTCTCCTCCACCGCCACGAAAAGCCCGATCATGACCGCGTAGCACCAAAATATCCCGTCAAAAATCTTCACAAATGAAGAAAATAAGTTTAAAAAAATAACATCATGTTGGGCCTCAGTCGACGAGAATAGGGAAGGGTAGGCCGAGGAAGGAGATTGTGTTAGATTATATTTGTGTTAGATTATATTTGTACCTAATGTAAATATGGCCCATAAACTCACTAATGTAGCACTATATATATTGTACACTAGGGCTGTGCACAATTAAGTCAAATCAACCAAATCGAACTAAGCCAAACCGAACTGATTGGTTTTAAACCGAACCGATGGTTCGGTTGGTTTGGTTCGGCTTCAATTTTTTCAAAACCGACCGGTTCGGTTCGGTTCACGGTTTGGTTATGCCAAAAACCAACTACACCGAACCGAACCGAACCAAATCCTTGTTAAATAATTAGGGTTGGCCGGTTGGGTATGGGTTCATTGGGTTGTATTATACTTGTTTGGTTCATTTATTCACATCACAACCATTTATCAAGTTAAAGTTGAAAGAGCTCTCTCTCTCTCTCTCTAGTCTCAAAGAGGAGTACTGGCGGCTCCTATTCTTTTCTAATTGCTCATGTGCACATGAAAGAGAGGCATTTTTCTCCACCTGCAAAGTGCAAGTTGAATTGAAGCTGCTGAATTATATTTTCGGTTGCAAAGTGGAAGTTGACTGAGATTTCACAAAAGAAAAAAAACATACAGTCCCATTTTTTTATGTGATCAAAATCGACCAAGTCGAACCGATCCAAACCGAACCAAGTCGGTCGGTTTTAAAACCGAACCGACCATTTGGTTGGTTTGGTTCGATTTTGTTTATTTTCAAACCGATTAACTTCGGTTCGACTTCGGTTGGGACCAAATAGATCGACCACCGACCGATGCACACCCCTATTGTACACAGCCCCCATTAATAAGAACAAGGCATTATTATTTTCTACATGGTATCAAAGCCATAGAAAAACCCTAGCCGCCAGAAAAATCCTAGCCGTACGTGCCCGTCCCGACCGCTAACCAATCCGGCGCCGACCGCGTCCGCGTTGCAGATCCGGCACCGACAGCGCCCGCGTCTGACCGATCCGACGAAGCCCGCTCCCGCGCCCGGCAGTACCCAACCACTGGCCCCTGCGCGATTGACCGCTCCCGGCGCCTACGCGATCCGATCGCTCGCCCCTACGCCGAGAACCCGCGCCTGACTGATCCGGCGCCGACCGCCTGCCGATTCGGCGCCGACCGGAGGGTGCCCTGCCGCCGACCGCTCCCGTAAGCTGATCCCTACGCGCCAGATTCGGCGCCCCTGATCGCGACCTATTTGCCGCCGACCCCTGATCGCGGCCGATTCGCCGTCGACCCCGTCCATCAACTGCCGATTCGTCGGAGTTGTACAAACTTTTGTACACCCGACATCCGCACCACTCCCGTAAGCTAACCCCTACGCGCCAGATCCGGCGCCCCCGATTCGCCGCTCGTTCGGCCGATTTGTCGGAGTCATACAAAATTTTGTACACCCGACATCCGCGCCTCCGACCCCTACGCGCCCCGGTCGCGGCCGATTTTTTGTCGGAGTCGTACATACTTTTGTACACCCGACATCCGCGATGGCCGATGATGCTGCGTCCAGCTACTCCATCGCGACTGGCGGTGGCGGTGCATACAACCCAAATTATCCTAATCCGAAGGATCCATATTTTCTGAGTTCTGCTGATCAACCAGGAAATATCATTACTCCTATTGTTTTCCGTGGACCGAACTATGCTGAGTGGTCTCGGTCGATACGTATCTCCCTGATCTCTCGGCGAAAGATCACTTTTCTTGAAGGTACTGAAATCAAACCTGTAAATGATGCTAGTAAATTGCTTGATTGGAGATGTGTGCAAGCGCTATTGGTTCAATGAGTTCTTAATACCATTGAACCGTCTCTGAAGAAATCTTTGCCGTACTTTGAAGAGGTTTATCCATTGTGGAACTTGTTGGAGAAAAGATTTGTTGTTAGTAATGGCACTCGAAAGCAACAAATTAAGGTGGCTTTGGCTGAGTGTAAACAAACGGCTTTGATGTCTGTGGAAACCTACTTTGAAAATTTGCAGTCTTTGTGGGATGAATAAGCTGCTTATTTCCTATTGCCTACTTGTACCTGTAGTGAACTTGCTGCAAAGCTACAGACTATGAGGGATGAAGATCACTTTCAGGACTTTATGTATGTGTTGAATGCTGAGTTGTATGGTCATACCCGATCTAATCTTCTGGCTCAGGATCCTCAGCCAAGTTTATATCGGGCATACCAGGCAGTCCGTGAGGAGGAGGATATGCGACAAACTCAGGTCCAATCCGCTGCTGAGGAGGTGTTGGTGCTGGCTATCAAGACTTCACCTCGTCTTTCTACTACTTATAATAGTAGGACCTCAGAATCCAGGGACAAATCAGGTATGATATGTACTCATTGCAAGAAAACAGGTCATGATGTTGCAACTTGCTTTGCCAAGATTGGCTATCCAGAGTGGTGGGAGACTCGTCCTCGGCGTGAGGGCGGACGTGGTACTGGTGGTGGCAGAGGCCCGGCACCACAGCAGAGACGTGATGGGGGACACGGGGCTGGTGGCGCAGGGGTTGTTCATCATGTCGCCGCTGCTGGTCATGGTGTCCCTGCTAGTCTTGCTGGGAGTTCGGCGGATATGATGCATGGAGGGTATCCTTCGCCACTCTCAGGTGAACAATGGCAGAAACTGATGAGCTTGCTGGGTAACGACAATCCTTCCAACCCTGGTTCTTCAAACTCTGATCGTCTGATGGGTAAAAATTCTTCTGTCACTTGGATATTCGATATTGGGGCTACTATTCATGCGACATGTTCTCGTGATTGTTTAGTTGATTGCTTTGAGGGCCATGTCTGTCCTATGATTTTGCCTGATGGGAGCACTATTGAGGCTGTTCTGAGAGGCAAAGTATTCTTGACTGCTTCATTGGTGTTGACGGATGTTCTTTATGTTTCGACATTGACTTGCAATTTGATCTCTGTCTCACAATTGATTGGTGCCAGAAATTGTGATATGTTATTTACTCCTGATTTGTGTTTTGTTCAGGACCGAAGTACGAGGATGGTGATTGGAGCAGGTGAACAAAGGGGTGGACTTTACTTCTTGGGGGAGGTTCCAGCTTCTTTGGCTTCGGTGATCCTGCCATGCAAAGAAAGTGATTCCGAGGTTTGGCATAGTAGACTGGGGCATCCTTCAGATAAAATAATGCAGACTTTGCCTTTTCTCTCTGGTAGTAGTGTGTTTTCTCATAAGGCTTGTGATATTTGTCATCAAGCTAAACAGACTCGTGATGCTTTTACTGATAGTAGTAGTCGTGCTTTGAGATGCTTTGAACTTATACACTGTGATCTGTGGGGACCATATCGTGTTCCGTTATCTAATGGGGCACGATATTTTTTGACTTTGGTGGATGATTTTTCTAGAGCTGTTTGGGTTATTTTATTGAAGGATAAGTGTGTTGTTTATTCTATGTTTCTTAAATTCATTGCTATGGTGAAGCGTCAGTTTGGGGCTGATATACGTCGTGTGCGGAGTGAGAATGGCACTGAATTTAATTGTTTACGAGATTATTTTTCATCTCAAGGTATATTGTTCCAAAAATTCTGTGTTGGGACACCTCAACTGAATGGAAGGGTGGAAAGAAAACATCGACATATTTTAAATGTAGCCCGGGCATTGAGATTTCAGGGTTCTCTTTCTGTAGATTTTTGGGGAGAATGTGTTCTGGGTGCGTGTTATTTGATAAATAGAACACCTTGTAGTCTCTTGCAGTTTAAGTCTCCTTATGAAGTTTTATATGGTTCGGCTCCTTCGTATGATCATCTACGTATTTTTGGTTGTCTGTGCTATGCGTATGATCTGAAATCCCGAAATGATAAATTTGCTAGCAGGAGTAGAAAATGTATCTTTGTTGGGTACCCCCTTGATAAAAAGGGATGGAAACTGTATGATTTGGAGACTGGTGAATTTTTTGTGTCCCGTGATGTTACTTTTTATGAAAAAGAATTTCCTAGGTGTGGCTCTGCTAGCGAGATGCCTTCTGCGACACAAAATACATCTATTGGGGTGCCGGGAGATGATATCGAGATTTTTGGGATGGTGCCGTGTAACTCCACTTCCCGGTTTTGAGAAAATAAAATTTGATTTTTAATAATAGCAATTGATTGATTTAGGTTTCAAATTAAAAGTTAATTTTTATTTATTTTAATAATATGGTGATTTTTTAGAGGGAAATAAATTGGGAACAATTTTTAAATTTGAAAAGTTGTTACAACTAATTTAGGGCTAATTATAAGGGCATAGATTTTTTTGATCGGGGCTAGCCAGGATTAGGGCTAGCCAGGTTTTGAGAAAATTTTACTCGGTCTGTCCAAATTTTTCATTCAGGGGCTGTCCAAACCCCATAGCCCCCCCAAACCCGAAAAATCACTCTCATTTCAAATTTTTTACTCTCTCTTCACAAACCCTAGCTTTCTTCTTCTTCTTCTTCTTCTTCTTCTTCTTCTATCCATCTTCTTCTTCTCCACCATTTCCATTCTCACATCTTCATCAAAATTCTAGTTTTTTTCTCATCATCATCATCTTCTTCTTCTCCACCATTTCCATCATCACCATCTCCATCAAAACCCTAGTTTCCTTCTCTTTTCCAATTTCGATGGCACCCAAAAAATTAAATAAACCCTAAAATGTATGAAAATAAAGGTTAAATACTTCTTTCCTCACAAAGAATGCATGGAAATAAATCCTAAAATGCATATTTCACTCTATTATCAAGATTGAAATAAACCCTAACATGTTTTTTTCATTCGAGAATGTCGACTTTAGGACTGCCAGAAATTGTGGCAGTCCTGAAAGGAACTTGCTGTACAGCAAGTATCTTTCAGGACTGCCTCAATTTCTGGCAGTCCTCAATATGTCTAGGACTGCCAGAAATTGTGGCAGTCCTGTTGTAGAGCATGTCTCTTTCAGGACTGCCACAATTCCTGGCAGTCCTCATTACTTCTAGGACTGCCAGGAATTGTGGCAGTCCTCATTACTTTTAGGACTGCCACAATTCCTGGCATTCCTCATTATCTTTTATACCTACCACTTGGATAGCCCTGAGTAATTTTTTCAGTGGCAAACTTGTAAATAATGGAAAACTATCACTTGGACAGCCCCGAACAAAAAAAGTTGTGCCCTTATAATTAGCCCTAATTTAGTGGTCCCCTCACCTTTGTTTTTAAATAATAATATTTATAATAAAGTTTTCAACTGTTTTTCAACAGTTACTATAATATTTGAAAATGGAAGGGGGTTTCTGAGATTTTTCCCTTAACTTATGTAATTGCGTGAGAGCAGAAGGGGTTAAGTGAATAAATACACTTTTGTGTATTTATTCAGCAACTCTGGAATCGAGAAGCATTCTCTTTCCTCCATTTTTTTGTTCAATCATCCTCTCCATTCGATCCTTCCCATTTCGATCATCTCCGACCCGGCGACGACGACTTCGACGGCGAGCCCCCATCATCTCGGCGACAGCATGGGCGGCCCTCTTCTCCACTGACGACGACCACCTCTCGAAGCGACAACAACAGCGTTGGTTCTTCCAGAAGCTCGTTGTCTTCTCCGATCTAGGGTTTCATCACTCGGTGAGTGAATCGAACACTCAAATTCTTCAGATCTAGAGATTAGATTTGATCTGGCTAAATTCATCCTTCCTCTCTCATTTTTGATCGAATCCAGTAGGAAATCGACGATAAAGCCGATCAATTCTCCAGCGATCGACGAGTTTCGAGAAGGATCGATCCAGGAAATCATCGAAGCGCTGAAGATCCGTTCTCTTTCCGATCTTTGGAAGTGGTGAGTTACACAACTTGGCTCGGATCTGAGTTTTCTTGTGTTGATAATTTTTCGACTGTGAGTTCCTCCTGAATATTTGGCTCGGACGAGTTCGAAGGGGGTGTTTATATCGGTTTGTTGATATTCGAATTATGTGAGTTTTTGATGTGGATTTTTGATCCCTCTAAATTTCTCGAGAAGAATTTCTCGAATTGATTCTGTTTCGTTGCTGATCGGAACCTGTTTGCTGAAATGCCCGAACAGAATTTTGAATCCACCCGCGGACACGAGGAGGCCGTGTCCAGTTCCTATTTCCTGTGATTCCACTTAAGGATACCATCTCAACTCAGGTATCATCAATTATTCGTTTCTAGTTGTCGTGGTTCCATTTTAGTTTCCCTGGTAACTTGTGTGTAGTGTTGATCGAGTGTAGGAAAGGCGTGTATCCGTGTCAGGTTCGTGTCCTGTCAGTCGTGTCCGGGGAAGCATCATCTAGGCGTGTCTAGTTGGGGATGTGTTCGCCGTTGTGATCGACGATGGGGTTGTGGGAGTTGCAACTACAGGAAGATGGGGTCGGGTCTGCATCCAATGGCAGTAGCAATACTTCAACCAAATTGAACTGATATGCTTCACTGTGGATGGCTTGCTTTATATTTCTTTTTATTGTACTATAAAGTCTCTGTTGTAATATAATTCTGGTGGTCATATATTAAACTCTTTGTGTATGATTCTTGCTGAGTTTGGAGATATATTGGTTGTGTGTTGTATAGTGAGCTCTAACCTAGTTACTCCACTTCTTCCTGATTGGCTAATGTTATGTTTAAATGATTGGAATATGGGCTGGAGAGTTGAGTTGGGTTCATTACCAACCATAGAACTATGAGACACATTTTTAAAGCTAATGTATAGGAACTGTGGATGGGTTTTAGGAAGGTTCTAAATTAATGCAGAGGATGTGATATTGATCTGTGAACTGTAGAAGAATCAGAGTCCAATGGCTTGAGCCATCCAAATTTTTGGTATTGAACACCAGCATTTTTACTGTCTATGCATAAACATTCTACTTGAGACTAATGTGTTTTCTCATAGACTGTTTGGTTCTCAAGATTACTTAAATAAGGGTTGTGATTCCTGACTTCCTATACTAATATTCTAGTGTATGTCATGTTATAAATATAGTTTATAACAACCTATAGGACAGTCATGGTTAGGGAATATTAAGTAGATTGAGTTTTGGACTTTAATTTAAGTGCAATAGTTAATGAGTTCAGTTTTACTCTATTGATAGTTAGTTAGCTAAAATCTTATTTAGACAATAACCAACTTGTACACATCATTTAAAATACAGGAGGATATTTAGCCCTATTGCCTTCTCGTACTTTCCTGGAGCAAGGCTAGTACACTCTACTGTCTTATACATTTCATTATATCCTGTGCTTTCTTGATTGACACATTGCAACACGACATGTATTTCTGGTGCTCATGTTCCTTGTTCTTATTACTTGTACCTGGGGTAGAGAAATATACTATTTATGTGACCAAACCCAAGAAACAACTCAGGTGTGTTTAGCTTAGACCCCGCATCGTGCACGCGGGTCCTAAGCCGTACCATTCATGTGCTTTCATGTGCTTCATGTTCTTTCATGTGCTTACCCTAGCCGGTCACATACTTAGTTATATTTCAAATATTGTACACACATTCAGGAGACATATCATGTACTTAGTTCCTGTGTGTCACCCCCAGTTTTCAAAAATAGGGGTATTTTTATTATTTTATATTTTTGAATATTTTTAAATTTTATTTTATTATTTATGATATTATTTTGGGGTTGAAATTTATTTTATTATTTATGATATTGTTTTGGGGTTATTTGAGTCGGGTTCGAATTTTAACTCAATTCGACTTGAAACGGGGACCGGGGGGTAGTTTGACTCTAGTGGAACCCACACACTAGTTAGACATGGCCCACATGATATTAATTTTAGTCCACATGATATTAATTTTAGTTAGTAGTTAGACTAATTATTTTGGTTAGCATTAATTGAGATTAGTGATTTTGGAATGACCAAACTACCCCCGACTTAAACTCCTACCAATATATTAGCTAATAGATTAGTGCAAGGGGCTTTTAGGCATTTCCTAATATGACAAAAACTACTTTAATGGCTGGCCACTTGGAGGGGGGATAAGGGGTGAGTCATCATCTCTTCCATTTCATTTTATCCATCCATTTTCTCTCTCATGTTCTTCCCCAAATTTCTAGAGAACAACTCCATTGATTTCATCTCCAAATCCACCATTTCTTTCACCAAATCTTCTTCTCTTCTCCTCTACTCCACAGTTAGAGGGTGCTAGCCAAGTTTGGGAGGAATCGGAGCTCGTTCGTGTCCTTTTGGAATCTCTACGTATCGGTGTCGTGTCGGAAGGCCTTTTCCTTTGAAACTCTCTTCCGGAAGGTATAATCTCTCCTCTAATCCACCCCAACATGCATATAGGATTATTTTGGACCTATAGGAATGACCCCCATGGTTGTATCTCCATTTGTGTCCATTTTGTATCCATTTGGAGGTCATAGGAGTGTCCTTGTGTTGTGGATGTGTTCATGTTACATATATAGATTTATATATATATATTGTAATGAGAGTGTATCTATATTTATATACGTAATAAATGGTTCATGATGATTATATAATCAAGTTTGTGAGTGTGGTTTCTCATATTATTATTGTTGTGGATAATTAGGATATATATTGTGTATTCTTTTGGCTCAAACTATTTAAATCCGTCATGATTTTTATCCACGTTTTTAATTTCAGCCCTAACTTAGAAATGCCATAACTTCTAGCTCAAAGCTCGGTTTAATCTCCCGTTTTTTTTAAAAGAAGCGTATTGAAGTTAGCTTTCCAAAAACATATATTAATAGGCCTAATTCTTTCTGTAAATTTCTGGAGAATTATTTGAGTGTCAGCTGTACGAAAGACAAACGCGTTCTCGGTGTTTTCGCGATTCCCGGAGTTTCCGGAAACGAAAACGCGATCCGTTTGAAGTTTCGGAAAGCTAACACATAGATCTATAACATACTTTAATCCTAGATTTCAATTCATGCTGAGTTGGTACAGTATTGATTATTAGTAGGAGTTACTATTCGGCATATGTATTTTATGCACCCTTGTGTGTAATATAATGTTCTATTTGATTTTAATCCATGTTAATGTATATACATTATGTAACTAAATAGAGAATGCAAGCATGAGTAAATGGTTAAATAAATGATGTATGAGGTATAAGTATCCTATCTAATGTAAGTATGTATAAGTATGGCTTGTAATGAATATATGTAGGTTCCATAGTATGTAATGTATGGTGCATATAGTAGTGCAAGAGAATAAATGAATGATGAATGAATGCAAGCATGAATGTAATGTAATAATAGATGTAATGTATGCAATATACAAGTTAATGAGATGTAATGTTCTATGTTAACACAAATCCTATATTACCTCATGTACCCCTTACACTATGTTGACACTATCACACTTGACACTTTGTTCACTTACACTTTGACACTCTTTGATATGTATACACTATGTATGCCCATTTAACCCTCACTTGTCCCTTTGCCATGTTCACATACACACACATAGCCTCTTAAATAAGTATTTATGAATATAGTTAACTTAGCTATGTATGTATATTATATATATGGTAGCATATTGTATTGTAATATATAAGTTTATATAGCCATTGAAATGCCATGATTATAGAACTAATATTGAATACCAATATATGCATGTGTATATATATATGTAGACATGTATAGCTTAAAGTAATAGATTACCTAGTGTATATCTAATGTGAATTCTTGTCTATTTGAGTATTGAATAATTGCATGCTATATAGAGTTGGGTGTATGTTGGCTTGTATAGCCTTGTATTGATGTGTGCTTGCTAGGATAGTCTTGGTTAGGCCTAGTAAGACTTGCTGGGTTAGGACATGACCTAGTTTGACCTAGTTTGACTAGTGCAGTTGACCAGAGTTGACCAAGGGTTGACTTTGGCCTAGTTGACCTAGATTCATGTAGAATGCATTATAGTGCTTTATATTACCCTTCTGGATATGTTGTGACTTGTGTTGTTCTAATTAGGAGCCAGACACCTCTCCTCGGACAGTATCTTATTTTAGGTCTGTGATCACTCTGAGCATCTGTTCACCTATCAGTTCAGGACCACAGGCGAGTACATTCACTGATAGTTTTTATTGTCTTGATATCTGCTATATCCGATTCAGTTGTAGTGTTATACTCGATTTCCAGTCACGGCAGTACACGGACTAGTATATGTTGGATCATGACATGGGATGTTGTTCCTAGAGTTTCATGGTATATTGATACATGTTCTGTCTTGTTTCAGTGTATTGGTATAGACACCGATTTCAAAAGGGGACTTGCTACCCTCTTATGGAATCCCGTGTCATAACGTGTCATGTCCAGATCCATTGTACTATTCGGGGATGGGAGAGTTATTAGTGGTTGTGTGATCAATTCCCACGTGGTTCTATGGTACTCATGGTTCATAGCTATACCCTCACCTCACGACGGGTAAAACCTGACCCCACAGTTCATAGCTTTCCATGGTGACCGGCCTTATCGTTTCTATTGTACTCATGGTTCATAGCCGGTCAGATGGAAAGCCTGATCATTTTCCAAGTCGATCACATGACGCACTAATAATTCAAGGCACCTTTTATATTTATTATCTTAGGGTGACTAAGTTCTGTTCGGGAGAAGGGTTACAACCCCGGTCCTTGTTTGGTTTAAGGGTTGTAACTCGGCTTCCGAATAGTTCCCAAGTCATCCTATATATACATATACATTATCGTCCTTTACAGTACTCACATCATGATATATATTTCCAGTTGATTTTGTCTTGTATTTGATTATACTGTCTCTTATAGCTTTTGTCAATTCACATGGAACTGCTGTTGGTGTTTGTACTTGCTCATTTTTCTGACAGGATACGTTGACAAATTTTACAGATAGCTTGGGATTGCCTGCTAGCCTAGAGGAGACCATTAGAGGTTGTTTAGTTAGCTATTTTCAGTTATCTGGAGTTGTATTTATTTTGTGGATTACTGTATTTGAGTTTTGAGATGTATTTCTGGGTTTTTGTATCTTAGACACTTAGACTTCTATCTCCTGTATCTTTTTGGATTTTATGTTTCATCTATCCTCATATGCTCTACCTTAGATATGATTGAGACTGTATCTGCTATGTCACCCCCATTCGGGGAGTATAAACTGTTTAGTCTTATACTGTTATATGCATTGAGATCTAGGACAGCGTTCTACCGCCGACACTGCGGCGTAGGCTGGGCGTTGTTACGTTCTCGTGCCCTAACCCTAGGGTGCGGGTCGTGACACGTTTTTAGTGGTGGCCCATGCAGGTCGAGACTAAAGTGTAGTGGTATTCGAACTAGAGTACCACTACAGCCTGCAGTAGGATTAGAATATATTTTGAAGGTACTCAATCACAGTTAGGACCCTTGAGAGATTCCCGGGACGACCCTTGAGAATCTTATTTAACTTCGATTTGAAAACTCTTTTTCCTTGATTGATTTATCTTTACTTTCTGCTATTGAATTTGATTTTGATGGATTATTATTGAATTTGAGTTTGTATTTATTGATTTTGAAGGATGATTATTGAATTTTAAATTTTAATGATAGCTGTCGCATCCGAGTTTGTATTTTCATGGATTTTTGTTCATTTTGGATTTTGATGTTCGTTGATAAATTGAATTGATTTTTGAGTATTCATTGTTGATTTAAATTAATTTTGTCAAGATGAAATTATATGGGCTAGGTCATCTAAGTTGTGGAGTCTAGTCTTCTACAGTCATATTAGCCAGCATGGTGAGGACATATAGTCTGACTTGGATCTATTTCTCGGGTGTGGGAATTTAAGGTTGTCGCAGCCAAGCGCGCGGCATCGCAAAAATGTTAAATACCATGATTCTAGAGGTATGTGCCAAAGTCAAGGACTCTGTGATTATCGTAGCCTTGCTTACTAGTATGACGAGGATTAGGGTACCATGATTTTGACCTGACGCATATGATTATCAGATTTTACTTTAAATGTTTTCGAACACGTTTCTCTACTTTTGTTTCTGTCCTTCAAAAAAAAAATATTTTTAATTATTAATTGTTTTGTTTTGTTTGCTTCTCATTATTTAACTTAAGAGTAGGGTTGCCTATTTTTATAAACCTTTGCGTAACTTCTTGCTATGAGTTTCTTCTTAATACAATGAATCGATGATTTTGCTAGACTTTATCTTGGATTTGAAAATTTAGCTCTGGATTTCAAAAAAATGGTTCTTCTTTAAATAGATAAGCAAAACAGATTTTTATCGTTATTTCTTTCTTGCTATTATTCTTACAAAAAAAAAAGCCATGATTAGTGTAACTTGATAGCTGTTGTTTTGGAACCCAATTTCTCATATACAATTTCATACGTATTCACGTACACGCACGCCTACTATCTAACCATATAACATTACATAATGCCAGCTTTTCCCTCTCTAACGCTCTCTATATATATATTGTGATTGGATTTCAATGCAAGTGACTTTCAATTCTTTAACTTTGAAATTGATTTTTCTGTACCCTTTTAGATTATTGGAAGTTACCTTTCTTATTTTTATATATTTTTTTATGAGTACCAGCTTTCACATAGGATGGTAGACTGTCTTACAGTTTTGATGATTTGCTATTTCTTTATCTTTTCTCAGTTTAGCACTCTAGATTTCTTGTGTGTTTGATACCCTATGACCGTCTTGGTTTAGCATGACTAGTATACCTAGATGAGACTTTCACTACCACCGTATGCAATGACCATGTATTTCGTCCTTTTGATCACATGATTTGTTTTAATCTGGGACTTTGATTGTGGGGGTTTGACCTAGAGGGAGTATGGACATTTTAATTTCGAGGATGAAATTTTTCTAAGGTGGGTAGACTTGTAATACCCAATTTTCTAAAATGAGAGTAATTTTGAAATTTTGTAATTTTAATCATTTATTGATTTGACATTTAAATCGTGATATAATTTTTGGTAATTTTTAAATCATTTTAAAACTATTTAAATTCTTGACTTGTAATTTTGATGTTTTGCTAGTGAAACCCTAGAGACTGTTTGACCTAGAGCCTAACCATGTGATTAGGATGTTTTAATGTCATTTCTGGCCTAAGGATATTTTACATTTGACCTCCTTGAATTATTTTGATATTTATTGCGTTGGTGATTGTTAATTTTGACCTTTGATAGGTGTGATGGTTTTGTGTCCGTATCGGACACGTATCAGTTTTTATTTACAAATGTTTGATGTGCCTCAAGGAGATTTTTATTGCTGATTTTTTTTGAAAAGTATTTGAATGAGATTGTTTTCTGCATGTGTTTCCTGTGATTGCTTTGTTTTAATTTCGAGGACGAAATTTTTTTTAAGGTGGATAGATTTGTCACCCCCAGTTTTCAAAAACAGGGGTATTTTTGTTATTTTACATTTTTGAATATTTTTAAATTTTATTTTATTATTTATGATATTATTTTGGGGTTGAAATTTATTTTATTATTTATGATATTGTTTTGGGGTTATTTGAGTCGGGTTCGAATTTTAACTCAATTCGACTTGAAACGGGGACCGGGGGGTAGTTTGACTCTAGTGGAACCCACACACTAGTTAGACATGGCCCACATGATATTAATTTTAGTCCACATGATATTAATTTTAGTTAGTAGTTAGACTAATTATTTTGGTTAGCATTAATTGAGATTAGTGATTTTGGAATGACCAAACTACCCCCGACTTAAACCCCTACCAATATATTAGCTAATAGATTAGTGCAAGGGGCTTTTAGGCATTTCCTAATATGACAAAAGCTACTTTAATGGCTGGCCACTTGGAGGGGGGATAAGGGGTGAGTCATCATCTCTTCCATTTCATTTTATCCATCCATTTTCTCTCTCATGTTCTTCCCCAAATTTCTAGAGAACAACTCCATTGATTTCATCTCCAAATCCACCATTTATTCCACCAAATCTTCTTCTCTTCTCCTCTACTCCACAGTTAGAGGGTGCTAGCCAAGTTTGGGAGGAATCGGAGCTCGTTCGTGTCCTTTTGGAATCTCTACGTGTCGGTGTCGTGTCGGAAGGCTTTTTCCTTTGAAACTCTCTTCCGGAAGGTATAATCTCTCCTCTAATCCACCCCAACATGCATATAGAATTATTTTGGACCCATAGGAATGACCCCATGGTTGTATCTCCATTTGTGTCCATTTTGTGTCCATTTGGAGGTCATAGGAGTGTCCTTGTGTTGTGGATGTGTTCATGTTACATATATAGATTTATATATATATATTGTAATGAGAGTGTATCTATATTTATATACGTAATAAATGGTTCATGATGATTATATAATCAAGTTTGTGAGTGTGGTTCCTCATATTATTATTGTTGTGGATAATTAGGATATATATTGTGTATTCTTTTGGCTCAAACTATTTAAATCCGTCATGATTTTTATCCACGTTTTTAATTTCAGCCCTAACTTAGAAATGCCATAACTTCTAGCTCAAAGCTCGGTTTAATCTCCCGTTTTTTTTAAAAGAAGCGTATTGAAGTTAGCTTTCCAAAAACATATATTAATAGGCCTAATTCTTTCTGTAAATTTTTGGAGAATTATTTGAGTGTCAGCTGTACGAAAGACAAACGCGTTCTCGGTGTTTTCGCGATTCCCGGAGTTTCCGGAAACGAAAACGCGATCCGTTTGAAGTTTCGGAAAGCTAACACATAGATCTATAACATACTTTAATCCTAGATTTAAATTCATGCTGAGTTGGTACAGTATTGATTATTAGTAGGAGTTACTATTCGGCATATGTATTTTGTGCACCCTTGTGTGTAATATAATGTTCTATTTGATTTTAACCCATGTTAATGTATATACATTATGTAACTAAATAGAGAATGCAAGCATGAGTAAATGGTTAAATAAATGATGTATGAGGTATAAGTATCCTATCTAATGTAAGTATGTATAAGTATGGCTTGTAATGAATATGTAGGTTCCATAGTATGTAATGTATGGTGCATATAGTAGTGCAAGAGAATAAATGAATGATGAATGAATGCAAGCATGAATGTAATGTAATAATAGATGTAATGTATACAATATACAAGTTAATGAGATGTAATGTTCTATGTTAACACAAATCCTATATTACCTCATGTACCCCTTACACTATGTTGACACTATCACACTTGACACTTTGTTCACTTACACTTTGACACTCTTTGATATGTATACACAGGGCCGGCCCAGACGGTTGGGTTGCCCTAGTCGGAGCTAGATTTGGTTGCCCCTTGTCATACTCATAAAGAAGATATCAAAAAATTGACATGTTCTAGTGACATCATAGATATCAGATTCCGAGTTCCTCCCCTTGAGCTACTCGAGTCATTTCTAATAGAAACTCAAAATATGGGTCTCGTGTGCTAGTTCAACTAACAAAGAGGAGTTGGGGTGGACCGCATAGGCTTTATTAGCGAAGAGGTGGGGATTTAGAGGTGGGGTAGAGAAGGGGGGTTGCCCTCACCAGGGGGGTTGCCCAAGCCCGTTGGCTTGTCCGGCTTACCCCAGGGCCGGCCCTGTGTATACACTATGTATGCCCATTTAACCCTCACTTGTTCCTTTGCCATGTTCACATACACACACATAGCCTCTTAAATAAGTATTTATGAATATAGTTAACTTAGCTATGTATGTATATTATATATATGGTAACATATTGTATTGTAATATATAAGTTTATATAGCCATTGAAATGCCATGATTATAGAACTAATGTTGAATACCAATATATGCATGTGTATATATATGTAGACATATATAGCTTAAAGTAATAGATTACCTAGTGTATATCTAATGTGAATTCTTGTCTATTTGAGTATTGAATAATTGCATGCTATATAGAGTTGGGTGTATGTTGGCTTGTATAGCCTTGTATTGATGTGTGCTTGCTAGGATAGTCTTGGTTAGGCCTAGTAAGACTTGCTGGGTTAGGACATGACCTAGTTTGACCTAGTTTGACTAGTGTAGTTGACCAGAGTTGACCAAGGGTTGACTTTGGCCTAGTTGACCTAGATTCATGTAGAATGCATTATAGTGCTTTATATTACCCTTCTGGATATGTTGTGACTTGTGTTGTTCTAATTAGGAGCCAGACACCTCTCCTCGGACAGTATCTTATTTTAGGTCTGTGATCACTCTGAGCATCTGTTCACCTATCAGTTCAGGACCACAGGCGAGTACATTCACTGATAGTTTTCATTGTCTTGATATCTGCTATATCCGATTCAGTTGTAGTGTTATACTCGATTTCCAGTCACGGCAGTACACGGACTAGTATATGTTGGATCATGACATGGGATGTTGTTCCTAGAGTTTCATGGTATATTGATACATGTTCTGTCTTGTTTCAGTGTATTGGTATAGACACCGATTTCAAAAGGGGACTTGCTACCCTCTTATGGAATCCCGTGTCATAACGTGTCATGTCCAGATCCATTGTACTATTCGGGGATGGGGGAGTTATTAGTGGTTGTGTGATCAATTCCCACGTGGTTCTATGGTACTCATGGTTCATAGCTATACCCTCACCTCACGACGGGTAAAACCTGACCCCACAGTTCATAGCTTTCCATGGTGACCGGCCTTATCGTTTCTATTGTACTCATGGTTCATAGCCGGTCAGATGGAAAGCCTGATCATTTCCCAAGCCGATCATATGACGCACTAATAATTCAAGGCACCTTTTATATTTATTATCTTAGGGTGACTAAGTTCTGTTCGGGAGAAGGATTACAACCCCGGTCCTTGTTTGGTTTAAGGGTTGTAACTCGGCTTCCGAATAGTTCCCAAGTCATCCTATATATACATATACATTATCGTCCTTTACAGTACTCACATCATGATATATATTTCCAGTTGATTTTGTCTTGTATTTCATTATACTGTCTCTTATAGCTTTTGTCAATTCACATGGAACTGCTGTTGGTGTTTGTACTTGCTCATTTTTCTGACAGGATACGTTGACAAATTTTACAGATAGCTTGGGATTGCCTGCTAGCCTAGAGGAGACCATTAGAGGTTGTTTAGTTAGCTATTTTCAGTTATCTGGAGTTGTATTTATTTTGTGGATTACTGTATTTGAGTTTTGAGATGTATTTCTGGGTTTTTGTATCTTAGACACTTAGACTTCTATCTCCTGTATCTTTTTGGATTTTATGTTTCATCTATCCTCATATGCTCTACCTTAGATGTGATTGAGACTGTATCTGCTATGTCACCCCCATTCGGGGAGTATAAACTGTTTAGTCTTATACTGTTATATGCATTGAGATCTAGGACAGCGTTCTACCGCCGACACTGCGGCGTAGGCTGGGCGTTGTTACGTTCTCGTGCCCTAACCCTAGGGTGCGGGTCGTGACACTGTGATTCCTGAGATACCATGTTCTTTCATGATCTTACATTTTATGTTCTTACATACCATGTTCTTTCATGTACTTTTACACCATGTTCTTCTTGTGCTTTACTTACCATGTTCCCTTGTACTTTCATATCATGATGTCTTGTTCATTACCTAGAACTGTACTTTGCTCCGCTCCTGAATAGGATATGTTGCAGGTATGCTTGCAGGACATTGTTCTACTCTATGGGCCAGAGTCCGGGATCTTAGCTGAGTAGGATGGTCATGACTTAGCTTGAGGTTTCAGGTTTAGACTGTTAGCCTTACTTTTAGATATTGATTTAGAATTCATAGTACATTTCATTCTTGATGACTCGTACATTTATATACATAGAATTGTGGATTATGGTGATCATTCTGGGATACGTTTTAGATGCTGTGATTATATACATTTATGATTATCTGGTTAGATTTTCCTAGTTTGGTACAGCTTACTTCGTCGTGTCTAACGACGAAGGCTGGACGTGTTCGACTCGTGTTCGATTATTCGGGAGCGGGTCGTGACAAGTTTTTTGTGATGGCCCATGCAGGTCTATCCTAATGGTACCTAGGTATTAGAGTACTATTGGGGGACTTGATTATACTAGGGAAACTTGATCACATCATAGAAAAATCGAGAAATAATGGTATATCAGGTATATTGATATTCTATAAACACTTGTTATTTTTAGGTCTAGGTTATTTTAACAGTTTTCTGTTTTTTAGATAGTTCAAAAGCGTGCGACACCGAAACAGTCGATCCACTTGCACTTGAGGGTTACAAGCTCCCACTATCTTCTATCATTCTACTATCCCCATGGATAGTACGCAGTTGACGAAGACGTTTCAAGAGTTCCTTGACACCAGCAGGACGTCCTTTTCCAATCCAGACTTGCAAATACATTTTTCGAGTTAGAGAGGACTTCTGACTTCCAGACTCTCGGATCTTGGACTTTCCCGACACCGAGCGTATATCTTGCACCGAGGAGTAGATCGAGAACCTGGAGCTGCCACTAAAGATCATACAAATCCTTGAGAAATCGACTCCTCTGAAGATTGGAGCCACCAGCCAGGAGATCCAGAATGTAGCACAGACAATAGGACACAACGGAAAACTGAAACTTAGAAGAGACATGAAGACTTATGACCGAGATAACAGCTATTATGGACCCGCAAAGCGTCGCAACTCAGACGACGTTTCTTCAGTCACGTTATCAGCTGCATTATCAGAGGCAGATTCAGGTCCACATTCACTTAATAAAGGATTGCCAGCAAGTCGCATCATCGGGAGCATGTCTCAACATCCAGCACGCCAGCAGACGTATATTTCTATCAGAGGCTCTACGCTTCAGCCCCAGCGGGAGATCCAGACTCAGATTCAGATGACGACCACTTACAATTTCTGCCGTCGTCAGGACATCACCACAAAGAGTGCCACAAAAGACGGAGACTACGCTTGTACTGCGGATCGCCTACTCACCAAGTCAAAGATTGTCCGGAGACCGTTGATCGCACTGCCCGAGAACAAGCACGAGGAGCATCAGACCTTTCGACGTGACTGCGCGAATCGGCGAGGTGGCATATCGACTGGTGCGACTGGTTGTGTTCGGTAATCATCAGGTTGAGGGGATCGACTATTCAGAGACATTTGTCCCGGTAGCTAAGATGCCTACAGTTCGGACGTTCTTGGCTGTTGCAGCTGTGAAAGGCTGGACTTTGCACCAGATGGATGTGCACAATGCTTTTCTTCATGGAGATCTGACAGAAGAAGTATATATGAAGTTGCCGCCAGGTTTTTCGCATAGTGAACCCAATAAATTGTGTCGCCTGCGTAAGTCTCTATATGGATTAAAACAGGCGCCACGTTGTTGGTTTGCTAAGCTTGCTGCTTCTCTGATATCTTATGAATTTATTCAATCTCATTCCGATTATTCCCCTTTCTCTCTTTTTAAAGGGAAGGTAGAGTTGCATGTTCTGATCTATGTGGATGATATGATTGTGTCTGGTAATGACTCAGGAGCTTTAGATGCTTTCAAAAAGTACCTTAGTTCTTGCTTTCACATGAAGGACCTTGGTGTGTTGAAGTACTTTCTTGGTATAGAGGTGACTTGGAGTGCAGAAGAAATTTCCTTGTGTCAAAGGAAGTATGCTTTGGACATCATTTCAGAATGTGGCTTGATGGGGTCTCGACCTGCTGGTTTTTCCATGGAGCCCAATCACAAGCTGGCAGAATCGACTAGTCCAAAGATGGCGGATGCAGAATTATCGGAGGCTGGTTGGGAGGTTGATTTATCTATCATTTACTCGCCCTGACTTAGCCTATGTTGTGCATATCTTGTCTCAATTCTTACAGGAGTCTCGCCAAGATCATTGGCATGCTGCTTTAAGAGTTGTCAGATATCTCAAACAAGCACCGGGACAGGGTATTCTTTTGAAAGCTGATTGTGATCTCCGTCTTTCTGGTTGGTGTGATTCCGACTGAGCAAGTTGTCCCTTGACTCGCCGCTCTGTTACGGGCTGGTTGGTGTTTCTGGGGGGTCTCTGTAAGCCCCCTGAATTTTCCGAATTATTTTTTCGAATTTTTCCAATGAATTATTTTCAATAATTCATTTCTATATAATTAATTTCGATTTGATTAATTTTGATTTAATGCTCTTTACCGTGACTTGGATTTCTAGAGCATCAGGGATGCCAGTCTCTGGAAACTTCCTTCTTGGAGTTTGTAGTAGACGAGATTATCTTCACAGTGATATTTCGTGCCCCACTCGAACTTGTTCCCTTGTGCTCCATTTGATTCGCGCAACTTCGGGTCAATTTAGACCAATTTATCGTCTGCCGTAATTCGTGACTTAACTTCCAATTTAATTTCCGGGCCCGACATCGGTCCAATCCAGTCAACCCAATATATGGCCCTGGCCTGTTTTGAGCCTACTATGCACGTGCCACTTGCGCGCTATCAAATTGATCTCTCTTGTGCCCCCAATTCATCCATGAATTAATTGATTTAAATTTATTATTTTAATTAAATCTTGGTTTCGACTTTGTCCAAACTTGGTCCAACGTCCGACCCAGTTGGCATGGACCCTACCATGATTGTCCAAATACCCCACATAATTTTTCCTATCTTTTTCCCCTATTCTAAAATATCCCTATATCTCTCTACTTATTTAATCTTATTTTATCCCTTGTATATTATATATGTATATATGTATATGTGTATATATACATATGTATATACACTCACTCTCTCTCTCCTTTCTCTCTACTCACCCAAGCACACACACACACACACCCATCACCAGCTCACCCCCTCTCAACCGACATCACCCCTCTCTCCATTTTCTCTCTCTAAAATATCTCTCTCTCTCTAAATAACTATCTCTCTCTCTCTCCCTACATTTAAAACCTTACACCCCCATCACCTCACTCCTCCTGTACGAGCACCAGCACACCCCCCCCCTCTCTTATGTACACACTCTCTCTCTCTATTTTATCTATTTTCCACTTTCTCTCTCTCCCTTTTATTAATAAATTCTTCTCTCTCTCTATCTCTTTAACACCATCACCATCTTCATTCATTTTCCTCTCCCCACAGCCATGGCCGACTCCTCCACCCGACCACACCATCACCATCTTCACGAGCTCCTCCTTCTTCATCTTCATCACCTACATCCCCATCACCATTAACAACCACCACCACCTCCTCCTCATTAACCACTACTCACCACCATCACCAACTTCATAACCACCACCGCACACCACCTCTTCCACTGCCGCCGTCGTCGGTGTGCCGCCGTCGCGCCCCCGCCTGGCTCGCCGCTGTGCCGCCGCCGCCCTGGCCAGCAGCAGCAGCGAGCACTGCTACAGCAGCGCGCGCAGCAGCAGCGCGCACCGGCAGCCGCGCGCGCGCGCACGGGCCACCGCGCGCCGCCGTGCGTCGCCGTGGCGCCGCGTGGCCGGCCACCCACTCCGGCGCATCCCCGGCGAACTCCCCCGGGCCAGCGCCTTCTTCCCCGACGCGCACGATAGGCGATTCGTGCGTTTACGTCGAAATCCCGTCGACGCGCGCGCGAACGAGATCCAGAATTGGCGCCTCGTTGCAGCAACTTCGTGCCGATTTTCTGGAGAATCCGACCGTTGGATCGGCGATTTCTTCACTCCGTTACAATCTCGGTATATCCCTCTTCACCTCTGTCAAATTTCACCCGTTAATTTCGTCGTTTGATACATCAAAACTGGCCACCAAGTTGACGTTTTAATTTGAACTGTTTTTGCACAGTTTCGTGACGCCAACTAAGCGGGTTCGTATCTTCGTCGTCGCAGCTCCGTTTTGCGCGCCACCAGTTCCGGTGCACAGCTGGTATAACCCTCTTCCTGCCCCCTTTAGATTCATTTTCAGTTTGAGCTTGTTAGGTCGGTCGAATTCGACGCCAAAGTTGGCCGTTCGAATTCTTAGTGTTGCACTTGTAAAATTCTATTTTTGAACCCGGGACTCCGGATTCAATTTCTGACACCACCAGTAGACTCGTGGCGTCGTTCTGGCATGTTTTCATATAAAGTTTGCTAGATTTGGAGAACGTGGGCCCTGGCACGCATTTCGGTGCAAAACGGGTCCCACTTTCTGGGTCAACGGGTCATTTTGAGTTCGGCTCATCGGAATCCAACTCTGGATATACCGTTGAGTTCGTATCGTCATTCTGGACTCGTTGACATATAATTTGCTGAGTTTTGAAGACATTTGCTCCGGCACGCATTTCCGTGCAAACCGGATTCCAAATGTCCGCGTCAACGGACCATTTTGTGATCGGGACATCGGAATCCTATTTCGGACATACCGTTGGGTTCGTATCATCATTCTGGATTCGTAGACATATAATTTGTTAGGTTTTGTAGACTTTTATCCTGACACGCTTTTCGGTGCAAAGTGTGTCCAACGACGGACATCACTTTGGCCCGAAATTACCGTTTTTGCCCCTGTGTCCAAATTGGACTTTTGGACAGGCTATCCTAGCTGATTTGACCATTCTGGACACGTTGGTGATGTTAGTTTCATCATCCGACAACATCTGTAGGTTTTTACCCTATTATTATAATTATTCTCCTTTTGTGGTATTTTGAGTTCTATCGATTCCGGTGATTTCACAATCACTGAAATTGATGGGTTGACCTTGTAGATGTTTATAGAGACTAGCCTTGACCATGTTTGACCATGGTTGACTGCTTTGACTGAATGTCGAAGTAGAGTCAACATTTGACGTAGTTTAGACTAGTTTTGACCTAGAGTTGACCAGTTGACCAAAAGTCAACTGTAAGTCAACCATTGACCCAGTTTGACCTAGTTTGACTTGGTTTGACTTATTGTGGCCTAGTTTGACTTAGTTGACTGAGTCTGACCTAGATTGCGTAGCTTATACTATAGAATCAAGCCTAACACTGTTGAACCCTAATTAGCTTATGTATATCTTATCTTTAGGTCTGTGGCATCACTCTGAGCATCGACCCCATTTGACAGCTCAGGATCGCAGGCGAGTACATTCACTGATAGTTTTCATTGTCTTGATATCTGCTATATCCGATTCAGTCGTAGTGTCTTACTTGATTCTCAGACACGATAGTTCACGGACTAGTATTGTCGGATTCCTGTCATGAGATGTCATTCCTGATTTCTTGGGATACTGGTACTTGCTTGGTCTTGATTCTTGTACTTGTATTGACGCCGATTCCTGAAGAGGACTTGCTCCCCTCTTAGGGAATCCCGCGTCATGACGTGCTATGTCCGGATCCGTATACTATTCGGGGAATGGGGAATATTATAGATAGTGTGATCAATGCCCACCTTGAGTTACTACTTGTATCATAGCTATACCCTCACCTCACGATGGGTATAGCCTGACCTGTGCTACTACTTGCTCCATAGCTTACCATCCCGGCCGGGCCGAGTCCACGTACTTGTAGCCGGTCGGCTGGAAGCCTGATTCTTGACCCATACCGATCACATTAGGCTATAATATTCGAGGCACATTTTATATTTTCTTATCTTATCATATATCCTGATCTGCTCTATGTTCAGTATTTTCTCACCATGCCATGATATACAGTTACTCACATGCTCTACTTGTCTTTACATTGTACCTTGATTGGAGACTAAGTTCTGCTCGGGAGAAGGGTTACAACCCCGGTCCTTGTTTGGTTTAAGGGTTGTAACTCAGCTTTCGAACGGTTCCCAAGTCTTCATATATCTTTGTCTTGTAGTTCATTATACTGTCTCTTATAGAATTTGTCAATTCACATGGAACTGCTGTTAGTGTTTGTACTTGCTCATTTTTCTGACAGGATACCGTTGATAATATTTTAGGAGTTGTTATACCATTAGTGGACTTCATGATGTTGCTAGCTGGGGTGGATCTCACTATTATTCTATGTGAGTTGCCTGGGAGTTATCCTTAGTTAGTCTTGTTGTTCCTTCTTTATTTTCCTGTCTTATGTTTCCTTCTAGTAGTTTCTAGTTGTTCTTGTGCTTTAGTTATCTTTATTGTCTTATCATCCCTAGCTGTTGTGATGTGACTAGAGTATATTTGTAGTTATAGGCCTTCTAGACGTAGTGTATATTTATTGGGTACTAGACAGCGTTCTACCGCCGATACTGCGGCGTAGGCTGGGCGTCGTCTACGTATTCGTACCCGTATATCCGGGTGCGGGTCGTGACACGTTTTTAGTGGTGGCCCATGCAGGTCAGTCTTTGCAATTAATGCGAAGTCGTAGTAGTACTTGAGCTTTTCTGTACTACTGCGAGCCTGCCCTAGGTTTAAGGTTGAGTCATGGAATATTTTAGAATTTGGTACTCAGTCACATATTAGGAACTCTTGGTAGATTCCAGGGATGACCCCTGGGAATCTTATTTCGAACTTTTCGAAACTTTTTCCATTTGTTCTGTCCGTCCTGATTTCTGAAACATCTGTCCGTTAACAGCTTTATTCTTTCTTGGAATGAGTTGGTGGACCCCAGAGGGAAGGTATAAGTTGGACTTATATATCTTCTATGTCGAAACGAGAATATGATTTACCAGTCTCATATCAGGTTGAGATTGTTTTAGATTATATTCCAATGACTTCCTTTATCTTGATCTAAATAGTACCTTTGGATATCTCCTGAAGAATTTTCTTCTATACCCTATCTCGGAATCTGTTTCCGCTAGTTTCCATTTACTTATCTTTGATTCGTTGTTGAATTTTAAATCTTGATGTTCGTTCGTTGTTGACTTCGATTTTGACTTTGTTTGAGATAAGTTTTTAAGGATTGAGTTAAGATATTCTGATAAACATATTTTATGAGGACGATGAGAACGATAAATGTCTACTTTATTTATGGAGTTTAGAATTTATCGCAGTCATATTAGCTAGCCTGACAAGGGCATGGAGCCTGATTTTGGATATACTATCCTGGTTATGGCATTTAGATTCTCTTGCAGCCATACCGGTTGGCGTGGTAAGGAATCTAGGTGACATGATTTTAGGGTGTATACCATAGTTATGGACTCTATCATTTATTGCAGCTATGTTTACTGGCGTGGCGAAAATTCTGGCAACATGATTCTGGATAGACGTGTATGGTTATCAGGTCATACCTTAAATTAATTCACTTCTTTTGACCTATTGATCAAGGATAATCCCTACCATTATTTCTTGTTCCGTCATTTGTCTTCTCATCATATGATGATTTTCTCATCTTGTTATTACTTCAACAATCCTAATTAATTATGTCTTGATTTCACCAATCACCTGTCTTTTATCCATTCCTGTCAACTACACTGTGAAGTTATTTAAAATTTTGTTTCTTTTCACCTTGGAAATGTTAAGGAAGTATCGTAAATCATCTCGTTCGGAAGGCGGATTTATTATCATGTGGTATCTTGGTAGAAATATGGAATGTTGGATCTAGTGTAGAAATTTGAGATAGGAGTATGATTGAGGTTGGAACTGAAATCAAGGGGTCAATATAATCAGTTTAGAAATGGGTTACCAGGGTATTCGAGGATGAATTACTTGGAAAGCAAGTTCAAGGATTTCAAATAAGAAGGACAATAGGATATACATTAATGGTATGAAAATTCATATTTCATGGATATAGTCTAGAAACTGGACAAGGCATTGGTAAGAGGATAGAGAACACAAGGGTTTTGAGTCAAAAAAAAAAGGGAGAAGAGATTTTGTGAATATAATTTATTAATTGAGATGGTTGATAATTGAAAGTGTATGATGAAGAAAATATGAATGTTGATTGGTAATGGAAGAATAAGTTTTATAAGACCTAGTGGTATTAGATTGAATAACACCATGAGAGTGATTTGAACAAGTTTAAGGATATTATAAACTTGATTTAGAGGTTCAGATCAATATAGGACAAGGTGGAAGAATTCAGATTTAAGGATGATTAAGTAGATAGTGTGGAGTTCTAGTGAAGGGTGTACTTCTTGATTAGGGTTTTGGAATTTGGAATCTGGCCTATGGTATCATGACAAAGTCCAATCTTCATGACGGATGGGTAATTCTGGAAGTAGTTGAATAAGATTGATTTTATATTTGGACTTGTGAGATTAAAGGTGCGATTGGCCGATGATGACCAGATAAACTTGATAGTATCAGATATAGATGATTAACTTGGCTTCCCTATGAAACCTTATCTTTTCATTTTCTACCAAGAGGAATTGGACTTATTCCATATCTCTGAATCATCCCTTGAGTTCTCAATATCGTTAAATCATAATTTCCTTGATCGCGACCGAACGACTTTGGTCATCTCTTCTATTCGTACCCGTATCCTGGGCCGTACACAATTGAGTTAAATCCAATTCTAACTTGAATTTCCATCATTGGACGCTCGTGCCCAGATTTCGTTGATCTTATACTCCATCTTGCCCAAATTCTTATTTACTCAAAAGTTGATCAACTTGGATCATGTTGAGACAAATTTCTTTATCGTGGTTGGATTCCAATGCTATTAACCCTCGTGTATTGCCTTCTGATTTTGAGCATGTTTGGATTTTGAAACACTCGTGCCTATACTCTTTTCGACTTTGATTTGATTTTCTGATTGTATCTGAAATTTTCTTGTGCTTAATTGTGCCTATATGATTCTGTTCATATTTTGATTCTATCGTGCGGAAATTTTTCATCGTGCCTAAATAATTGTGAATTGATTATCTTAATCGTGCAAACTTGTCATTCTATGATCGTGCCTAAATTTTTGCCTAAAAACTTTCTATCTTGTTTTACCCCTACTACAACCTTAATTTCGAGGACGAAATTTCTATAAGGTGGGTAGGATGTAAGCCCCCTGAATTTTCCGAATTATTTTTTCGAATTTTTCCAATGAATTATTTTCAATAATTCATTTCTATATAATTAATTTCGATTTGATTAATTTTGATTTAATGCTCTTTACCGTGACTTGGATTTCTAGAGCATCAGGGATGCCAGTCTCTGGAAACTTCCTTCTTGGAGTTTGTAGTAGACGAGATTATCTTCACAGTGATATTTCGTGCCCCACTCGAACTTGTTCCCTTGTGCTCCATTTGATTCGCGCAACTTCGGGTCAATTTAGACCAATTTATCGTCTGCCGTAATTCGTGACTTAACTTCCAATTTAATTTCCGGGCCCGACATCGGTCCAATCCAGTCAACCCAATATATGGCCCTGGCCTGTTTTGAGCCTACTATGCACGTGCCACTTGCGCGCTATCAAATTGATCTCTCTTGTGCCCCCAATTCATCCATGAATTAATTGATTTAAATTTATTATTTTAATTAAATCTTGGTTTCGACTTTGTCCAAACTTGGTCCAACGTCCGACCCAGTTGGCATGGACCCTACCATGATTGTCCAAATACCCCACATAATTTTTCCTATCTTTTTCCCCTATTCTAAAATATCCCTATATCTCTCTACTTATTTAATCTTATTTTATCCCTTGTATATTATATATGTATATATGTATATGTGTATATATACATATGTATATACACTCACTCTCTCTCTCCTTTCTCTCTACTCACCCAAGCACACACACACACACACCCATCACCAGCTCACCCCCTCTCAACCGACATCACCCCTCTCTCCATTTTCTCTCTCTAAAATATCTCTCTCTCTCTAAATAACTATCTCTCTCTCTCTCCCTACATTTAAAACCTTACACCCCCATCACCTCACTCCTCCTGTACGAGCACCAGCACACCCCCCCCCTCTCTTATGTACACACTCTCTCTCTCTCTATTTTATCTATTTTCCACTTTCTCTCTCTCCCTTTTATTAATAAATTCTTCTCTCTCTCTATCTCTTTAACACCATCACCATCTTCATTCATTTTCCTCTCCCCACAGCCATGGCCGACTCCTCCACCCGACCACACCATCACCATCTTCACGAGCTCCTCCTTCTTCATCTTCATCACCTACATCCCCATCACCATTAACAACCACCACCACCTCCTCCTCATTAACCACTACTCACCACCATCACCAACTTCATAACCACCACCGCACACCACCTCTTCCACTGCCGCCGTCGTCGGTGTGCCGCCGTCGCGCCCCGCCTGGCTCGCCGCTGTGCCGCCGCCGCCCTGGCCAGCAGCAGCAGCGAGCACTGCTACAGCAGCGCGCGCAGCAGCAGCGCGCACCGGCAGCCGCGCGCGCGCGCACGGGCCACCGCGCGCCGCCGTGCGTCGCCGTGGCGCCGCGTGGCCGGCCACCCACTCCGGCGCATCCCCGGCGAACTCCCCCGGGCCAGCGCCTTCTTCCCCGACGCGCACGATAGGCGATTCGTGCGTTTACGTCGAAATCCCGTCGACGCGCGCGCGAACGAGATCCAGAATTGGCGCCTCGTTGCAGCAACTTCGTGCCGATTTTCTGGAGAATCCGACCGTTGGATCGGCGATTTCTTCACTCCGTTACAATCTCGGTATATCCCTCTTCACCTCTGTCAAATTTCACCCGTTAATTTCGTCGTTTGATACATCAAAACTGGCCACCAAGTTGACGTTTTAATTTGAACTGTTTTTGCACAGTTTCGTGACGCCAACTAAGCGGGTTCGTATCTTCGTCGTCGCAGCTCCGTTTTGCGCGCCACCAGTTCCGGTGCACAGCTGGTATAACCCTCTTCCTGCCCCCTTTAGATTCATTTTCAGTTTGAGCTTGTTAGGTCGGTCGAATTCGACGCCAAAGTTGGCCGTTCGAATTCTTAGTGTTGCACTTGTAAAATTCTATTTTTGAACCCGGGACTCCGGATTCAATTTCTGACACCACCAGTAGACTCGTGGCGTCGTTCTGGCATGTTTTCATATAAAGTTTGCTAGATTTGGAGAACGTGGGCCCTGGCACGCATTTCGATGCAAAACGGGTCCCACTTTCTGGGTCAACGGGTCATTTTGAGTTCGGCTCATCGGAATCCAACTCTGGATATACCGTTGAGTTCGTATCGTCATTCTGGACTCGTTGACATATAATTTGCTGAGTTTTGAAGACATTTGCTCCGGCACGCATTTCCGTGCAAACCGGATTCCAAATGTCCGCGTCAACGGACCATTTTGTGATCGGGACATCGGAATCCTATTTCGGACATACCGTTGGGTTCGTATCATCATTCTGGATTCGTAGACATATAATTTGTTAGGTTTTGTAGACTTTTATCCCGACACGCTTTTCGGTGCAAAGTGTGTCCAACGACGGACATCACTTTGGCCCGAAATTACCGTTTTTGCCCCTGTGTCCAAATTGGACTTTTGGACAGGCTATCCTAGCTGATTTGACCATTCTGGACACGTTGGTGATGTTAGTTTCATCATCCGACAACATCTGTAGGTTTTTACCCTATTATTATAATTATTCTCCTTTTGTGGTATTTTGAGTTCTATCGATTCCGGTGATTTCACAATCACTGAAATTGATGGGTTGACCTTGTAGATGTTTATAGAGACTAGCCTTGACCATGTTTGACCATGGTTGACTGCTTTGACTGAATGTCGAAGTAGAGTCAACATTTGACGTAGTTTAGACTAGTTTTGACCTAGAGTTGACCAGTTGACCAAAAGTCAACTGTAAGTCAACCATTGACCCAGTTTGACCTAGTTTGACTTGGTTTGACTTATTGTGGCCTAGTTTGACTTAGTTGACTGAGTCTGACCTAGATTGCGTAGCTTATACTATAGAATCAAGCCTAACACTGTTGAACCCTAATTAGCTTATGTATATCTTATCTTTAGGTCTGTGGCATCACTCTGAGCATCGACCCCATTTGACAGCTCAGGACCGCAGGCGAGTACATTCACTGATAGTTTTCATTGTCTTGATATCTGCTATATCCGATTCAGTCGTAGTGTCTTACTTGATTCTCAGACACGATAGTTCACGGACTAGTATTGTCGGATTCCTGTCATGAGATGTCATTCCTGATTTCTTGGGATACTGGTACTTGCTTGGTCTTGATTCTTGTACTTGTATTGACGCCGATTCCTGAAGAGGACTTGCTCCCCTCTTAGGGAATCCCGCGTCATGACGTGCTATGTCCGGATCCGTATACTATTCGGAGAATGGGGAATATTATAGATAGTGTGATCAATGCCCACCTTGAGTTACTACTTGTATCATAGCTATACCCTCACCTCACGATGGGTATAGCCTGACCTGTGCTACTACTTGCTCCATAGCTTACCATCCCGGCCGGGCCGAGTCCACGTACTTGTAGCCGGTCGGCTGGAAGCCTGATTCTTGACCCATACCGATCACATTAGGCTATAATATTCGAGGCACATTTTATATTTTCTTATCTTATCATATATCCTGATCTGCTCTATGTTCAGTATTTTCTCACCATGCCATGATATACAGTTACTCACATGCTCTACTTGTCTTTACATTGTACCTTGATTGGAGACTAAGTTCTGCTCGGGAGAAGGGTTACAACCCCGGTCCTTGTTTGGTTTAAGGGTTGTAACTCAGCTTTCGAACGGTTCCCAAGTCTTCATATATCTTTGTCTTGTAGTTCATTATACTGTCTCTTATAGAATTTGTCAATTCACATGGAACTGCTGTTAGTGTTTGTACTTGCTCATTTTCCTGACAGGATACCGTTGATAATATTTTAGGAGTTGTTATACCATTAGTGGACTTCATGATGTTGCTAGCTGGGGTGGATCTCACTATTATTCTATGTGAGTTGCCTGGGAGTTATCCTTAGTTAGTCTTGTTGTTCCTTCTTTATTTTCCTGTCTTATGTTTCCTTCTAGTAGTTTCTAGTTGTTCTTGTGCTTTAGTTATCTTTATTGTCTTATCATCCCTAGCTGTTGTGATGTGACTAGAGTATATTTGTAGTTATAGGCCTTCTAGACGTAGTGTATATTTATTGGGTACTAGACAGCGTTCTACCGCCGATACTGCGGCGTAGGCTGGGCGTCGTCTACGTATTCGTACCCGTATATCCGGGTGCGGGTCGTGACAGTCTCCTATTTCTTGGAAGACCAAGAAGCAACCAACTGTTTCTCGATCTTCCGCTGAAGCTGAATACCGATCTCTCGCTGCGCTTGTTTGTGAGTTGAAATGGTTGAAGGGGTTATTGGTGTGTTTGGGCGTTCGCCAGGAGTCTGCTATGTCGGTGTATTGTGACAGTCAGTCAGCCCTGTACCTGGCTCAGAACCCGGTATTTCATGAGCGCAGTAAGCATATTGAGGTGGATTTGCATTTTGTTCGCAATGCTATTAGAGATGGCACCGTAATAGCCTCGCATGTTCCTACGTCTTCTCAACTGGCTGACATCTTCACCAAGCCCCTTGGAAAACATGTGTTTGATTCTTTACTTACCAAGTTGGACATTTGTGACTTGCATGCTCTAACTTGAGGGGGGGTGTTAGATTATATTTGTACCTAATGTAAATATGGCCCATAAGCCCACTAATGTAGCACTATATATATTGTACACAGCCCCCATTAATAAGAACAAGGCATTATTATTTTCTACAGATTGCAAGAAGAAAAACCCTTGAGAAGAAGAAGTAGTGGTGGAGGAGAGGGGTCTCTCACTAGAGCTGTCAAGACGGGCCGGCGGGGCGGGCTGGCCCGTAACCCACCATAACCTACCATTTGGCGGGACGGGACGGGCCGACCCACCATTTTGGCAGGCTGAAAAAATTCCAACCCAGTCCAACCCACCGGCGGGCCGCGGGCTAGGCGGACCGGCCCGCTAAATTTTTTTTTTTTTATTGTTTAGTTTCTTAAAAGGAAAAAAAAATCATATATATAATATTTTCTACTCACTCTCATATGCATCAAATTACAAGTAAAATACAAGAAACATTATAATAGTAGATATTTCTTTAAAACACCTTCATTCATGTAAATAAATGACCAAATTTAATATTTTATACGTCATTACTTGCATTAAATGAGAATTTTTATCATTTATAATACATATCTCATATATGTGCTAAATAAAAAAATTAAAAATTTTATAAAAAAATAGATGGCGGGCCAACCCACTTGGCCCGCGGGCTAGCCCACCGCGGGGCGGGCTACTAGCAGGCCAGCCCACCTAGGTCCGCCTGTTTGGCGGGCTCCTAAATGTTCGGCCCAACCCACCTTTTTGACATGCGGGACGGGCCGGCCCAACGGGCTTAGCCCATTTTGACAGCTCTATCTCTCACATGGGAGGAGAGAGAACGTGCCCCCCCCCCCCCCCCCCCCTCCCCTATGCGTCAGCTCGGCGAGAGTAGCTTTATAACGTTGGATTTGAATTTTTTTTCTTTCTTTCTGAAAGCTATTTTAGAGTGGATTGAAGCCAAACGTTATTTCTCTAACCGACCTAATGCGTCAGCTCGGCCCCAGACCTTCGAAACATTTCGTGCGCGATCATGACCGCGTAGCACTATTTGCTACGCGCTATAACTCAAAAACCCGCGCTAGTTGCTGCTTTAACTCAAAAACCCTCGCTATAACTCAAAAACCCGCGCTAGTTGCTGCTTTAACTCAAAAACCGTGCTATAACTAAAAAAACGAACTATTTGCTGTTTTAACTCAAAAACCCGCGCTATAACTAACGCTCAACCAAACAGGCCCTCAACAATCCTACGTCACCTGCTCTACCCTTTTCCATATAAAAGCCTACGTCACCTGCTCTTCCCTTTTCCATATAAAAGCCTTCCTCCCTCCCCAAATGTGTTCCACAAACAAAAGCATCATTCCACTCCTCGGCCTCACCGAGTGTTCTTTCACAAAAACCCTCCAATTTCCATCGTCGTCGGAGGAGTGATAACATCATGTTGGGCCTCAGTCGAGACCGATTCCTCACCACTGCTGCAGTCCCTGTCCATCGTTCCGTAAGAGCATCATTAGGCCCATCCCATTTTCTAGATTCTAGATTTAGAATGTAGGAGCAAAATAGTAAGTCTCATTCTTAGTCTCCAATTTCTACAATTTCGGTTCCATACCACCGATAAGTGCTGAGGATTGGACCTCCCAATTTTTAGATTCTAGATTGTAGTAACTAGTTTTGTAAAATAGTAAGTTCCAATTTGGACCCCACTTCTCTAGACTTTAGACTTTATATTAATATTTTTTCCAACATCAATTTTTGACCATACAATCTTTGAGACCGGAGTTCACTTTATCATTTCCTACTATTCTCGTACAAATCCAACTCATTCCACATTTACCTTTTTTTAAAAAAAAAATTGGGCTCCAAATTATATTTGAGAGTCCCAACTACTAAAGGTGCTCTAAGTAAATTACTTACATAGGACGTTTGGTACAGTGATTTTTTTTTAAACAAAAAAAGGGGTTGGAAAATCTCTCTCCATGTTTGCTTAGGTTATAAAATTTTATTTACGAAAATTACGAATGTTCTTATAAACAACTTATCCCACAAAACACCGGAATCATAGCTCTTGAGAATATGTGAATATTTTTTTTTTTTCATGATCAATTTTTTTTCCTAATACTCTTTTTTAATATTTTTATTCGTTTTCATTTATTAATATTATTTTTTGGTTTTTTTTTGTTTTTGGTTTTTTAAATCTTCTTTTTTTTAATTTTTTAATTTCTGTTTTCATTTTTTTTTCATTTTCTTAAGAATGCTTTTTTTGGTTCTTTTTTGTTTTTATCTTTTTCATTTTTTTAAGAATGATTTTTCATTTATTTTATATTTTAAGAATTTTGTTTATTTTTTTTGTTTTATCTCAGTTTTTATCCTTTTGTTTATTATATTTTTTTTTTATTTTTTATCATTTCCTATTTCCTTTTCAAGAATATTTATATATTCACCAAACATAGGAATATAATTTTATAGAAATTTTACTGCGAATTTGATTTCAAAAAATATAGAATTTTCGATTATATAGTATTCCACGTACTAAACACCTAAGGATACATCTACTTTACATGGTTGAACAATATAATGTAATCGATATTAGATTGTAAATCTAATTTGGATGTTGGTTAGACAAAAAATAAATAAATATAATAATAATTACAAGCTTGTTTATGTTACATTTTTTCTAAAATTCAATTACATTATAAACTCATATAATCGCAATTACATTACAACTCGAAACATACAAAATTATTATATTATTACTTATTTATTTTATTAATAATTTTTTTAGTTTTATAATATTTGCACATTTTTCTAATTTTTGTAGTATTATATTTTTTATTAATTTTTTGTTTATTTTTAGTGTTTAGATTTTTCAATTTCAATTTATTATTATTACTTTTTATTAGTTTAATTTTTGTAATTTTGGTAAATTTAAAATTTTGAAATTTAAGCTTTTAATTAATTATTTTGTTATTGTTCAAAAAAAAAATTATTCCTTATTTAATTGTTTAATTTTTTTGTTTTAATTTTCTTATTTTTTTTTTTAATAAATGTTAAGGTTGGCAAAAATAAAAATAAATGCCAAGAATACTGGTGTGTGATTTTCATAACCCAAAATTATGTCATATTTCCAAATAATTTTCTAAGGCTTACGCTTAGGAATGTACTTTTCACAGGCGGTTTTGGAAGGGGTAGGAATAGGGGGTAGGAGAAGTGGTAGGGGAATAAAAATTGTTTAGCGTATAAAAATTTATTTACGGACATTACGAATTTTTATATAAACAATTTATCTCACAAAACATGAGAATCATATCTCCTTAGAATATGAGAATGTGTGGATATATTTTCTTTTTGCATGGTCAATTTAATTTTCTATTTATATTTTCCTAATACTCTTTTTTTAAATTTTTTATCCTTTTTCATATATTACTTTTTTTTTTATTTCTTGTGTTTTTTGCTTTTTTATTTTTTTAAGAATTCTTTTTGTTTTTAGGTTTTTTAAAATCTTCTTTAATTTTTTAATGCGTTTTTTTATTTTTATTTTTTTTCAATTCCTTAATAATGATTTTTTTTTCGTTTTTCATTTTTTATCTTTTTCTTTTTTAAGAAAAGTTTTTCATTTATTTTGTTCTTTAAGATTTTTTTTTTTGTTGTTGTTTTTTTTTTTATCTCAGTTTTTATCCTTTTATTTATTTATTTTTTTATCAAATTTATTTTGTTTTGGAAATTTTATATATTCACCAACATAGGAATATAATTCTCCAAAAAATTTAACTACCGCAAATTTGATTCCCGATAATATATAATTTTCGATATATAGTATTGAGCATACCAAACGTCCCCTAAGGGTATATCTGCTTTACACGGTTGAATAATATAATATAATTGATATTAGATTGTAAATATGATGTTTGGTTAGATAAAATATATATATATATATATATATATATATATATATATATATATATATATATATATATATATATATATATATATAATTAGAAGCTTGTTTACGCTACATTATTATTATTTTAAATCAATTACATTATAAAACTCATATAATCACAATTACATTACTATTCGAAACTTACAAAATTATTATATATTTACTAATTTTTTAAGTTATATAATAATTTTAAATTTTCCTAATTTTTGTAGTATTTTATTTATTTTTGTTTTTTAAATTTTTTGTTTTTTGTTTTATTATTACTTTTTTAATTTATTGTTTTGTAATTTTTGTAACTTAATTTTAATTAATTATTTTGTTATTGTTCAAGTTATCTTTGTTTTAATTGTTTTAATTTTAATTTTTGTGTGTTAATTCGTTTTAATTTTCTATTGTTTTTATTTTTTATAAATGTTAAGGTTGGCAAAAACAAAAATATATAAATGTCACGAATATAATTGTCAAAATGATACAAATAATTATTACTATTTCATAACATGTAATCTAAATATGGTATTGTAATTCTATTACATTACAAACTCAATTCCATTATGGCTATAACCTAATTGTATGTGAAGCTCTGAGAGTTATCCTATACTAATTTCAAGTAAACTTGAGAAATACTAAATCGTTATCCTACATGTTATGGTATATGGTGTGTGATTTTCATAACCCAAAATGTCATCTTTCCAAATGATTTTCTAAGGCTTACGTCTAGGAATATACTTTTCACAGGAGGATTTGGAAGGGAGAGGGGAAAGGGAAGGGGAAGGGGAAGGGGAAGGTGTCTCTCTCTCAAGCTTCATCATCCTTCAAATTTATGACACAGAGGAGTTCCATTTCCCTGCAAGTTTTTTTGAGGTATGACCCAACGAGTCCTTGATATGATATGTTAGTTCAGATGATATGTTAGTTGTTCAATCTTGTCTCTAGGAGGAACAAGCAAGGAGTAGTACTGTAGTCATTGACCTAGAAGAAGAGCAAGGAGGACAAGAAGAGCAGAACAACGGACACATGCTACAGAACTTAATATGTATGGTGTTCGCAGGGTTTGTAGCCATTCTGTGCGGACTCCTCTCTTCCAATCTCGGAAGCAGCAAGAACACTAGTGTAACTCGCCTCCTGATCAAATCCTGCAATTACGCGTCACTCTTCGGAAGTACATGCATTATAGCCTCGACTGTGCTCCTCCTATTCACCACCACCACCACCACCACCAGTATAAGTTTCCGAAGTCTGACTTCGCTTCAGAACATCCCCAAGCTATTGTTCCTCATTGCAATAGGGCTGCTCTCCATTTGTATGTTCATTTGTTTCCTTCTGGTTCAGCAATCCTACTGAACATACATACTGTAACAGGACCGGGTAGGGAAACTCTCGTTTGGTACACTGTAATGTAATGTAATCGTAATCGCAATATATTCAAATAATTTTTTTTTATTTGATTACATTGCGATTACAATTACATTACAGTAGTTTTTATATTTATTTTGCTTTTAAAATAATATTTGAATGTATTGATGTGTGATTTAGGGGACAGTTGATGAAGTATAGTTTGTTGTTACTATGTTCCCATTTTGTAAGGCCTTCAATTGGTTCAATGGACCTATCCCTGTAAAGATTTGTTTCTTTAATATCTATAAATTAAATATCACAAACACAACCATCTGAGTCTAGTAAACCTAGGAATATTAAAACTGTATGACTTGTGTTCAAATATTGAGTGCGAGGAACGCGGTCCGTAACGGATCGAAACATCGATATGGGACTTAAAAGAGAGCCAATGGTATGAGACCGGCTTACCAGTGACATACAGTCGGTCTTTCGATAAAGGTTGAATTCGTTCCACCAAATCACTTCACACTATGTTCGAAGCAATTAGAGGCATACTGGAGCTATACTACTGGGTCAAGATCTGGTGATTCCAAGAAAGGTTCAGATCTAAGGATGCTGACTTTGTACCAGAGTTTATGAAGAGTTCTCTCTAATTGTTCGAACTGTACTCGGTTGAGGATAAAAGTAGCTGTAAATGAAGCTTCTCCTCAGAAGCAATGACCAAATTCCGTTGTCAACAACATAGAGTTCATCATCTATATCAGTGTACAGTTCTTCATTTCTACAACTCCATTTGATTGAGAGGGAATACAGAACAGTAGTCTCGTTCATAATTTCATGTTCGAATGATACTCTGTCTCGGTCAATCTTGAGTTGTTGACCCTTTTCTCAAAGTACTTGAACATCTCGAACGCTTAATTTGTTATGCCACAACTTCAGAAATAACCAGGGAAAAAAAAAATCTTATTGATATATTCATTTGGAGCTACAAGCTGACGTTTAAACATCCCTTCGATACAAAAATGTTTGCGAAAGTAAGTTTCCTTGTAGAACATCACCTTCGGATCAAACTAAAAGTCAGGCTTGCTAATAACGGCAATGAAAATCGATAATGGAGTGCAGCAAAGCTGCTAGTAGAATAATCCGCTAGTAGAAAACAGTAAAACAACTAAAAGGATAACAACAAAGTAATTGTTGACAGGGCAGATCAAGCTCCAAATGAATTTTCTAAGATTAGCACAACAGCCTGCCTAGGTGATGGAGATCAACGTTTCAACCGTCTCCGTCGATCCATTCCCAGGTACGCTCGTACCTAAAAGGACAGTTTTGGTGTACTAGGTAACTATGGGCAATTGTATACCTATATTTTGATTCCCCAATAGTCTTTCAATTATCAAAAGTGCACAACAACATAAACAAATGAACAGATATCCTGATCATCCTAAACACTGAGAAGAAATAACAGAAGTTGTGAAAGAAAGACAACTCGAAGGGAAAACTCTATTATCTTTCAAAATCCAAAAGCTAATACATGATCATGTTCTACTAAAAAAGAAAAAGAAATTACATATGACAAAAATATCCTTACTTGAGATGTGTCTTGTATTTGACAATTGAACCACCATAACTCGTAGCCGAGAGAATATCCTTCATAGTTCCCAAAAATTGATGCACCCAATATAGAAGATTCTGAAAAGAAATGGTTGGCCACAACACCAAAAAGACCTCAATACATTAGCAGTAACACATTCAATCGGGGGTGGGGGGTGGGGGGTGGGGGTGGGGGTGGGGGTGGGGGTTTGAATGAGCTCCAGCTTTGCTGAAATAGAACTAGAATGGCATTCGTCCGGCAAGCCTGCTTTCAGATATTCTTCGATCTATTGCTGCATCAATGGAGTTCATCTGGAAATTTTGTGGAGAATACATATCATCAATAACCATGGCCAGGAAACTCATTCCACCAAAAGATTGAAATCTTCTCAACTACATATAGTTATTAAGGTAGCAAACTTGCTGACTGAATGAAAGCTGACCTGTAACCAAAAGTCTGGTCGCACAACTTTGACCATAAACAGATAACAAGAAATGCTATGAATTGAATCGGCAAAAAAGGCCTGCCGGCATATACCTCTCGTTCCACGTAAAACCCCACTCGCCCATTAAAGAAGCAATAGGGAGAATGAATACCATGGAGAAGAAGAATAATGAAAAAGAAAACTCAATTTAAACACAATACATACACATTTTGGCCTGGTGGTACGTTGAGAACCTTGGGGGCTTTTGCAGCACAATGCTCGTCAGTTTTGTAACACTAACTAGCAGCAGGAATGACGTAAATAACTAAATATAATATCTAACTTGCTGCTTGCATCACAAGATTAGTAGTAGATCCTCTTCATCAACCACATGATTGAATTTAAAAAAAAACATGATGAGATTGTAAGCTTTTTACATTCAAAAAAGTGAAATGGTTCTTTATATTTCAGAATATGTTAATATGGTTTTTATGTAACACCACCAGGATGGGGTCATCAAATACAGGGAAAAGAACCTTTCAAGGTAAAGACTGAAAACGATATGGGAAAGCAAAGATATTCTTGCCTACCTATCCAGGTGGATCTGCTAACAGATATGAAGATCCTCATGAATGAATAAAACAAAAAGCAGTTATTACTTACCTGGGTAGTTTCATCATGCACCTGATACTTCCCCAATGACGTTCTTCTTTCCTCCTGCATGAATGTAAATCAAAGGATTATTAATTTATTAGGCACAAGAAAGATAACAGTACACAAAAAGTTAATGCTCACAAGGCTTACCATGCACATCGCCTCATCATCCCAAACCAAGTAAACCTCATTGGTGGGTGGCTGAGTGGCAGGGGCTTTGTTTGAGATAACTGGTGGAGGTCCAATTGCAGGGGCCCCCGTGTTTGGGCCAGAAGCATACGTATGTGAGTTGATTCCTAAAGCATGGTAACAAGTAGTGATATAAGAACCACATACTATTATCATTACTTTCAAAGCCATCAACTGAACATTGTACAGTAGCTGTAAATAAAAAAGAAAGAATGAAACAGAGAGTTCACAGCAGAAGTTCAAACAAATCATGTTTACTTGCCACATTTTATTTTTCATTTTGAGATACGGCCGGTCATTATGACCATCCCTGTCCGCGACTACTAGCAGCAAGAACTCCCGTCCGTTCCCATTTTTATTATGCCTGGGCTAGGATTCGAATACACGCCAACTCCTCCCCTCCCTTAATAATGTTACCTCTAGACCACCCCCTTGGTGGTACATATTTGTTTTATAACTGGACCTGTGTTATCTAAAGAAAGGGACTGAGGCCAGTTTGAACCCAAGCAAAACATTTTTTGAGGCAAAATCATTAGGAAAGAAAGTTGAGTAGTCCCAAACAGTAAGATAGCAACCAGCCAAACTAGAGGACAAGCAACCCCACCCAAAAGAATATCAAAAACATCAAAAGCAAACAAAATCAAAATAGTACATCTCACTTTTCAATATTTTTTTGCTACATTGGTTTTTTCCAAGAACTTTTTATTCATAATTGCTCGTAATTATAACTTGAAGATTATTTTTCAGATTTGCTAGACTTGGCATTACTGACAAGAGATGCATGCCACATGGCCCACGTCCAAGAATCTAGTACGTATAAACTGATATAGACTTATACTTAATAACTAAATTAATTATCAAGCAATTGATGATCATGACCTACATAAAAAAGCCGACTTAGAAATGACGGACAACCAATAATTTGTGAATGATTTTCTTCCATCACTACTTGATGGACTGCTCACTATAAATAAGCTTTGTGCATTAATAATGCGCCCATCTAAGAGGTAAAAGAGTTGATAAATAACAAGCTATTTTGTATCAATAATGTGTGCACTTCAATTTCAGATAAAAATGAATTTTCAAATAATACAGGATCTTATTGAAAAAACAGCACAAAACATATGTTTTATTTACTGAAGAGAAAAATTCATACCTTGATTGCTTGGAGCATTGTAGCCACCTTCTGCAGCAATATTTGATACAAAGTTTGTTTCAGCTTGAACTTTGAATACTGTTGGAGAGCTCGGTGTAGGAAGAGTACTTGCCAAACATTGTGCCTTGGCATTACTAGTATTACTGATAGGAAATAGTGGCTGTGGTACAGATAGTGGTGCAGATGAGGCCAGACCCGACAGGCCAACTTGAAATGATGGTTGAATCCCAAGACCACTGGAAGCAGCCAGAGGAGTCGTGTTCTGGATAGGAAACAAAGGTTGGTGATGTGCCAGCCCTGGAGGTGGAGGAACAGGCGCAGCTGTATGATGTGGAAACCAAGTCTGTGGCTGAGCAGTAACAGGCCAAGTTGGAGGCCGCATTCCCATTGGCCCAGCGTTGTAACTGGTTGAAGTAAAAAAGAAAACAGAATAATGAAATATATGCAGTTAAGTTTGGAATATATGCAGTTAAGTTTGGAATGATCTATCAAAAATGATAAGATCCTCACTAGAAAGTACACTTGTAAAAAAAAAAAAAAATCTTAGTACAAGATTTGAGCCACTTCATACTAGGTGACTTTCAGTATAAATCCAGAGTACGGAATTTATTGAAGAAAAAGTATTTGACAAAGATATGCAACATATACTTATACAAACAGGTTGAAGAGTCATACAATGGTGGTACAGCACCGTAAGTTTGCGGTGGAGGAAATCCAAAGCCTGGTCTAGGTACTATGCCACTAACAAGTCCAGTAGTCAGCATTTCCACTTTGGCCTGCTTTGACGAGGCATCTTCTTCTGCAAAAATAATTAGTCACTATACATTAGACGAATCCATGAAACTAAAGCACCATATATACCAGTTATACGCTTCATAGGCCTCTTCTAAATGATATTTCTTCATGAATCAGTAATAAACAATTTGGGAGACTTATTACAACTAGATTTTGGGCATGTGGTAGTACGAATTGTGAACATAAAAGATTATAGTGCCTTCTATTATAAAAAATAGCAAGAAACATGTATACACATATTTTTTGTATCACCTTTGCATGTATAATAAGATTGTTGGAGACCACAAAGGTGTAAGATATGGTAAACTACTACGAAGTTTAGAGTTCCACATAGAAACATGTCATGAGGTAATCGTGAGACACCCAAGTCCCCTCATTGTAATAGAGAAGTGCCAACTTGAAAAATGCATACAGAAGCATAATCAATATATAGATAGGCATGGAATGACAGAAGTTGCAGAACTGCATATTAATATATACTAAAAAGTTGACGGGGAAGACATAATACAGAATTTTGTAGATTAAAATTTAAAAATTGACCACAAACACTATAGTTAGAAGTAACCTGAACTTCGATAGTTTGATTAAGAACCCAACAAAAACTAACTCAATGGGTGTGCATATTAACTCCAAAAGCATAAACTAGCTAAAACCTTCAATATTAGTTGGTTAAACCTTCCCCGTAAGAATTAGTGGTTCAACCTGCATTTACTACAAATAGAAATCACGAAGAACTTATGAAGCAAAAAGATGATGGATAGCAAGAAGAGATCTAGAAGAAAACATGACATTTTATTGTCATATCCTGTGTTTGTCTCTATTGATAGGGGCCTTGGCATATAATTTCCAATGTTTTCGGAATCTGTCTGATGCTTAACACTTGATGTTGACATGTGTGGCGTGCTGTTAAGAAATCATTCAGGTTCCCATACCTATGTTAGAGCTACCTTCTAGGCTCTGTATATCCACTTATCCAAACAAATGTTGAAAATTTTGTCATTTGCATGTCTTGAAGGAACATTCTTTCATAAGCTTTTATCTTTTTCTGCAACATTCCCGAAAAGCCAAATAACTGCACCAGTAGTCTCATCCCAAAACCCTCTCAAACATCACCTGCCAACTCATGCTAATCAAACTCTTTTATAAACCCAAGCACAAGTAGTTCTAATCTCAGTACCATGATGGTTCATACGAGAGAAGGCAACGAGCAACATAGAGAAGCAAAGCCAACGATGGCAACAATAATAAACTGATGATATTCGTCTATATCCACTCTCTACCTCTTCTTTTCTATTCTTTGATATCAGAATAATAATAAAACTTTGTTGTCGTCTTTTTTTCAAGTATTTTAGCAGGAATTGACATAAATGATTTAATTGCATGACAAACTTATATTCTTGCTTGTTGACACAATTAAACCATTTTTTCAGGCACTTAACCAGTTTTCAGGTCTTCTAATAAACATTAACAAACATCATGCCCCATCCTTAGCCCCGCACCTCCACCCCCATCCCCAGTCCACATCTTAGGCTAACCGAATCAACTATTACTAAGTCAATGCTTATAAATGAATTATTGTGGGACTGAAGGGTATGTCAGACATTCTGGCTTTAAATCCTTGGATCTGGATTTGCAGAATTAGGGTTTCATTGGGCTTGTAAAACCAACAATTGATGGTGATTCGAGTTTCAGAGTGCTTTCACAAACCTAGTCAATTTTCCTTGACCTCTGTGCGATAATACTAAACTTTATATTTTTATTTTAAAATCTAATGATATAGTTTTACTCGTCTTTTAATTTAAATAGCTGTTTTCTAGATATGAATCCTTAAAGTTACATATTCCCAGCTTCCAAAGTCCTATCATTCGTGCTTCTGTAACTGTACCTTTTAATTCAACATTGCGCAAGAAACCAAACAATCCCCGAAAGAAAGAAAAAAATCATTTATTCATATAGATCACCTTGAGAGTCCTAGCAAGAATCCTATGACAGGGATATGGCGAAAGAAAAAAAATATTTTAGTAACATATGTTGACATATGGACAATTTAAGGAGCTAAGTAAAAGAAAAAACACATAAGATAATATGTTTAGGTTTTCTATTTTACCATGTCAAATACTCCACCAAGTCTAATTAAAGATTTTTACATTTTCAAACCATAGGTGTTCCCATGGAAACATACACAAACTAGGATTATTAAAAGAGGCATTTCAAAACAAGGGGATCATAATGCAAACAATGCTTTCTAAAGCCATGCTAATATTCTTAAGAAATTAGCCCCAAACCATTATAGAATAGTGTTTTTCTAACATCTTAAAGAACATTCTCACAATCAAAAGGTACATTAAGAAAACAAGTATCCGGGTAGACACATATTATATCCCTAAATATCCGAGTTCCAAGCAAATCAAGTCAACCTAGAACCTGACATGACCTCGAACTTAGAATGATAGATAGATAATCCACCTTTGATTCGACTCATGATTTGTGTTTTATATACAATACACATCAGCTACAACAAATCCTTTATACCAAATTGATTGGAACAGCTCAACGGTTCCTCTACCATTCATATATATATATATATATATATATATTTATATATATATATAGGGCAAATTGTATTAACTACCCCTATGTTTTACACTTATTACATAAACCACCCCTCCATTGAAATTAATTACACGGACCACCCCTATGTTTTATAAAATTTATAAATGGTCAGTGTAATTATTTTCGGAATAGGGGTAGTCCCTGTAATACTCATGAAACATAGGGGGGTCACTATATATATATATATATATATATAGCTTTATCAAATTGTTCATATCCAAAGCAAATATATATATAGATATGACAGAGGCTACATTGCCCAGTCACGGGAAAATGGTTCCTGTATTTGTATCGCGTCCATGACCATGTATGAATTCATGCAAAATAGGTGATTACATTGCACCTATTTGAAAATGCCCATATCTTGTATCCCGTTCTACTGTTGTGTCCTTATCTATATTTGTGCCCATATTCGTGCAACACAGGACAGAGATCAAGCCATACTCAAATGATATGTTTGAATTTCATGAAAAGCAAAGGCTGATAATGTTGCTACGCCCTTATCTACACCTACCCTGTGGTGAAACAATTAGTATTAAAGGTGAAATGTGATAGTACAAAACAAATGATCCATTAAAATTACATGCCAAGTGTGCCCTTGCACAACCTTCAAGGCTTCAAGCATGTTGCAGATGCCATATATTACACGTATGGGGAAAATAAAAAAATTGAAATGAAGGAAACGTGCAAAACCTCTTGCATCAGCCGTTACCTTCCCCGTAATGCTCTACTAATATTTCAGGCGGAATTCCTTGCATCCCAAAAATTTCAATTTCTGTTGATTCTCTCTCTGGCTTAGCATTGGGAACCCTGAAAGAGAAAAACAAAGTGACAAATATCAGTTCAAGATAACAAAAGGAAAAGCACAGAATACTATTTGGTTCCCTCAATAAAATTTCAATTTCTACAATTATAGCCAATAAAATGAGGGCTCCATAATGAGAGTATAAATTTCTTGCTTAAAAATGCAAATGCTCATTTAGGCATGTGTATGTAGCAGAAACACATTGAAACATCATTACTACATAATAAATATACATGCTATCAAGACCTCCATGTTGTCTCCCACATAAGCCAAAGGCTGCAGATCAGCACTTAATGCATAGTGTAACTATTAACCAGCAATAATACGGGAAACACAGACACTCCAAAGATTTGGCCGTGTTGTGGTGGACGCTTATCAGACACGTAGACTCACCATGGACACTCGAGAATACAATAGGACACACCAAAATAGGGACCTTATGTCCTTACAGTGTCGTGTCCTATCCATGCCCACGCAACGTAGTCAATAGAGTATGATATGCTGATTTATGATAACATGATTTACCAATTGACGATTAAATACACGTAAAACCTAGTACAGACCAAACAGTTAATATGTAGCTTCACTCTGTGGTGGATCCAAACATGTTAGTTAGTGAGTTCATAATAGAGTTACAATTACAAAGGGCTTTGGAAAGTGGAAAATATTTAATATCTCTCTCTCTCTCTCTCTCTCTCTCTCTCTCTTGATGTGAGAGGTCCAAGGTTTGGACCTAAGACCTCCAAGATATAACATAACTACACCAATTGGCTACAATTGTATGGTGACTAAAGTAGTAAAGGTTGAAACTTGTGTGCTTAGCAAAATTATTGATAAACACTACAAAATTCATTTTATCCGGAAATCCAGTGGGGGCTTAAGCCCCCACTGCCTTCCATGTAGGTCTACCTCTGGCTTCAGTGAGATGCTTGAAAGGTTCCCTATGGACGTGGTAGTTTGAAAATTCTTTTTTTCTTGTGGCAGTACTTGAACTTCTTGGTGCATATGGTTGTTTTCATTTACTTATTACTGGATAGTGACAGGGGAACAATTTCTGACTAATTGTCAGGCCAACCAAGGTGTTAATATGATTTCGAGATATATTATGTTTTACTTTAACAGTGATACCCAATTCAAAGGCAACAGAACTTACAGACACCCAGATCAAATATTTAATTAGTGTCTTTGCAATTTAGACTCAATATGGTTGTCTGCGGTAAATTAATAAATAAATTATATCCATGAAGAAGGCTCAACATATTCAGGCTTAAGTTCAAGATATGTGGCTCAACATTAGTGTTATAACTTATAAATGAGCAGAGCAAAGCCAAGCTTGTTGTGTTCAAACTGAGCTCATTCATGGACGGTTGGAGCTCAACATGAGGTTTATTCAAGAGTAACCAGGCATGTTCTTGCTTGGCTTGATAACTTACTGAACAAGTTCAACACGGCTTGTTAAGCTTGTTTATATTGTCTATATATATAAAGATCATACAGAGTACGTAAATTTTATGTAACATAGGATGGTAAACCATATTCTCAAATGTATTTTCACTAAGCTCTTTCATCTTCCACGGGGTCCAAAAACTACATGACTATCACATTTCTCAATGTGTATTACGACCTCATCAAGCCCAAAACTTGAGCTTCAGTAGGCTTGAGCTCAGATTGTTCAACTCTAGCTCAAAATTAGGCTCTAGCTTGATTTATTTGTTAAATAATCAAACATGAATGAGCCTTTAACAAGTCGAGCCAAATTTCGTGAGTTACAACCCTACCAAGCAGGAGTTCAATCTTCAAAGTTTGTACTCTTATTAATCAACATGGAGCCTACCATATGGACCCAGTATTGTAACCAAACAATGCTTGAAGAAGATAGATCATTCAAGTTGATGTGGCTCAGTAAAGTTACTATTATCTAAGACCAAATATGTGATGCATCCATATCACTTAGGTGTCTACTTGTAGACAGAAAAATCTTAGTGATTAAGCTATATAGGAGAGGTATCACAAGTAGATAACTATTTCAAGACATACAGCCAGAGCCGATCTCGACACTAAGCCTCAGAATGTACCCATGATGAACATAACATCTCTCACAAAGGTTTGGAACCAATTACAAAAGAAAGAGAAAATGCTTTATATATTTCCATGTGGAGTAACATAATCTAAACCTTTGAGATTAAATAAAAAGGCCGTTGCAAGTAGAGGTGTCCATCAAATGGGCCGTTCAAGTTCAATGTAACATTCTAGGTTGAGATCAAGTCTAACCTATAATTGGAGCAAATCCTAAATGATTTATTGTACCTTCAATCCTAGTATGCATGAACGCCACAACTAGGTGAAATAATAGGGATTAGACTATTTAATACTGATTCAGTTCTACAGCTAACCTATTTTTATCTTTTCATCCTCCTCGACCACAAGTAAGGGAGCATGGAGATATAGTATATCAGTAAGGTCAAACCCGGACTCATAACTATGAAGCATAAATATGTTACATTTGTTGCTAAAGCGTATTTTGTTATAAGGCGTTGGAGTGTACCTAGAACCAAGGTTTAAATATATGCTGAAAACGATAAATGACCAGAACCAGCCGATTCAAAACCACTGAAACCTCCCGAAACTGCAGAAACCAACACTCATAGGAAAGGTTCGAAACTGAGTTTTTGAGCCTTGCCTATAACTGAAGGAGTGCAAGGTGAAGCAAGACAGCCAAATGATATTTTAGGATTGTTTTCAAAGTTGAATTCTGAATTTTGCCAAGCTATCAGAACATACTCGGTCATCAAATCTTTTCAACCATACAGATCCCAAAATTCACAAGAACAAAAGTAGATAACTCATTTTATAGTTGTAAACACAAGGAATACTTGCTTTTGCATCATACTCCTGTTACCGTGAGGAGATATTATTTATATTTGCATATAAAGGATTCTTTACTAGCATCAATGCTTTAATAAGGAGAATTAAACAACAATTTGGTGTCTTATACATGTTATAAAGTTCACTGAAACGGACTTTTATCTGTTCGCTTCATTGATTCAAGTTCTTACCTCCACTGGAGCATGCATGATTTTAAAGATACTTCTCAATATATCAAGCCCGAAAGTTCATACTAATAACTCCCATTGGTTCATTGACATGACGAGTTCCCAACATATATTAACTTCAAGATGATACACATTCATTTAACTACTGAAGTCTAAGACAGGCAATAAAAAAAGTTCAACATGGAGAGTTTTATGCCAATTATATTGTTCACAGTATCGGAACCAGTATTGGACTTTCTTAATGGCAGTTCCGAGGGGGTCGATGGTTTTGAAATGGTTTCTTTCGGTACTTTCGGTATCGCCCAGTACAGTTAACTATAACTAAATCAGAATCCTTAAGTTCCTTTGTCAAAAATGCTATCAAAATTATATCCCTACTAATCATTAATAATTCCACTATGCAGACTTAAACTACAGAAAACTTTTAAGATTGCACTTGATTTTAAGACACTAAGCTGCCAAGAATAAAAACCTAAAATCTTTAAAATGATACTTCCCATTTGCAATTTTGCAGTTCTGAACACATCAGTCACACTATATCACAAAAAGATCATAAACAATTCCCAACTTAACCAACTATAGTGACCAAAATTTCAACCCTATCTAGTCAATTTCAACTCTATATCCTACTGGCTTGATGCAAAAACTAGAATTTTCAACAATCTCAAAAGATCGTTAACAATTCTCAACATAGCCAACTAAAGTGACCAAAATTCCCCAGTCAATTACAGCATTATATCCTCATGGCTTGATACAAAGACCAGGGTTTTAACAAGTTTCATCTAATCATAGAACAAATTCGACACTTTGTATCTAAATATATCATTGATGGCCATGTTGTGAAAAACGCGCTTAAGCGCCGCTTAAGCGAGATTTAGAATTAGGATGCCTCGCTTAATGAACTTTCGTTCCAGGAAAGTGATTAGCGCTTAAGCGCGCTTAGTAGCGCCTCGCCTTAGGCGCCTCGCTTAACGTTTTTTTGATTTTATTTTTATTTTTTATTTTTTGATTTTTTTTGGGGATAAACTTAACCGAATCTTTTGTTATTTATATAGTTGGATAGTTGAAAAACTTTAAGTAGGAACTTTAGAGACAACTTTTATGTTTGATGGTATTTTAATGACTATGTAGTATGTATGCATTATGTGGATTGTATTTTGCATTTGATTCTAGTATTTATATTGTTACTTTGCTTGATTGATAATTGATATTGTTTTTCGTGCGTATACTAGTAGGATTGTATGAAAAAACAAGGGGATCGTAATGCAAACAATGCTTTCTAAAGCCATGCTAATATTCTTGACAAATTAGCCCCAAACCATTATAGATTAGTGTTTTTCTAACATCTCAAAGAACATTCTCACAATCAAAAGGTACATTAAGAAAACAAGTGTCCGGATTATATCTCTAAATATCCGAGCTAGAAAACAAGTGTCCGGGTTATCACTTCTAGTCTAGACACAATATTATATCTCTAAATATCCGAGCTCCAAGCAAATCAAGTCAACCTAGTACCTGACATGACCTCGAACTTAGAACGATAGATAGCTCATCCACCTTTGATTCGAATCATGAATGTGTTTTATATACAATACACATCAGCTACAACAAATCTTTTATACCAAATTGACCGGAACAGCTCAACGGTTCCTCTGCCATTCAGGCTGTCGTATCCTATATATATATAGGCAAATTGTATTAACTACCCCTATGTTTTACACTTATTACAAAAACTACACCTACATTGAATTAGTTACACGGACCACCCATATAGTTTATATTTCTATAAAAACTTATAACACTGACCACCCCTATGTTTTATAAAATTTATAAAACATAGGGGTGGTCAGTGTAATTATTTTCGGAATAGGGTTAATCCATGTAATACTCATGAAACATAGGGGGGTCATATATATATATATATATATATATATATATATATATATATCAAATGACCTCTACTCGCATATATATATCAAATGACCTCTACTCGCCTCCAATGGGACTTGAACTCCCGACCACTTGGGCCGCATGCATCTCCCTTAACCCCTAGACTAGAGGTCATTTGATATATATATATATATATATATATATATATATATATATATATATATATGACAGAGGCTACGTTGCCCAGTCACGGGAAAATGGTTCCTGTATTCGTATCGTGTCCATGACCATGTACGAATTCATGCAAAATAGGTGATTACATTGCACCTATTTGAAAATGCTCATATCTTGCATCCCGTTCCAGTGTTGTGTCCTTATCTATATGTGTGCCCATATTCGTGCAACACAGGACAGAGATCAAGCCATACTCAACTGATATGTTTGAATTTCATGAAAAGCAAAGGCTGATAATGTTGCTACACCCTTATCTCAGAACACCTATCCTGTGGTGAAACAATTAGTATTAAAGGTGAAATGTGATAGTACAAAACATATGATCCATTAAAATTACATGCCAAGTGTGCCCTTGCACAACCTTCAAGGCTTCAAGCACGTTGCAGATGCCATATATTACATGTATGGGGAAAATAAAAAAATTGAAATGAAGGAAACGTGCAAAACCTCTTGCATCAGCAGTTACCTTCCCCATAATGCTCTGCTAATATTTCAGGCGGAATTCCTTGCATCCCAAAAATTTCAATTTCTGTTGATTCTCTCTCTGGCTTAGCATTGGGAACCTTGAAAGAGAAACAAAGTGACAAATATCAGTCCAAGATAACAAAAAGAAAAGCACAGAATACTATTTGGTTCCCTCAATAAAATTTCAATTTCTACAATTATAGCCAATAAAATGAGGGCTCCATAATGAGAGCATAAATTTCTTGCTTAAAAATGCAAATGCTCATTTAGGCATGTGTATGTAGCAGAAACACATTGAAACATCATTACTACATAATAGATATACATGCTATCAAGACTTCCATGTTGTCTCCCACATAAGCCAAAGGCCGCAGATCAGCACTTAATGGATAGTGTAACTATTAACCAGCAATAGTACCCTCTACACCAAAGTAAAACCTAATATATCTCGAAATCATATTAACACCTTGGTTGGCCTGACAATTAGTCAGAAATTGTTCACCTGTCACTATCCAGTAATAAGTAAAGGAAAACAGCCATATGCACCAAGAAGTTCAAGTTCTCCCATAAGAAAAAAAGAATTTTCAAACTACCACGTCCATAGGGAACCTTTCAAGCATCTTACTGAAGCCAGAGGCAGACCTACATGGAAGGCAGTGGGGGCTTAAGCCCCCACTGGATTTCCGGATAAAATGAATTTTGTAGTGTTTATCTTGCTAACCACACAAGTTTCAACCTTTACTACTTTAGTCACCATACAATTGTAGCCAATTGGTGTAGTTATGTTATATCTTGGAGGTCTTAGGTCCAAACCTTGGACCTCTCGCATCGAGAGAGAGAGAGAGAGAGAAATTAAATATTTTCAACTTTCCAAAGCCCTTTGTAATTGTAACCCTATTATGAACTCACCCTATTATGAACTCACTAACTAACATGTTTGGATCCACCCCAGAGTGAAGCTACATATTAACTGTTCGGTCTGTACTAGGTTTTACGTGTATTTAATCATCAATTGGCAAATCATGTTATCATAAATCAACATATCATACTCTATTGGCTACGTTGCATGAGCACGGATAGGACATGACACTGTAAGGACATAAGGTCCCTATTTTGGTGTCCTATTGTATTCTCGAGTGTCCATGGTGAGTCCACTACGTGTCTGATAAGCGTCCACCGCAACACGGCCAAATCTTTGGAGTGTCTGTGCTTCCTAGTCTAACAGTATTACCCCAATTCAAAGGCAACAGAACTTACAGACACCCAGATCAAATATTTAATTAGTGTCAAAGGTATAAAACCCTTTGAAATTTAGACTCAATATGGTTGTCTGCGGTAACTTAATAAATAAATTATATCCAAGAAGAAGGCTCAACATATTCAGGCTTAAGTTCAAGATATGTGGCTCAACATTAGTGTTATAAATGAGCAGAGCAAAGCCAAGCTTGATGTGTTCAAACTGAGCTCACTGATGGACGGTTGGAGCTCAACATGAGGTTTATTCAAGCGTAACCAGGCATGTTCTTGCTTGGCCTGATAACTTACTGAACAAGTTCAGCACGGCTTGTTAAGCTTGTTTATATTGTCTATATATATAAAGATCATACAGAGTACGTAAATTTTATGTAATTAACATAGAATTGTAAACCATATTCTCAAAATGTATTTTCACTAAGCTCTTTCATCTTCCAGGGGGGTCCAAAAACTACATGACTATCACATTTCTCAATGTGTATTACGACCTCATCAAGCTTAAAAAGTCTAGGCTTGAGCTCAGATTGTTCAACTCTAGCTCAAATAGGCTCTAGCTGGATTTATTAGTTAAATAATCAAACATGAATGAGCCTTTAACAAGTCGAGCCAAATTTCGTGAGTTACAACCCTACCAAGCAGGAGTTCAATCTTCAAAGTTTGTGCTCTTATTAATCAACATGGAGCCTACCATATGGACCCAGTATTATAACCAAACAATGCTTGAAGAAGATAGATCATTCAAGTTGATGTGGCTCAGTAAAGTTACTATTATCTAAGACCAAATATGTGATGCATCCATATCCTTTTGTATTATATCACTTTAGTTCATAGGTGTCTACTTGTAGACAGATAAATCTTAGTGATTAAGCTATATAGGAGAGGTATCACAAGTAGATAACTATTTCAAGACATACAGCCAGAGCCGATCTCGACACTAAGCCTCAGAATGTACCCATGATGAACATAACATCTCTCACAAAGGTTTGGAACCAATTACAAAAGAAAGAGAAAATGCTTTATATATTTCCATGTGGAGCAACATAATCTAAACCTTTGATATTAAATAAAACGGCCGTTACAAGTAGAGGTGTCCATCAAATGGGCCGTTCAAGTTCAATGTAACATTCTAGGTTGAGATCAAGTCTAACCTATAATTGGAGCAAAACCAAAACGATTTAATGTACCTTCAATCCTAGTATGCATGAACGCCACAACTAGGTGAAATAACAGAGATTATACTACTTAATACGGATTCAGTTCTACTGCTAACCTATTTTTATATTTTCATCCTCCTCGACCACAAGTAAGGGAGCATGGAGATATAGTATATCAGTAAGGTCAAACTCGGACTCATAACTATGAAGTATAAATATGTTACATTTGTTGCTAAAGCGTATGTTGTTATAAGGTGTTGGAGTGTACCTAGAACCAAGGTTTAAATGTACGCTGAAAACGATAAATGACCAGAACCAGCCGATTCAAAACCACTGAAACATCACGAAACTGCAGAAACCAATACTCATAGGAAAGGTTGGAAACCGAGTTTTTGAGCCTTGCCTATAACTGAAGGAGTGCAAGGTGAAGCAAGACAGCCAAATGATAATTTAGGATTGTTTTCAAAGTTGAATTCTGAATTATGCCAAGCTATCAGAACATACTCGGTCATCAAATCTTTTCAACCATACAGATCCCAAAGTTCACAAGAACAAAAGTAGATAAAACTCATTTTATAGTTGTAAACACAAGGAATACTTGCTTTTGCATCATACTCCTGTTACCGTGAGGAGAGATTATTTATATTTGCATATAAAGGATTCTTTACTAGCATCAATGCTTTAATAAGGAGAATTAAACAACAATTTGGTGTCTTATACATGTTATAAAGTTCACTGAAACGGACTTTTATCTGTTCGCTTCATTGATTCAAGTTCTTACCTCCACCAGAGCATGCATGATTTTAAAGATACTTCTCAATATATCAAGCCCGAAAGTTCATACTAATAACTCCCATTGGTTCATTGACATGACGAGTTCCCAACATATATTAACTTCAAGATGATACACATTCATTTAACTACTGAAGTCTAAGACAGGCAATAAAAAAAGTTCAACATGGAGAGTTTTATGCCAATTATATTGTTCACAGTATCGGAACCAGTATTGGACTCTTCTTAATGGCAGTTCCGAGGGGGTCGATGGTTTTGAAATGGTTTCTTTCGGTATCGCCCAGTACAGCGAACTATAACTAAATCAGAATCCTTAAGTTCCTTTGTCAAAAATGCTATCAAAATTATATCCCTACTGCAGACTTAAACTACAGAAAACTTTTAAGATTGCACTTGATTTTAAGACACTAAGCTACCAAGAATAAAAACCTAAAATCCTTAAAATGATACTTCCCATTTGCAATTTTGCAGTTCTGAACACATCAGTCACACTATATCTCAAAAAGATCATAAACAATTCCCAACTTAACCAACTATAGTGACCAAAACTTCAACCCTGACTAGTCAATTTCAACTCTATATCCTACTGGATTGATGCAAAAAATTAGGATTTTCAACAATCTGAAAAGATCGTTAACAATTCTCAACACAGCCAACTAAAGTGACCAAAACTTCAATTCCCCAATCAATTACAGCATTATATCCTCATGGCTTGATACAAAGACCAGGGTTTTAGCAAGTTTCATCTAATCATAGAACAAATTCGACACTTTATATCTAAATATATCATTGATGCCCATGTTGTGAAAAACGCGCTTAAGCGCCGCTTCAGCGAGATTTAGAATTAGGGCGCCTCGCTTAATGAACTTTCATCCCAAAAAAGTGATTAGCGCTTAAGCGTGCTTAGTAGTGCCTCGCTTAACGTTTTTTTGATTTTTTTTTATTTTTTGGGGGATAAACTTAACCGAATCTTTTGTTATTTACATAGTTGGAAAATTTTAAGTAGGAACTTTAGAGATAACTTTTATGTTTGATGGTATTTTGATGACTATGTAGTATGTATGCATTGTGTGGATTGTAGTTTGCATTTGATTCTAGTATTTATATTGTTACTTTGCTTGATTGATAATTGATATTGTTATTCGTGCATATACTAGTAGGATTGTATGAAAAAATATTGAAATTTATGTGTATATACTATATAGAGTATTTTACCTGCAGGAGCAAAAAAAAGTGAGACGCTAATTAAGCGCCGCTTAAGCGCTTAACCTAACTTCTAACATGGTCATTTTGGAACGGAGGAATTCCGTTCCAAAAAAATTCAGGAACACATTTATTCCGTGCCTATTTTTGGGCTACCAAAATTATTGGAACAGTAAAAAAGTGTTCCAATGGACAATTATTGGAACTCTTTATATGTTTTAGAACACCAATAAAGTGTTCCTAATAAAGAGTTCCAAGAGATGATTATTGGAACACGTTATATCCATACCAGTGTTGGAACACCAACAAAGTGTTCCTAATAAAGTATTCATGTTAAATGTTCATATTATTTGAAATTCCAAACCTATAATTTGAATTAATATATTATATATAGATAAATATTTTTAATTCTCTTGAAAATTTATAAAAACAAATCTGATTATAATATAAATGCAAAAACGAACATCCATAGCATAAGATGTACATGATCTGGAGATGCTGGGGATCAAAAGGGATCTTGAAAGACCACAGCTCAAAAGTGAAGAGAGTACAAGGGTTACAAGTTACTGAATGTCAGGTCATGATCAGAAGGTGAAAGTAGGTTTTATAATGAATATTTTTGTACTTTGTTTGAAGAAGGAGCTTGGAATATAACCACATATTTTTTTTTTCTCTGAGAAGAAAAAGAATTGTAAGAACTGAACTAAAATATAGAAACATGCATACATAATACAAACAACATAATCCGGAACACAAAGATATTGACAAAAAAATTAGTAAAAGGAAATTTATGGGACGATTAGAGTCAAACTAGAAAAAAAAATTCACTATTTGTTTGCAGGAGTAGAGTGACTTTTGATTGTCACTAGCCTCTTTTGGTGCAGTGACTTTAGGTTGTCACTAGCCTCTTCTCCAACATGAGGACTCCCTAATATCACTATCAAATATACGGATTACAGTTTGAACCCCTTCAACAAAGATGTTTGTATCATCACGCTTCCTCTTTTGCCTCCTTGAGATCACATCAGAGTCGAAACATTTGATAAGTGCTACTGAATTAGGAGGAAGAGGAATTCAGAAATCATTTGAGGATGTAGGGACAAAAATTTGGTTAAGTCCCCATTGTATTATTGGCCTTCTAATTCGCCAACTCTTCAATTACATCATGAGTCACTGCATGATTTTCAGTGGCACGATCTTTTCCAAAGATCAAGCTCAACTCATCATAGTATTTGATCGGTGCATCTCTGAAATTTGCCGTCTCGAAATGACTCTGAAAATGAAATATTAAAATAATCAACCATAAAAAAAGTGATTTATTTAACAGAACATATGCAGTTAGAAATGATCGTATCCTATATAAGTATAAATGTTGGTGCTTATTCTAAGACTACTAATGGTTCACAAAACTTGATGAAAGACTATATATACAAAAAAAATATAGTTTATAACTCTGTCAGTAATATGCAGACATTGACCATTAGTTATCCTTGTTCCTAATGGTTAGTTGATCAGTGATAATTATTACATAATTCTGACTTGTCATCATCATGTTCCACAAATGATATGGTTCATGGTTGCATTGCATGCCCACAACACTAGCTTACACTCTCACTGACATTGGAATGCCTGGATTACAAAACATATAGAAGCCATTTAAAAATTAAGGGAATAAAGCTATCATTCTCTCACAAAACTAACAATAAAGCTAAATTTCGATCATGTTGTCCCTTGTAAACTTGTATATTAGTTCAATATCAGTTTTTCTATTCCTACTTTTAGTTGGCACTGCATCTGCAGTGACTGCCAGCCTAGCAATAGAACTCTTAATAACAGCCCCACAAATTCTTGCTAGTCAAAAAACAAAACAAAAAAACAAAACAAAACAAAAAAAACAAGAAATTGGTATCAAAATTTGGACTACAAATTGTTACAGATGAGAATATTGATATTTAAGTAACCAAAGGATCGGCAATGTTTTAAACTAAAGCAGCAATTTGCCAGACAAAACAACAATTTACTAAAAGTTAATAGTTCCAAGAAACAACAAAGTAATAAACGACATACCGTCAAATGTGCCTCCCAAAGAGCATCATCTGCGGCCACCATTTTTGTTTCGGAGTCCCTTCCAAAACCACTACAATTTTGGCATGTCAACAGTGCATGGAAAATGTTAAAATTATCTCTTCATCCGAAACATGATTTAATTGAGAAATTGCCTCAGTTGGATGAACGTGCATTAACTGATGTCCTGAAGAAACTAGTTAGGAACTACAAGTGGTGCAAATAATTGGATCGCAAGAGTAGAGTAGCTTGTGGTGAGAATTCAATTACTAAGAGAAGGAATATGACAAATTTGAAAGCAGATAATTATTTCAAAATAACTATTAGAGAAAAAAACATGTCACTTAAATATGGTTGATAGATAGAAGAATGACATAATAGGCAAAATCATTACCAACCATATGAAAGTGCTATGTACGTTCTTGAAGTAAAGGGAAGATAATGCACTACCAAAAGAATACCAGCAAAGTTTCACAAGGTCATAGTTTGCATCTCTAAATATGAGATTCAATGCCATAACTTTTGTATTTTACTTTTTATTGGTGTTGCTGGAAAATTCGCACACATAGGATTGCATACTTATGTGTGTGTGTGTGTGTGTGTTTTGGGGGGGGGGGGGGGGGGGGGGGGGGGGGGGGTGTTCCCACTCCATGATAGAAAACTGCTCCCATTTATTTTGGTCGAAAAAGAAAATGGACTTCCTTACCTTATGAAGCCTTACTATCCCTTACCTAACCTACTCGCTCGTCGAGCTTCTTTTTTTTCTTGGTTATTGGCTTTTTGACTCAAGACTCCTTACCCGGTCCTTACTCGTGTTTGCCTCACTCTGATATATCTCGTGAATGTAAAACCAGAAGGTATATTCCAAATTTAGAATGAAGATAAATTTCCAGCTCCAACAACATATTGCAGAATATGCTCTCATAAGTTGTAACTCATGCTCAACAAGCCTAGTAGGACAACTACAAAACTGTGTATGCAAACCATCCATGTATGCATAGAAATGATAGAAGAGAAACTCCAATACAGAAAAAGTAACAAGTTCACAAATAATAACCTGTCATCTGAGCAGTAACTATGAAGTCTACATGTTCATGTAAGGAAGCATTTTCACCTGAAATGCAACACAAGATTTGAAGGATATAAAGAATAGCCTGAACTAATCAAATTCCAAGAATAGCCTGGATATTATTAACTTCAATGTCCTGATATCATCTTAACATATGTAAGAAAATTCCTTTAATCAGCTCTTGGGATGAACTATTTCACATGCAAATGCAATGAAAGAACAGAACGGATGGGATTTTCTTACCTGGAGCACATGAAACAATTAACACTGGCAATAGAGTATCATTTATTATCCTGTCACTCATAAATCGAGGCAACAAAACATACAGAACGACTTGATGAGAGGGCATTAAAGCACATTTACTTTCTATAAAAAAAGACTACTAATACTTTATTGAAAAGAAAACTCTGAATTCTGAAATGGAAGAAATCTAAATGGAAGAAATCTTGCTAGTAGAAGTTTTCGGGATAGCTACCTGCTGCGACTACAACTGATCACTTAGTTTAGTCTGAAAAGTGTTATCCTGTGAATAGATTACATATAGCGATAATTTTTACCTGAAGCTTGACTTAGAAGTAATCAACTTGGGTATTTGAGTCTTCAATACAGAATTGTGCAACATGTTCCTTGAAATGCATGGATGTCCATGAACGAATAAGGTAAATTAGGAAATAAGTGTTGAGGAGAGGACAACTGCCTGTAAAAGCGCAGCAATAAATGGTGGGCACTCTCAATTGCATGATTAATATGATGATGTTCAGGGAGAAACTGAACTTTCTAGCCGAAGTAGTGGATAAACGTTGATACGAGGACTTCGAAGAAAAAAGAGGAATCCAGTTATCGTAAAAATAAAGCAAAAAGTTGGAGGGTGGTAGGATGAAACAAACATCAAATAGAAAGTGCTCAGGGTTAAGGGATTTCAAGTTTCAGGGCCAGTCTCATCATATATTTGAAACTGAGTGTTTGCTGCAAACTGGTACTGAAACCTTACGACAGTTTGTGGCTTGAACAGACTGAGTTGAAAACTTACGACAGCTTGTGTCTTGAACAGACTTATAGTTGGAAACTTACAACAGTTTGTGGCTCGACCAGACCACTCAAAGTATTATCAACTAACAATAACAATAGGGCTCAGGTTATCCCTTGACCATATATCCACATACCATGACTTAAAACCCAAATAGAAATACAGAATGCAGAACCTAGCATATAAGTTCTTTTCTTCTTTTTTTCCTTAATAGCTTCCATGCTCTTGCTGAATTCCAATTTATCCTCGTTCTTGACAGTAGTTAAGCACAAAACTGATGCAGTACTCTTGTTATGCACAATCTATATAATAATAGAGGCCAGGAGAAAAGTATTAATAGAGACTAAATTTGATTTTCTTCCTATTGATTCAATGAAGAGAAATTTATTTACCGATCCCAGACGTGCTTTTTCTTTAACAATGCAGTAAGGGATCTCCATCTTCCTGCAAAGTGCAGGAAGAACCAGACCACGAGCTCAATTGGGGCAAACATCATGAGCAAGAAATAGCAGTTGTGCCTTGTCCTACAAAAGACAAAGACAACATATACATAGTAAGGAAAAGAAACACAAATGATTTTTAGTCACATTGAGAATATATTGAGTGGCATAAAAAACTAAGTTATTGAATTGTCAATTTCTAATATGGAAACTGAACTTTCTTCAAGAAATATCCGTATTATATGCTAATTATACTCATACTCTTTTGTAGTTTTAATTCCCACAAACAGTTTAGCGAACTGATTGAACTAAATCAGAGTTAATACTCTTTTGTACTTCTGATTCCACTCTGAAAAAAAAATTGGTTCTCTCGCATTGCATGTTTGAACATTGCTGATAGATCTTCTGCACATAACAGAAACAAATACGGTGAAAACAAAACAAAGCCTCATTTATTCTTCACACGTTTTACTCAAACACAAATAATCCCTCAAATACAAACAATCATAAATAGAAAAGCATACAAGATCTGCAACATTCCCCTTCCATCCATCCGTCCTTGAACTCCTAAAACAAATCAAAAACAGAATCAAAGAAACCCTAAATAAAACTTACTAAAAATGAGGAGATTTTGAATTGCAAAAATTAATCTCCAGACCTTCGAAGCTCCATTCCGTCTCCTCCACCGCCACGAAAAGCCCGATCATGACCGCGTAGCACCAAAATATCCCGTAAAAAATCTTCACAAATGAAGAAAAAATCAAGAAAAAATCAAGAATTTACTCTCCAGACCTTCGAACCATTTCGTGCGCGATCAGGACCGCGTAGCACCAGAATATCCCATGGAAAATCTTCACAAATGAAGGGGGAAATAAATCAAGAATGGGGATGTGAGGAATGGGGACTTTAGGTTATAGTTTTTTTTTTTTTTTTCCTTACGTCGTAGCTATTCTTGAAGGAGTTGAGGGCACTGTGACTTCTACCAAGACGCAGAGGAGGGCGACGAACGCGGTGATGAACTCTTGGCTTTGTATCTACAGCCTGTTTGGAGCACTCTTGTCTTGGTACATACGAGGATTGCCGACATAAACTCGAGCTACTCCACCATTTTTAGTTCATGTGTCACGATCCGATCACAATGTAATGGGTTGAGTCGGATCATGTCCAATCTACCGTTGTGAGACGACGATAGTAAGTTATATCAAATAGTAAACACAAGCAGACAAAACTAAAACGGAAAGAAAAATATTTTATTAACCTGGAAACTGGTCTGAAATGAGAAATACAAATAAACAAGCATTTAATTTTATTTGCAAGAAAGGAAAATAAACTAGTCCAAAGTGCAACTAAAACTCTGAGGCTCCCTGATCTGGTTCAGCTACCTCGTCAGGGTTCGGATCAGGCCCGTAGTAAGAGCTAAACGCAAAATTCTCGTCGTCGCAGTCACCTAAAAATGTTGGGTCTCCAGTCAGGAGGGATCAAGAAACATATTTCCACATCTAACATTCTAAATAATAACAAATGAAATACGAGACAGTTTAAAAGCATTATATATTTTTGCTAAATAATAATAAAATGACAACAGGCAATATTTCAGAAGCTACAATGATGCAATTATACAATAGTGTTTTGAGTATATAACAGAATCTGTGACCGGCTAGATAGAGACAATATGTATACTGGCATTCTGATCAAAACGACAGTATACGGTACGGCTCAACCCACCTGTGCAGTAGGGATTAGCGCGAGAGAGGCAATCGGTAAACAATGGCTTGGGTCACAGACGTTATACTTAGGGCTGAGCAACGGTTCGGTTCGGTTCAAACCGAACCGAAAATAGTAAAACTGACAAAACCGATAACCTTATTCCTGTAAACCGAGAACCGAACCGAATGTTGACAAACCGATCGAAGCCGAACCGAATTTATTTTTTCGGTTTTCGGTTCGGGTCGGTTGTATGGGCCCCAATGGGCCGGCCCACTTAAAGGGTAAATTCCAGGATTCAATAACATTTCCAGAAATTGCAGTATAATATATTAAAGCCAGCAAATGCAGGAAAGCAATGCAATATAATAAATTGAACAACATTTCCAGGATTCAGCAACCAGGATTCAGCAAAATTTCCAGGATTCAGCAATACAATATAATAAATTGAACATTTCCAGTTTTTGTCATAGTTTTGAACAAGAATTCCAATTTTTGGAAACAACAAATGCACAGTGTATCTTCTCAGAATTCCAATTTCCAGGAAACCAATCAAATATAATAAATTGAACAACAATTTTTTGAAACAACATTTCCAGGATTCAGCAACATTTCCAGGAGTCAGAGCAATTGACCAACATTTCCAGGCTTCCAGATAGTTATCTTGCCATCATCATCAAACCCTAGCTTTTCCTGGAAAACAAAATAAAGACGAGAAAAAAAAAAACCTAAATTGTGGCTCAGATATGGCTCATTTATGCATCATATATTGATGCCATGTAGTATCAGTTCTATTATTCCCAAGCCCTCATCATCATTGCCTTTTTTTCATCTAATATGTTAGTAAAACTTTGAAGAAAAAGACGTGAAATAAATTAGCATCATAGATATACCAAAGTACGAATGCCTCGCCAATGGCTGCACTTTATGCCTCGCCATTGGCTGCATTAAACCTCATAACTTCATAAGTCATAATCCAAGAACTGCAGCCAATCTACATATTAACATATTAAACATGCCAATCTACATATTAACATATTAAACAAAGTGCACTGCAGAGCAGAGCCAATCTACATATTAACATATTAAACAAAGCCTACATAATGCACTGCAAAGTGCACTGCAAAGTAAAGACTATCAGAAAATTTAACATGCCAATCTACATATTAAACAAAGCCTACATAATGCACTGCAAAGTAAAGATTATCAGAAAATTTAACATGCCAATCTGCATATTAACATATTAAACAAAGTGCACTGCAAAGCAGAGCCTACATAATGCACTGCAAAGTGCAAAAATTAAACATGCTGCACTGCAAAGTGCAAAAATTAAACATGCTGCACTGCTAATAAGAACATTAAACATGCTGCACTGCAAACATATTAACATGCCAATCTACATAAGATATTCATGAACCAAATTTTTAAACCACCAATTTTCGTGCACTGCAAACATATTTTCGTGCACTGCAAACAATATCTACATAAGATATTCAGGAAATTACGAAAGAAAGGGGTAGATTATACTTACAGTGGCCAGATCTAGAGATGAAGACAACAGCACAGCAAGAGCACAGCAAGATTCCTAATATCGAGAGATGAAGACAACAGCACAGCAAGAGCAAGGGCCAAGGGGCCAGATCTAGGTTAGAATCCTCTAGATCTAGGTTAGATTTCAAGCACATGCACAAAAGTAACCAAATAATTAGAAAAATCGAAATAAAATAGACAAAAATCGAAATAAAATCGAAATAATTAGATTTCTTACCAGATTAAGGCTAGATCTCGATAGATCTAGCTTAGCTCGAGAGTTAGGGTTCTCCAGAGAGATCTAGGGTTTCTCGATAGCCACATCCAGACAGCCCAGATCTAGGGTTAACACGAGAGAGAGAGAGATAGCACGAGAGAGGGAGAGATTTGTCTCTTAGAGTTAGGGTTAGGGTTCTCTAGAGAGTTAGGGTTCTCGAAGAGAAGGGAGTAACAGCCGGCGGCGAGAGACGGAGAGACGAGAGTGAGTGAGAGAGAGAAACTTTAGGGTTCTCTGAGAGTTAGGATTTTTATATACCCGAGGGGTATTTTAGTAATTTCATAAATAAAAAAATAACTAATCGGTTTTCGGGTCGGTTGGGTAACCGAACCCAATAACCGATAGCCGACCCGAAACCCGAAATTTCATAATAGCAGACCCGAGATCCGACCCGTTATTTCTCAACCCGAACCGAATGGCCAGTTCGGTTCGGTTCGGCCCGGTTTACGGTTTTTCAACCGTATATTGCTCACCCCTAGTTATACTACTCCCCCAATCAATTCCCGAGTCAATGAGTCAAACAACCGATCTGTCAATCGATGTGGAGTCTGAGAAGGATCCACTGTGAATCAGTGTCACTACAGTACATGAAACTACTGATGCATACATTTAATTATTAAAATAAAACGTAGACATGAAAGATATGAAACTTGTCTTGAGTGTATCCCCAACATGGAAGCGACAGCTAGAAAGTAGCCGCTAGGGTTTAGGAATCCGAATCTACAATAATTGTAACACGAGATTTAGCAGCTAGAACTAACTACACTCCAATCCTTATGGACAATGCTAACTAGTAATTAAGGCTAAGTCTGATTGGGTTGAAAATAACGTAATCTTGTTATTAACATAGAAAATATTTATATTTTAAGAATAGGTTGATTGATTATTACTAAGTGACAAAATAATCGTTTTAGTGAAAATACATGTTTTTACCGTAATAATTAAGGGTAAGAAAATAATTATTTAATCGTATTATATAAATTAGTATTTTTATGAAATTACCAATTAAGCGAAAATACGATTTTACTAAAAATCCATTTTTGACTATTATTCACAAAATAAGGAAAGTAATATTTTAACTGCATTTAACAACTTAATATTTTACCAAAAATTACGATTTTCCTCCAACTAATATTTTTAATATTTTAATTAACTAGAAATTATTTTTCGGTTATTATTACTAAAAGACTTTTTTTTTTGTCCAAACTAATTCAATAATAAGTACTTTAACATTAAAAGAATTTTAAACTTTTTTTTTATAAAACTAATTATTTTAGCTAGTAAAAACATTTATAATAATGATCTCATTTTTTCATATCTCTTAATAAGCCAAAATACACATTTTCTGACTATAACCACTAAAACTATTTTAAAACTAAGTATATTATCTTTTTTTAATAAAAGAACTAATTTTTAATTAAAACTATATATATAATGAACGTAATATTTTTAATTAGAAATTTTATTTCTAAAAATCATTCCTTACAATAATTAGTAAGTAAATCTCTTTTAATAGTAAAACCAATTTCATCTGTCCCGAACTATCGTAAGCAAAGAATTGGAGTTTGTACGTCACTGTGACGCCAAGTCCCCTACCTCCCTCACTCCTCGGTGAGGCTAAGTGTTCTTTCACAAATTTCCTCCAATTTCCATCGTCGGAGGAGGAGCGATAACATCATGTTGGGCCTCAGTCGAGACCGATCCCTCACCACTGCTGGAGCCCCTGCCTATCATTCCGTAAGAGCATCATTAGTAAGTCCCATCCCGTTTTCTAAATTCTAGATTTAGAATGTAGGAGCTCATTTTGTATAATAGTAAGTCTCATTCATAGTTCCTAATTTCTACAATTTTGATCTCATCCCACCCATAGGTGCTAAGGGTTGGGTCTCCCAATTTCTAGATTCTAGATTGTAGGAACTCGTTTTGTAGACTAGTAAGTTCCAATTTAGAGCCAATCTCTCTAGATTCTAGACTTTATATTTTATTTTTCCTACATCAATTTTTGACCACACAATCTTTGGGACCGGAGCTCACTTTATCATTTCCTACTATTCTCGTACAAATCTAACCCATTCCGCATTTACTTTCTTTTTCTTTTTTTAATTTTGGGCCCTAAATTGCATTTGAGAGTTCCAACTACTAAATCGTGCTCTAAGTAAATTACATACATAGATAGGACGTTTGGTAAAGTGATTTTTTTTTTTACAAAAAAAAGGGGTTGGAAAATCTATCTCCATGTTTGTTTAGGTTATAAAAATTTATTTACGAAAATTACGAATGTTCATATAAACAACTTACCCCACAAAATATGGGAATCATATTTCTTGAGAATATGTGGATATTTTTTTTTTGGATGATCAATTTTTTTTTTCGTAAATACTCTTTTTTTATATATATTTTTATTCGTTTTCATTTATTAATATTTTTTTTCAGTTTTTTAAATCTTCTTTTATCTCTTTTTTTTCTTATTTTCTGTTTTTTATTTTCTTAATAATGCTTTTTTTTGTTCTTTTTTCGTTTTTATCTTTTCATTTTTAAGAATGATTTCTCATTTATTTTATAATTTAAGAATTTTGTTTTTTTTTGTTTTATCTTAGTTTTTATCCTTTTGTTTTTATATTTTTCAGTTTTTTATCATTTATTATTTTGTTTTCAGGAATATTTATATATTCACCAGACGTAGTGTAACGTCCCAGTCCCAAAATACGTAGGACTAGGAACGTAGACATGCCAGCTACATTCATACGAAGTACATGGCCTCGTATGGATACATAAGCTGTAAAATGCAGTAGAACCATAACTAATCTCATCCACACAAAAAAGATATCATATAATGAAAATAAATTGTCTTGATACAATATGTTGGGCGGAGACAAATCCACTACCAACAAGTAAAGGAAAATACATGAGAAAAGAAATGACTTTGGCGAGCGAAGCGAAGACGATCCAAATGCAATCATCCTCGAAGAAATAGCGATGATCATGGCTAGAGCTAGAACACCTGCGAAAAACAAGAGCACACACGTGGCGAGATAACCAGGTCCTCAGAGGGACGTAACAAGACACATAATATTATGCCATATAAACTGAATAAATATTTGCTCAAATAAATAAGTCAATTGAATTATAACATAGTCCTGTCACCCCCAGTTTTCAGAACCATGAATATTTTTGTCATTTTTCATTTTAGAATATTTTTGAAATTATTTATTTATTTATAATATTATTTTGGGGTTATTTAAGTCGGGTTCGAATTTTAGCTCAATCCGACTTGAAACGGAGACCCGGGGTAGTTTTGACTCTAGTGGTACCCACACACTAGTTAGCCATGGCCCACATGCAAATTATTTTAGTTAGTGGTTAGACTAATTATTTTATGGTAGGTTTAGTTAGATTAGTATTTTAAAAATGACTAAACTAACCCCCAAAACCAAATTAGGAAGCTAACTTAGCATAGAAGTAAAGGGAGGGGCAAACTTGTAAATAGCAAGTGCCCCAAACTCCCTTATTAGGGCTGGCCACTTCTTCCCTCTTTCCTTCTTCCCACTTTAAATTTTCTTCTTCTTCTTCTTCTCCAAGTTCTTTCCAAAAGGAAGAAGGAAAATCCTTGGATTTCATCTCCACGTAAAGCTTTTCTTTCCGTTTTTCTTCCATCGATCTCTCCCTCTACCCCAAGTGGTGCTTCTCCAAGCTTTTGGGAGCAAGAAGTGGAGGGGTGTGTCCTAAACAATTCGTTTTGTGTCGGAGCCGTGTCGGAAGATTTTAATTGGGATCCATCTCTCGATAGGTACAACCTATTCTCTAATTCTTTCTTTTCATCATAATAAATAGTTTGAACCCCGTAGGAATGACCCCCATGGTTGTGTCTCTATTTGTGTCCATTTCGTGTCCATTTGGAGACTTAGAGATGTGTCCTATGTGTAGGATCGTGTCCTAGTGGGAAAATCCCTATTTGGACACATGTAGATTTAATAGATATTGTTTAGATGTTGTTTTAATATTTAATTCCAGATTTATAGGTGTTTAGAGATGTGTTTTCCTAAGTATCATATTGTATCTTATTAGTTATCTATATATGTGTATATATATGGTTGTATATATTATTCTCTCTCTCTCTCTCTCTCTATATATATATATATATATATATATATATATATATATATATATATATATATTGTGGCTTACATATATATATGTATATATATTATGGTGTGTATGTGTGTGTAATTTTGTGTTTGGGTGAGGTATAGGAACTCGGCCAAGGAGATTGGTGTGGTGTAGTTATGTGTGTGTATGTGTTAGTTTAGAGTGGAAGAGTGTTCGATTGGAGGGTGTTTGAGAGTATGTTTGTGAGAGGATTAGAGGGGGGTTTGAATGTGAGATTGAGGAGTGGAGAGTGGAGTGATGGGGGGGAGTAACAGCAGCTGCTAACAGCAGTAGGACAGCAGCAAGTGCTGTCCCAATTCAGTCCAATAAAACCCCAAATCAGCCCTCTATTAACCCCACATAGCAGTCCCCTTTGAACCATCCTTTGGCTGTCCAATATCAGTCCATATTTCACCCACACTCAGCCACAAATGGCAGCACCTGAACTGTCACAAGCCACCCATGAACAGCCCCTCCATAACATGCCAATTCAGTCCCAAACAGTCCCCTGTTTTCAGCCTAAAACAAGTCCTATACCAGCCCTATTAGCCCCATGTATCAGTCCAATAGGACAGTATACATTCAGCCCTGTTTTGCCCTACATTTGCCTATGTGTTAGCCCCCAATCCAGACCATAAATCAGCCCTTAACATGCCTACATAACAGTCCTAATTTCAGCCTAAATCAGTCCACATGGACAGTCCTAAACTTGTCCAAATACCAGTCCTTAAGCTGTCCATATAGCCTCTCAATTCAGTCCCTAAAACAGTCCCTATCCCAGCTACATTCAGTCCTATAATTCAGCCCAAAACAGTCCTTATTAGTCCATATTGAATCAGCCCTCATTTAGCTATGTTGACCCATATATGTGAGCCTATAGGACCCCCAAACTTAGCCTATAAGCTGTCCCATTCCAGTCCATTTGGACAGTCCATATTGACAGCCATAGGATAGCCCAAAATCAGTCCTATTGAACCTAAAGTGAGTGAGTGAATGAGTGGTTGAGTGAATTAGAATTTAGTGAGAGGGTGATTTTGAGTTAGGAGCGTCGGAACGCATCCAAACTTGGAGGGGACTTAGTTATTATAAAATAGAGTTTGCGGGTAGGCTCCTAGGTGGAAATCGGGGCTTCGTGTGGGATTAGGAGGATGGTATCGCACGATACCATTGAGTATCTTGAGATATTCAAGATAACGGGTAAACGACCAATATGGACCGTAAGATGGACTGGATGTCCACTCTACCTAGAGAACTTGGTAGGTAATGATTGTATAGGCTAGTATCCTACTACCCTAGGAAGCCGGGAGTGGAATTACAAAGGAAAGGCCACTTGGTGTCACGCCCCAGAACCAGAATACTGTAGAGCGGGGGCTGTAGTGCCCCGTCCCTACATCGTGCCCCGTTGTCCGTCCACGGGGTGCGCGAGAAAGGAACACTGTCGCTATCGACTCGGTCGGGACCGATAGGTCGGGATCGATTGAATCGATCGAACGGGAACGGTTGAATTAAGATCCATTCCACGTTATGGAATGGCTTCTTCGGAACCAAGTCCCATATTCAGCGGGTAGCGCCTCGAGGATTCACTCTGCGGCTGAGTCGGGAGAGACCTCCCGTTGCTCTGTTTTTCACGCCGCTTGTGTTGGTTTTGGCTTTGGTTTTCTGAATGCGTTTTCGTGAATGTTTTCGATGGTTTTCATGGCTTACATTTCGAACTCGCATTTTCTATCGAATTTCTTGCCTAATACAGTGTTCTAATCGGTTGCTTGTGCGATTTCAGGTGATCGCGTAGGCGACGTCTAGCGCAGCCAACAAGTCCCTCGCCTCAAGCAAAAACTCAAGGTGAGTGGCTGACCCCCTTCGTCTCGACCCTCTATTTCAAATGAGAACTCGGGTAATGTTACTAAAATTGAATGATTCGCTTGCAGAATACAAGTCTTGTATGTTAGAAGTGAAAAAAAAATGTGTTGTGTTGAAAAGAGATAGAATTAATTCAGGCATACAAAACGACCAAGTAAATGAATTGATCACATAACAAGCCCCAACGGTATCCTAAAAATACACCATGTTAACCTATCATGGACTTGGACAACTTGTCGACAAGGGAAAAGGTTTCTTCGAGCGGCAACCCGGGGCCACGGGACCGACTCGGCCTAGGAAGAAACTGGTTATAGCCGCGCTGGATAGGCAATCGGTAAGACGGAGACTTGCATCGGGGCTCGCTACCTGCGTTGTAAGGGTCCCGTATTATCAGGCTATGTCCAAGATGGCTGGTTAGGCCAAATTGACCTTCATATCAAACACTTGATATAAATCATTATTAACTAACATGGTAAGTTTATGTCGCACGGCGCGCTCCGCCGGAAGAAACCTTGGTATAACTAAATGCTTCTTATAAAAATATCTAGGATGGTTAGAAAGACCACTAAAAGCAAGTTGTATGATTTTTATCAAATTCTTGAACCAAATGAGAGCCCGAAAATTAATTAGCCACTCGCCAGTACATGTTGATTGTACTGATCCTCGCTCTCTATACAGGTGCGATAGATCTGGAAGGGCATGCTGCGTAAAAGGGGGGCAACGCTCGTGTGTTTTGAAGCTTCGTCCGTGCATTGAAGCTTGGATCAACCCTTTTGAAGACTCCGCTGTTGAAGACCGAAGACAGATGGAGCGCCTTCCCACCATCCCAGGTGGTTTGTAATTTTGGTTGTAAAATCAAGGGATGAATGTATGTAAGGGCTATCTCATCGACGTTCACTTTGTATTGGAGTCAGTTTGTAGAAAGCCCGCGCGGCGCCCTTGTATCGAGTCTGTAATATGATGTTCATTATCAATAAAGCTTAAGTTTCCTTCTCTATAATGTGTGTTCAATTTACTCTGCGCATTCCCTTATTCTGTGTGTCGGATAACTTTATGACTATGCCTCGTACGAGCGCAATTTAGGTTCGTACGGCATCACGTCCGGGGGACGACTATCGATTCTGCGGAATCGGGGCGTGACATAATGGTATCAGAGCACGGCTTTACGTCCTTGGCCTCTAGTGTCGAGTTTTCAGTCTCAAATTGTTGGTCTCGCGTCGATGAGATATGTCGTTCCATACAAGGGAGTCCGTAATAAGTTTGCTTACTAATGCATTTTTACCTTCAAAATCCCAGAAGGTGCGACGGTGAATGTGGCGAACGAAGAAAGCGCTTCGAGCGGCTCGAGTAGCTCGAGGCCCGGACCCTCTAACGATGCCATGGGACGGATGTTGCGCATGCTGGAAGCGCAACAACAATAAGCTCTGGAGAATCAACGCCTGAATGAGCAACATCGACGGGAGACTGAGGCACATCGACGGGAGGTAGAGGCACGCCAGACCCAGTTCGAGGCCCGATTCGATGCACAATTCAAGTTGTAGCAGAAGCAGCTTGATACTCTTCAGCAAATTATTCAGACAGTGGTGGCCAACAACAACAACTCTACGACAACTCCTGCCGTGACCGAGCCTGCGGCCAGACAAAGTGAAATCGAACCGGAGGTACCCGAGCTTATGCCTGCGGCACCGAGAAGTTCCAACTTCGACGTGTCAAAATTCACAAAGAGCTTCCGTACTTCCTTTTGCGATACTGAAGACCCTTCGTTGGCGATCGATTGGCTGGAGGAGTTAGAGGACCGGTTCGAGCTTCTGGGTGTCGATGAGTCCAAGAAAGTCGCATGCGCTCAACTTCTACTCCGATTGAACGCGCACGACTGGTGGGCCGTGCAAAAGCAAGCAATCAGACGCGACAACGAGACAGCGGCAATATCTTGGGCCACCTTCCGAGAGGCGTTCGAGATCGAGTACCTTCCCGATGCCATTCGACAAGAGAAGGAGAATGAATTCATGCAGCTAAAGCAAGGGAATATGATGGTACGACAGTATGCAGCAGAGTTCAACAAGTTAGCCAAGTTTGCTGGACAATAGCTGCCTTCCATGGCGAGTCGTGCACGACGGTTCGAAGTGGGCCTACGGCCATCTATTTCCGCCCATGTGTCTGTTCCAAAATACCCAACGATGGGGGAGTCTCTCAACCACGCCCTCCGCCTTGAAAGCCAATACCCTCCAGGTGCTGCCGGCGCTGTGCATACCTATAATCACAAACGCCCTAGCCACGCGGGAGGAAACAACGTGACCAAGCGTCCGAACAACGGGCCCCAAGGCAGATATCAAGGGCGTGACCCACGATACTGCAACCAATGTCACCGTCACGGTCACACGACCGACAACTGTTCGATACCAGTGGATGGATGCTTGATCTGTGGCAAGAGGGGCCACTTCCGTGCTGATTGTCCAACCAAAAGGCCGAACCCAACGGCGCCCCAACAATACCGTCCAGTGGCGCCCCAACAGCACCATCCAGGGAATCAAGTTCCAGCGCCTCGAGCCCATCAACCCGCACCATAAAATGGCCAAGACTGTCGCCCCAATGCCCAGGGCCGCGTCTACGCCATGACTCGAGATGAAGCGCATGCATCAGATACGGTCGTGACAGGTATACTAAATTTCAATAATGTGCCTGCTCGTGTACTATTTGATTCAGGTGCTTCACATAGTTTTGTATCGGCGGACTTTGTCGCCGAGCACAAATTTCCTGTAATATCATTAGATCTTGACCTTAGCGTAAGCACACCTTCGGGCACACCAATACTCACAAACTTAGCCTGCGCCGACGGAATTATCTGTATTGGCGGTTAAAAGATCGGTCTTGACGTAATAGTCCTAGACATGAAGGACTTCGATATTATTCTGGGAATGGATTGGCTCGGGCCGTGCAACGCAACCATAGACTGCACCGGAAAGACGGTCACCTTTCGCATACCAGGAGTGCCTGAATTCTGCTTTTCGTGTGATGAGGCGTCGTCGACCTGCATGCTGATCTCGACGATTTCTGCTCGGAGGATGCTGCATTCTAGGTGCGAAGGCTATTTGGCGTCCGTCCGAGACATACGACAGGATGGTGCAAACGCGGATCAGACCGACGTTGTGGCAGAATTCCTCGATGTGTTCCCGGACGAGCTACCCGGCATGCCCCCCGACAGAGAAATCGAGTTCAGCATCGATACATTCCCCGATACCCGACCGATTTCCAAGGCCCCGTACAGAATGGCCCCCGCCGAGCTGAAGGAACACAAGGTCCAGTTACAAGAGTTACTCGACAGAGGATTTATTCGGCCTAGTGTGTCACCGTGGGGAGTGCCCGTGTTCTTCATGAAGAAGAAGGATGGGTCCATGCGTCTGTGTGTTGATTACCGAGAGTTGAACAAGGCCACCATCCGGAACAAGTACCCATTGCCCCGCATAGACGACTTATTCGATCAACTACAAGGCGCCTCGGTATTTTCGAAGATTGATCTTCGCTCAGGCTATCATCAACTCAAGATCAAGTCAGACGACGTGCAAAAGTCTGTCTTTCGCACTCGATACGGCCACTACGAGTTCTTGGTGATGCCATTTGGCCTGACGAACGCTCCTGCCGCCTTCATGGATCTGATGAATCGGGTGTTTCGACCCTTCCTTGATAAATTTGTGGTAGTCTTTATTGATGATATTCTCGTCTACTCGAAGGACAGGGCGCTGCATGCAGAACATCTACGGGCCGTGCTTCAGACACTTCGAGAACATGAGTTGTACGCGAAGCAGAGTAAGTGCAAATTTTGGCTAAGCAGCGTATCCTTTCTTGGTCACATCATTTCGTCCGAAGGCATTGCAGTCGACCCGAAGAAAGTGGAAGCTGTTGCTGATTGGAAGCGGCCTGCGTCTTCTAGTGAGATTCGAAGCTTTCTTGGTTTGGCGGGATACTATCGACGCTTCGTGAAAGACTTCGCGAAGATTGCATCGCCACTGACTCGCCTCATTCAAAAGGGAGTCGCGTATGAGTGGTCGGATGACTGTGAAGCTTCATTCCAGGAGCTAAAACAGCGACTGATCTCGGCACCTATACTCGCACTTCCGGATGGGCCAGAGGATTTTCAGATTTTCAGCGATGCTTCAGGCCAGGGCTTGGGATGTGTGCTCATGCAGCGAAACAAGGTGATCTCCTTCGCCTCCAGACAGTTAAAGCCGCACGAGAAGAACTATCCTACGCACGACTTGGAGTTAGCGGCGATTGTGTTCGCGTTAAAATTGTGGCGTCACTATCTATATGGCGTGGCGTGCGCGATCTATACCGACCACAAGAGCCTCAAGTATCTCTTCACCCAGAAGGAATTGAACTTGCGACAGAGGCGCTGGCTCGAACTGATCAAAGACTATGACTTGACGATCGACTACACTCCGGGCAAGGAAAATGTTGTGGCGGACGCTCTGAGTCGAAAATATCTTGCCTCGCTGTCCATCAACCGCAGACTGCTACAAGATCTAGAAGAAATGGGCATCGATCTCCGGGTTCGATTCAGGGATGTACGGTTAGCGCAGCTGCAGTTAGAGCCGAGTTTGCTGGAAAAGATCATGGCCGCTCAGAAGGATGATCCGTACCTGAAGAAAATGTGCGAGCGGATTTCGACAGGTAGTGCGACCGACTTTGCGGAAGACAAGACCGGCGTGCTGAGATTGAATGGCCGACTATGTGTTCCGGATGATTCAGAACTGCGAAAGGAGATAATGTCGGAGGCGCATCATTCGAAATATACCTTGCATCCAGGCAGTACCAAGATGTATAAGGACCTTCGCACGACCTTCTGGTGGCACGGGATGAAGAGAGATGTGGCGCTCTTCGTGTCGCAATGCATGGCCTGTCAGCAGGTGAAAGCTGAGCATCAGCGACCGGGCGGGGAGATGCAGAACCTCGCTATTCCCGAGTGGAAATGGGATCACGTCACTATGGATTTTATTGTTGGCCTGCCGAAGACACCACGGGGGAACGACGCCATCTGGGTCATCGTCGATCGATTAACCAAGTCAGCGCACTTTATCACCATCAAAGTTACTTGAAGCGTTGATCGCCTGGCGCAGATTTATCTTGACAAGATAGTACGGCTGCACGGAGTTCCAGTATCCATCGTCTCTGATCGGGATTCACGGTTCATGTCGCGATTCTGGAGTAGCCTTCAGTCGGCGCTGGGTACCAAATTGCAGTTTAGCTCAGCTTACCATCCTCAGACCGACGGCCAAACGGAGCGCGTTAATCAGATTCTCGAAGACATGTTACGGCTCTGCGCAATTTACTTCAAATCAAGCTGGGACGTCCACCTACCGCTGGCAGAATTTGCATACAACAATAGCTACCAATCCAGCATCCAAATGGCGCCGTATGAAGCTTTATACAGCCGGAAGTGCAGATCGCCCATTTGCTGGGATGAAGTCGGGGAACGGCAGATACTCGGCCCGGAGCTGGTGGAACAGACTGTGGAGAATGTCAAGCTAATTCGGGAAAGACTGAAGATTGTACAGAGTCAGCAAAAGAGCTACGCCGACACCCATCGAAGACCGCTTGAGTTCCAGGTGGGCGATCACGTGTTCCTGAAGGTGTCGCCTATGCGAGGAGTTACTCGGTTCGGCACGAAGGGAAAGCTGAGTCCGAGATTTGTTGGGCCGTTCGAAATACTCGAACGGGTCGCCACCGTAGCCTATAGAATTGCCCTACCGCCGGCGCTCGAAGGTGTGCACAATGTCTTCCACGTCTCTCAGCTGCGGAAGTATGCGCACGAGCCTAGCCACGTGGTAGACTTTGGCCAGCTGGAGCTAAAGTCCGACTTATCCTACGTTGAAAAGCCACTTCAAATTTTAGAACGCAAGGATAAGCTGCTTCGAAATCGAGCGACCCCTCTTGTTCGCGTACTCTGGAGGAACCATGCGGCGGAAGAGTCGACATGGGAACTCAAGTCAGAGATGAAAGAAAAGTTTCCTTCATTATTTTTATAGAGGTAGGTTCTGTTCATAAGTTTCGAGGACGAAACTTTTTCTTTGTTGGTTATGGTGTAGTGCCCCGTCCCTACATCGTACCCCGTTGTCCGTCTACGGGGTGCGCGAGAAAGGAACACTGTCGCTATCGACTCGGTCGGGACCGATAGGTCGGGATCGATCGAATCGATCGAACGGGAACGGTTGAATTAAGATCCATTCCACGTTATGGAATGGCTTCTTCGGAACCAAGTCCCATATTCAGCGGGTAGCGCCTCGAGGATTGACTCTGCGGCTGAGTCGGAAGAGACCTCCCGTTGCTCTGCTTTTCACGCCGCTTGTGTTGGTTTTGGCTTTGGTTTTCTGAATGCGTTTTCGTGAATGTTTTCGATGGTTTTCATGGCTTACATTTCGAACCCGCATTTCTATCGAATTTCTTGCCTAATACAGTGTTCTAATCGGTTGCTTGTGCGATTTCAGGTGATCGCGTAGGCGACGTCTAGCGCAGCCAACAAGTCCCTCGCCTCAAGCAAAAACTCAAGGTAAGTGGCTGACCCCCTTCGTCTCGACCCTCTATTTCAAATGAGAACTCGGATAATGTTACTAAAATTGAATGATTCGCTTGCAGAATACAAGTCTTGTATGTTAGAAGTGAAAAAAAAATGTGTTGTATTGAAAAGAGATAGAATTAATTCAGGCATGCAAAACGACCAAGTAAATGAATTGATCACATAACAAGCCCCAACGGTATCCTAAAAATACACCATGTTAACCTATCATGGACTTGGACAACTTGTCGACAAGGGGAAAGGTTTCTTCGAGCGGCAACCCGGGGCCACGGGACCGACTCGGCCTAGGAAGAAACTGGTTATAGCCGCGCTGGGTAGGCAATCGGTAAGACGGGGACTTGCATCGGGGCTCGCTACCTGCGTTGTAAGGGTCCCGTATTATCAGGCTATGTCCAAGATGGCTGGTTAGGCCAAATTGACCTTCATATCAAACACTTGATATAAATCATTATCAACTAACATGGTAAGTTTATGTCGCACGGCACGCTCCGCCGGAAGAAACCTTGGTATAACTAAATGCTTCTTATGAAAATATCTAGGATGGTTAGAAAAACCACTAAAAGCAAGTTGTATGATTTTTATCAAATTCTTGAACCAAATGAGAGCCCGAAAATTAATTAGCCACTCGCCAGTACATGTTGATTGTACTGATCCTCGCTCTCTATACAGGTGCGATAGATCTGGAAGGGCGTGCTACGTAAAAGGGGGGCAACGCTCGTGTGTTTTGAAGCTTCGTCCGTGCATTGAAGCTTGGATCAACCCTTTTGAAGACTCCGCTGTTGAAGACCGAAGACAGATGGAGCGCCTTCCCACCATCCCAGGTGGTTTGTAATTTTGGTTGTAAAATCAAGGGATGAATGTATGTAAGGGCTATCTCATCGACGTTCACTTTGTATTGGAGTCAGTTTGTAAAAAGCCCGCGCGGCGCCCTTGTATCGAGTCTGTAATATGATGTTCATTATCAATAAAGCTTAAGTTTCCTTCTCTATAATGTGTGTTCAATTTACTCTGCGCATTCCCTTATTCTGTGTGTCGGATAACTTTATGACTATGCCTCGTGCGAGTGCAATTTAGGTTCGTACGACATCACGCCCAGGGGACGACTATCCATTCTGCGGAATCGGGGCGTGACAGGGGCAGACATAGCCAGCTACGTATACGATATGGATTCCATCTCGCTATACGGTCACGGCTGTCTAGATACATGAGGATTTAACTACAAGTCAACAGTCTCTTAAGGTCATGAACAAGCCTAGTGTCTCAATCACAAGCAAGTAAGTAAATGTTACAAGATGTAAGATCACCAAATATACAATAGTAAGGCGTTTCAAGTATTACATATTCAGTTGATCATGAAGCTAGTCGTTACAAAATGTTAGGACTAGCAAGAGTTTTAGTCATACATGATCAACCCTAGGATCTGTCAATCATGTTACAACCCGTAGGCAGACAGTAAGTAAGTGCAATCGAGCTAAACAGGTGCTCGTCGGCTAAACGCCTCAAAAGAATATTTTTACAATAAAGTGGGAGATCAAAAATAAATCCACTCGTTGCCCTGGTTACGTCTAGTCGCCACCATCGGGCTGGAAAGTCGGTAGATCCTCTGGAGCTGCTCCGAAATCTGGCCATACAAAACCAGCTGGGTCAGATCCCAGAAAGAGCAAGTACCACAAAGGAGGCTTCACTTAGGAACTAAAACCAGCAATATCACAGAAGATAAAATATAGTAAAACTGGAAAGATATAGCATCTCGAGGATATACGGTAAGATAACCATGGAACCATTCAGATAGCCAGGTTACAATCCTTAAACCAAACAAGGACCGGAATTGTAACCCTTCATCGGAACCGAACTTGGTTTCTCCCATTTATCAGCAAGATAATATAAGAAAAGCCGGACATATAACAATCTTATACAGGATCAATACAAGACTAGACTGATTATTCTCCATTCAACAATCACGGCCAATCAATAAGTACGGCTTGATACTTTAACTAACTAGGGTTATCACAGACCTAATTACTAACAAGATGCAACGAGATTATTCTACAGCCACAAGCCCTGCAGACCATCCAGGTTACCCAGGTCAAAATTAGGGGTTGAATTCAGGTGGGTACATCGTCCAGGGAACGCATATACCCTTAGGTAGCTTGAAGGGTGCAACACATGACAGTGTGCTGGAAATGTGCCCTACTCGACGGCAGGCTACAGATCCCAAGCGCGCCCAGGTAACGGGATTGCCTGTAGCTGGGAGATCTCTTTATGACTAATGTATTAATCTAGTTATTAGTCTTAGTCCATTTCAGTAGGTACTCCTGACCGTGGTACTCAGGAGTCGCATCCTAGACATGATGCAATACATGACTGGATTATTTGTACAAGCACAATCGCCCACGGTGTCCAGGTCATTTATACAGGTCATGTCATGTCAGGTAGCCGTCGCAACAGCTTATCAAGATATATCATGTCAGGTTTACTTGTCAGGAGTGCGCCACGACGGGCCACTATCATGTTATGCTAGTTCCTTGTCACACCATGTCATGTACAATTGTTATTTCAATCATGTCAATCAAATCGTGATTTATCAAGTTCAGGACAAAAGGCGTAAGGATATAAAATGGGCGTAAAAATATACAATAAAGGTAAAGGTGTACGCCATAAGAACTCAAGTTATACTGAGAGTTACATGGCATGGGCATAATAGTAATAATTAAAATATTCTTAAAATACAAGCTATGAAAGAGCCATGCGGCTCGGCATATGCGGCCAAGAAGTGATCTCATGCGGCTGGGGAGGGAGCAGTCTAAGCGCCTCGGGATGGAAGGGTCATGCGGCTAGCGGAGGGAGTCGGGTTCATGCGGCTGGAGAAAGAAATCCATGCGGGTCGGGGAAATTAAGAGCCTATGCGGCTCGGAACAAGAGCAGCTCATGCGGCTGGCGGAGGCAGTAGAACATATGCGGCTAGCGGGGGACAGGTCTCATGCGGCTGAAGGGGATGAGTCCTTATGCGGCTGGAAAAAGGACTAGTCCCCATGCGGCCAGGGAATGACAGTTGCATATACGGCTAAAAATAACGGGCACATATGCGGCTGGCGGGAAACCGAGCCTATGCGGCTGGCGGGTTGAGGGTCCAAGCGGCTCGAACGAATCCGAGTCATACGGTTAGGTCCAGACAATAGTGCATGCAGCTGGAACTGACTTGCCGCATGAATGTTCATGCGGTCAAGTGCTGCCATGCGGCTCGGGACTGTGCTTCTTCTCCAAATTTCCGAAAAGAAGTACACCATGAAGCCATGGCTTCCAAGCTGCATAAAACCTTCATCCGGAGTCCAAATCTGAACTTCCATAGGTCAAAACGGGACAAAATAAAATTCTCTACAACATGGAACCATCAAAACTTAGAAATAACAAGATTAAGTAGATCAAAACTCAAGAATTCTGAAAATAAAGTAAACTTAGATCTACAAGAATCTAGCCATGGAAAGTGGAAATGCCAAGTACTAAAGTAAGTTAAAATGCTGTAAGGAAGAGAATGAAGCAATAAAATTGGAGTTCCTCCATGAAGCAAGTTGCACTTGCCTAGACCTCTCTCTCCCTCTATCTGGTAGGTGAGGAGTTAATGGAGGAAAGAAAAAGAGTAATGAAGAGAGAGAAGGAAGTGGGGGTTAATAAATGGTAGTGGTGGTGGTAGGTAAGGGGTTCACCCTTGGTTCATAATGAACCAAAGCAAACCGAGCCAAGCCGAACCAACCCAAGAATAAACCAAGCCATGAAGAAAACTAAGCGAGGAATCATGCAATATAAGATAAAATACGTACACGTATTCCAAAATATGTAATACGAACCACAGGCATTACAACTTTACCCACCTTAAAAGAATTTCGTCCTCGGAATTTAATTAAGAGGCTAGGGAGGCGAGGACAAGCTATATTAATCACAAGCAAGCTATAACTAGGCAGGCAATCACTCATTCAAGCAAGGAATCGAAGGCATGAGGCATAAGGAAGACATTATACCTCACAAGTCCAACAAGTCACGAGTCCAACAAGTCGGGATACCGCGATCGGATGTCATCCTCACGCTCCCACGTTGACTCCCCCAAAGAGTGATGACCCCAAGCAACTCAGACTAACTTGATAGTCTTGTTCTTGAGTGTCTTCTCTCTTCGGTCCAATATAGACACGGGCCTCTCCTCATACGAAAGGTTGGTACCAACAACCAATTCCGAATGATCCAGGATGTGGCTCGGGTCCGAAATATATCGTCGTAATTGGGATACATGGAACACGTCATGCACCTCGCTTAGCGACGACGGAAGAGCGAGACGATAGGATACATCTCCTACTCGCTCCAGAATGTCGAACGGCCCTATATACCTAGGACTAAGCTTTCCCCGTACGCCGAAACGAATGATGCCACGGTTAGGCGAAATTCTCAAGAATACATGGTCGTCGACCGAGAACTCGAGAGGGTGCCGATGAGAATCGGCCCAATGGCGCTGGCGATCTTGGGCAACTCGAAGATGATCCCTGACTTTTTTGACTACTTCAACTGTCTAGGCAATCATTTCTGGATCGAGCATCTGCCTCTCTCCGACATCGTCCCATGCTAGCGGGGATCTGCACTTCCTACCATACAGTGCCTCGAACGGTGCCATCTGGATGCTGGCCTGGAAACTGTTATTGTACGAGAACTCCACCAGGTGTAGGTGATCTTTCTACGAACCACCGAAGTCAAGTGTACAAGATCTCAACATGTCTTCAAGAGTCTGGATTGTACGCTCCGACTGACCATCTGTCTGCGGATGATATGCTAAACTGAACTGGAGACAAGTTCCCAAACTCTCCTGCAGGCTACACCAAAAGTACGACGTGAATCTTGAATCTCGGTCCGAGGTGATACTGACTGGTACTCCATGCACCCTAATAATCTGCCTGAGGTACATCTCTGCTAACTGAGCTGTCGACTGACCAACTCTGAACGGAAGGAAGTGAGCTACCTTCGTGAGCCTGTCAACTATAACCCAAATAGCATCTCGACCCGCTAGGGACCTAGGTAATCCAGTCACAAAATCTATGGTCACATGTTCCCACTTCCATTCTGGAATCGGCAAAGGCTGAAGAAGTCCAGCGGGCCTCTGATGTTCAGTCTTAACTTGTTGACAAACCAAACACCGAGAGACAAACCGGGCTATCTCCCGCTTCATGCCATTCCACCAAAAGTGCTGACGAATATCACGGTACATCTTTGTACTGCCAGGGTGGATGGAATACTGAGAACTGTGCGCCTTTGTCATAATCTCCTGTCTGATATCTTCGCTGGGTACACAAAGACGCTTACCATGTCGAAGTGTACCATCCTCATGGATGCATAACTCGGGTCGCCGGCCTGCCTCACACTCTGCTCTGAGTTGCTGAAGCTTGGAATCTGCTGACTGCGCCATCCGGATCCTCTCGACTATAGTGGACTGAACTTGCATGCTGGCCATCAATGCCACACTGGAAGGGAGGACAACTTCAATACCCATCTTCTAGAGATCTGCTAACAGCTCTGGTTGCGCTGTTAGAAAATAAACTCTGGCTCTCCTGCTCAATGCATCTGCAACAACGTTGGCCTTCCCGGGATGATACTGCAAGTTGACATTATAATCCACAAGTAGCTCCAGCCATCTCCTCTGACGCATGTTAAGATCCCTCTGGGTGAAAACATACTTCAGACTCTTGTGGTCGGTAAAAATTTCCATCCTATCTCCGTATAAGTAGTGCCTCCACAACTTAAGTGCAAACACTACTGCTGCCAGCTCCAAGTCATGGGTTGGATAATTCTTCTCATGATCACAAAGTTGTCATGACGCATAAGCTATTACCTTCCCATGCTGCATCAGAACACATCCTAGGCCTCTGCCGAAAGCATCACAATATACTGAAAATCCTCCAGTTCCATCTGGAAGTGTGAGAATGGGAGCCGTCATCAAGCCTCGCTTCAACTTCTCGAATGAATCTTGACATTCTGCTGTCCAAGCAAACTGTACCTCCTTGCGGGTCAATTGGGTCAATGGCGCTGAAATCCGAGCAAAATCTGAAATAAACCGCCGGTAGTAGCCGGCCAATCCAAAAAAACTGCGAACTTCTGCAACGGTGCTGGACACTGGCCATGACTCAATAGCCACAATCTTCTGGGGATCCACTTCTACTCCTCCTTTGGTAATGATATGACCCAAGTACAAAATGCGATCGAGCCAGAACTCGCATTTACTAAACTTGGCATATAACTGGTGCTCCTTGAGAGTCTGAAGAACCACACGGAGATGCTGCTCATGCTCATCCTCACTCTTGCTGTAGACCAGGATGTCATCCAAGAACACAATCACAAACTGATCCAAGTAAGGCATGAAAATACGATTCATGAGATCCATGAATACTGCCGGCGCATTGGTTGCTCCAAAGGGCATAACAAGGAACTCCCAATGCCCATACCTCGATCTAAAAGCTGTCTTCGGGATGTCCTGCTCTCTGACCCTGATCTGGTGGTATCCTGAGCGCAAGTCGATCTTCGAGAATACTGATGCCCCTTTGAGTTGATCAAACAAGTCATCTATCCTCGGGAGAGGGTATCTGTTCTTGATTGTCACTGAGTTCAAGGTACGATAATCAACACATAACCTGGACGTACCATCCTTCTTTTTCACAAGAAGCATCGGGGCTCCCCAAGGCGATCCACTAGCACGAATGAATCCCATGGCTCGAAGTTCTTCAATCATCTTGTACAAGATCTCCAATTCTGACGGCGCCATCCTGTAGACTCTCTCTGACACCGGGGCTGTCCCGGGGATCGAGTCTATGGTGAACTCGATCTCCCGCTCTGGTGGCATACCTGGAAGCTCTTCTGGAAAAATATCTGGAAACTCTTCGACTATCTGGGGCAACTGTACTGCTGCTGCTGCCATCCGCAATACTGGAGGAGAAGGCTCAACTTCGCCTCGGGAGAAGGAAAACTCTGGCTCGCCTGGAATGCTAAAAACAACCCTACCAATATGGCAGTCTATTCTAGCATACTGGTTCCTCAACCAATCCATCCCTAAGACCACATCATAATCGGCCATCGGGAACTCTATCAATCTAGCGGGAAATTTCTTACCGCTAACTACGATCCGACACGAGGAAAATACCCTATCGACTCCCACAAGTCCGTTACCAGTAAGTATATTGAGCCTTACTGATAATGACTCGGGCTCCAATCCTATCCGTGTCGTAAATCGTGCAGACATAAAAGAATGTGATGCACCAGAATCAAATAAAGCTGAAGCTGGAAAGGAGTTGACGAGAATAGTACCTGCCACTACCTCTCCTGGTGCCAATCATTCCTCTGCGGTCATCACCATAGCCTGACCATGCCCTCGGGGTGCTAGTCCCCTCTGCTGAAATCCTCGCTGCCTATTCTGACTCAAGGCTTGGGCCTGAGTATGCTGCAGGGGGTTCTGCTGCTGGAATACCTGGGACTGAGGCGGCAAGGGCCTCGACAATGGATACTGCTGCTGCTGGACCGGAGCTGGTCCTCTCACCGAAGAGCTAGAAAGGTTGGACGATGATGAACCACCCCTATTCGGGCAGGATCCAACCCTATGGTCTGCTGCTCCACAAGCCAGACATAATCCCTGTGCCCTGCGACACTCTGCCACTACATGGCCTGGCTTCCCACAATAAGAACATCCCACTGCGGAAGACTGCCTCTGCTTCTGCTGCTACTGCTGAGGGTACGTCGGGGCCGAATACTGAACCGACGTCACGGAGGCCACCTGCCTCGGAGCTCCAATAGTCAAAGCCCTGGCTGCCGGGGCTGGTGCTGAAGACTGATTCATCTGGCCGTGGGATCTCTTCCGACCTCCGGCCCTATCCACAATCCTCTGGGAGGTATACTCATGCCTCCTAGCTGCTCTCAAGACTGCATCAAAAGTCTGATGCTCAAACTGCTCAACTGCCAATAGAATCTCCAGGTGAAGCCCCTGCTGGAATCGTTGGGCTCTATCATACTCGGTTGCCACCAAGGTGGGAGCAAACCGACTGAGTCTCGAAAACTCGACCGTATATCCGTCGACCGTCCTGCCCATCTGCTTCAGATTGGTGAACCTCGTCTGTAGATCATACCGAGCTACAACATCAAAATACTTGGTCTGGAATCTCTCTCTGAACACCGCCCAAGCAATGGGTGTTGCTAATCCAACGGCCTGAGCCGTCCACCAGCTGCGGGCAAGATCTAGCAACTGCAGGCGCACCACGGCTACCTTCTCGTTCTCTGGGGTCCTGGCTGCTTCTAGAATCACCTCTGTGTCCTGAAGCCAAGCATCTGCAGCGATAGCATCTTCACTACCGTCGAAGAAGGGAGGGTTCAAGCGCTTGAAGCTGTTGGCCGCACTGTTACCCTGATGACCGCCCCTAGTCAAAGCATCCGTCACTGCCTGGTGCAAGGCATCTCCTCGACGATCTTGGGAAGCTATCAAGGTCCTGACGAGTCCTACCAAAGTGCCATCATCAGGTTCGACAGGCTGAACTGGCTGGACTGGTGGCTCTCCGCCAGAAGGCACGACTGGTAGCTCTCCGCCAGAAGGCACGACTCTGGAGGCTACTCCGGAATGCTGGGCTTGATCCCCGGGTTGCTGCTGATCCACGGGAAGTGCTCCACCTTGCTGACCGGCAGGTCCAGGAACGATACCGCTGAAGAAGACGACATAAAAAATAATAAAAAAGGACAAAGACAGATCAACGATACAAGCATATGATCAGGACAAGAATCCAGGGATTCAGAAGGTACGAGCAGAGATCAAGGGCGAATACTGATTGAGACATCTATTCGGTAAACCCTCACATATCTTGATTTACACGACCTGCATGGGCCACCACTTAAACCATGTCATGCCCCAGAACCAGAATACTGTAGAGCGGGGGCAGACATAGCCAGCTACGTATACGATATGGATTCCATCTCGCTATACGGTCATGGCTGTCTAGATACATGAGGGTTTAACTACAAGCCAACAGTCTCTTAAGGTCATGAACAAGCCTAGTGTTTCAATCACAAGCAAGTAAGTAAATGTTACAAGAGGTAGGATCACCAAATATACAATAGTAAGGCATCCCAAACATTACATATTCAGTTGATCATGAAGCTAGTCATTACAAAATGTTAGGACTAGCAAGAGTTTTAGTCATACATGATCAACCCTAGGATCTGTCAATCATGTTACAGCCCGTAGGCAGACAGTAAGTAAGTGCAATCGAGCTAAACAGGTGCTTGTCGGCTAAACGCCTCAAAAGAATATTTTTACAATAAAGTGGGAGATCAAAAATAAACCCACTCGTTGCCCTGGTTACGTCTAGTCGCCACCATCGGGCTGAAAAGTCGGTAGATCCTCTGGAGATGCTCCGAAATCTGGCCATACAAAACTAGCTGGGTCAGATCCCATAAAGAGCAAGTGCCACAAAGGAGGCTTCACTTAGGAACTAAAACCAGCAATATCACAGAAGATAAAATATAGTAAAACTGGAAAGATATAGCATCTCGAGGATATACGGTAAGATAACCATGGAACCATTCAGATAGCCAGGTTACAATCCTTAAACCAAACAAGGACCGGGATTGTAACCCTTCATCGGAACCGAACTTGGTTTCTCCCATTTATCAGCAAGATAATATAAAAAAAGTCGGACATGTAACAATCTTATACAGGATCAATACAAAACTAGACTGATTATTCCCTATTCAACAATCACGGCCAATCAATAAGTACGGCTTGATACTTTAACTAACTAGGGTTATCACAGACCTAATTACTAACAAGATGCAACGAGATTATTCCACAGCCACAAGCCCTGCAGACCATCCAGGTTACCCAGGTCGAAATTAGGGGTTGAATTCAGGTGGGTACATCGTCCAGGGAACGCATGTACCCTTAGGTAGCTTGAAGGGTGCAACACATGACAGTGTGCTGGAAATGTGCCCTACTCGACGGCAGGCTACAGATCCCAAGCGCGCCCAGGTAACGGGATTGCTTGTAGCTGGGAGATCTCTTTATGACTAATGTATTAATCTAGTTATTAGTCTTAGTCCATTTCAGTAGGTACTCCTGACCGTGGTACTCAGGAGTCGCATCCTAGACATGATGCAATACATGACTGGATTATTTGTACAAGCACAATCGCCCACGGTGTCCAGGTCATTTATACAGGTTATGTCATGTCAGGTAGCCGTCGCAACAGCTTATCAAGATATATCATGTCAGGTTTACTTGTCAGGAGTGCGCCACGACGGGCCACTATCATGTTATGCTAGTTCATTGTCACACCATGTCATGTACAATTGTTATTTCAATCATGTCAATCAAATCGTGATTTATCAAGTTCAGGACAAAAGGCGTAAGGATATAAAATGGGCGTAAAAATATACAATAAAGGTAAAGGTGTACGCCATAAGAACTCAAGTTATACTGAGAGTTACATGGCATGGGCATAATAGTAATAATTAAAATATTCTTAAAATACAAGCTATGAAAGAGCCATGCGGCTCGGCATATGCGGCCAAGAAGTGATCTCATGCGGCTGGGGAGGGAGCAGTCTAAGCGCCTCGGGATGGAAGGGTCATGCGGCTGGCGGAGGGAGTCGGGTTCATGCGGTTGGGGAAAGAAATCCATGCGGGTCGGGAGAATTAAGAGCCCATGCGGCTCGGAACAAGAGCAGCTCATGCGGCTGGCGGAGGCAGTAGAACATATGCGGCTAGCGGGGGACAGGTCTCATGCGGCTGAAGGGGATGAGTCCTTATGCGGCTGGGAAAAGGACTAGTCCCCATGCGACCAGGGAATGACAGTTGCATATGCGGCTAAAAATGACGGGCCCATATGCGGCTGGCGGGAAACCGAGCCTATGCGGCTGGCGGGTTGAGGGTCCAAGCGGTTCGAACGAATCCGGGTCATGCGGTTAGGTCCAGGCAATAGTGCATGCAGCTGGAACTGACTTGCCGCATGAATGTTCATGCGGTCTAGTGCTGCCATGCTGCTCGGGACTGTGCTTCTTCTCCAAATTTCCGAGAAGAAGTATACCATGAAGCCATGGCTTCCAAGCTGCATAAAACCTTCATCCGGAGTCCAAATCTGAACTTCCATAGGTCAAAACGGGGCAGAATGAAATTCTCTACAACATGGAACCATCAAAACTTAGAAATAACAAGATTAAGTAGATCAAAATCCAAGAATTTTAAAAATAAAGTAAACTTAGATCTACAAGAATCTAGCCATGAAAAGTGGAAATGCCAAGTACTAAAGTAAGTTAAAATGCTGTAAGGAAGAGAATGAAGCAATAAAATTGGAGTTCCTCCATGAAGCAAGTTGTACTTGCCTAGACCCCTCTCTCCCTCTCTCTGGTAGGTGAGGAGTTAATGGAGGAAAGAAAAAGAGTAATAAAGAGAAAGAAGGAAGTGGGGGTTAATAAATGGTAGTGGTGGTGGTAGGTAGGGGGTTCACCCTTGGTTCATATTGAACCAAAGCAAACCGAGCCAAGCCAAACCAACCCAAGAATAAACCAAGCCATGAAGAAAACTAAGCAAAAAATCATGCAATACAAGATAAAATACGTACACGTATTCCAAAATACGTAATACGAACCACAGGCATTACACTTGGCGTCAAGTTAGAATGGTTTAAGGGTAAGTGTATTAAAGGGGCAATCGGGTAATTTCAAGATATGGGGTTCGGGTATTCGGATTGACTTGAAACTTAGGTGACTTGTTAGGTACACCCTACAAATGTCATATTTGAACCGATTTTGGCTCGGTTGACCCAGAGTTGACTTTTTGTTGACCCAGAGTTGACTTTTTATCCAAAAGTCAACGATGAGTCAACACTTTGTCTAAATTTGATCAAAACCAAACTTGAGTTGACCAGTTGACTAAAAGTCAACTGTTGGTCAACATTTGACCAGTTTGACCTAGGGTTGACCTAGAGTTGACCAGAGTTGACCAGGGTTGACCAGTTGACTAAAAGTCAACTGTAGGCCAATTCTTGACCCCGTTTGACTTGCTTCGACTTGCGATGACTGGTATGACCTAGAGTCGACTTAGATTGACTTGATATAACTTGATTTGACCTAGATTAACTTGACAGGACTTAGTGTGACTCAGTAAGACCTAGTTGACCTAGATTTCATATCATTCATTATAAATCATTCTTAACTTGTTAAACCTAAATTAACATGAAATATCTCATCTTTAGGTTTCTGATTACCACTTTGAGAATTGATATACCCTACAGCTCAGGACAGCAGACGAGTACATTCACTGATAGTTTTCATTGTCTTGATATCTGCTATATCCGATTCAGTTGTAGTGTCTTACTTGATTCCTAACACGATGGTTTATGGACTAGTATATGTCGGATCCTGTCATGATATGTTGTTCCCGGGTTACTTGGTATATTGGTACATGACTCGACTTGTTACTTGTACTTGTATGGACATGGACTTGGGAGTGGACTGATCAGCTGCTTTTGAATCCCGTATCATGACGTGTTATGTCCGGATCCTTTATACTATTCGGGGATGGGGAGTTATTAGTGGTTGTGTGATCAAAATTCCCACATTGTTCTATTGTAAACATTGTTCATAGCTATACCCTCGCCTCACGACGGGTAAAGCCTTACCCTATATCGTTCATAGCTTTCCATGGTGACCGGCCTTACCGCTCTATTGTACACATTGTTCATAGCCGGTCGGATGGAAAGCCTGATTATGTTTCCCAAGCCGATCACATAACGCTCTAATAATTCAAGGCATATTTTATATTTACTTATCTTATCATATATCCTGTTCTGTTCTACATTCAGTACTTTCTCACCATGCTATGATATTCAGTTACTCACATGTTCTATATGCCTTTATATTGTACCATAATTGGAGACTAAGTTTTGCTCGGGAGAAGAGTTACAACTCCGGTCCTTGTTTGGTTTAAGGGTTGTAACTCAGCTTCCGAACGGTTCCCAAGTCTTCATATATCTTTGTCTTGTAGTTCATTATACTGTCTCTTATAGAATTTGTCAATTCACATGGAACTGCTGTTAGTGCTTGTACTTGCTCATTTTTCTGACAGGATACCGTTATGATATATTACAGATGACTCTGAGGCAGTCTGCTCGACCTATTATGGGGTCGAGTCTGATGGAGTAGACCTGGACCATGGCTTGTTAGTAGAGCCACTAGACTTTGCTTACCCTGAGTAGAGTAGCTTAGTTAGGTTGCCTGGCCTGCGAGCTAGCTAGTACTTTTCAGACAGTAGTATTTTATTTAATTCCGTGACTCTGTGGTGTTGTGTATAGCTTTGGGCTTGTGTGGATCTCGAACTTATTTTCTGCTTTCATCTATCATATTTTCTTTCATGCTATCTATCCTAGTTTGCTTTGTGATTGAGACTGTATTGCTATGTCACCTCCATTCGGAGTGTATATACTGTACAGGTACCTTTATCTGTTTAGTTATAGTATTTATAGATGACCTAGACAGCGTTCTACCGCCGATGCTGCGGCGTAGGCTGGACGTAACCACGTACTCGTGCCCCTAATCAGGGTGCGGGTCGTGACAGGTCCAATACACACCTATTGAACTAGCTTACCATCCCCCAACCAAACAAGGACAGGAGATGGTAAACTAATTCACGGTGACGTATCTTTCCATGTTATGAATCCAATATGGTATCCGGACCCCAACAAAGTTCAATACCTTCTCATCGAAGTAGTAAGTCACACCTACAACCAAACAAGGACAAGATGTGACGAACTAATCCGCGACAAGTTATTGTTCCAAGCCACGGTCGGATACAAGTACCCAAACCAAAAGTACTCGTACGTACCTAACGGATAAAGGTAGCCTACCGTTCTAAGTGAAAATATAGTTAAGAACAATCCTTCCTACGCATGGGCCCTGGCTAAATAGGATCGACATAGTCCCCCCTTGGGGCACTAGAGGCCCAATCAATAAGAGCATAACGTTCCGCAGAGCGTCAGTGGCCGTCAGTAATCATGGGTCATCAACCACGTATCTCCAGCGGAGCTTCCGGGTCACAAGGAAAAGTGCATCGAAGCCCATACACTAAGGAATTGTCCTTCCCATCAATGTCTACTATGTTGTATCCACAACAGAAAACCTCTATAATCGCTAAGTCAAACTAAGCATGCAACCTCTATTAGCGGTTATTCTATCGCACGGCTTGTACGTACTGGTGACCAACCAATCATGCACGTCCGTGTTCTATATGCGACACACAACTTCGTGTTACAACGTGTCAAGGCCAATGAATGCAACACACAAGGTGGTCCCTTAAATCTAGGTTTAATGTGTAAGAAAACTAATACATAGCAGGAAATATAAATGAACAGTAAGTTCTAACAGTTATGCCATGTATCACAGTTTATTTTGCATAAAGAAAATAAATAATGCATGAAATATGAGCTAAAATAAATAAACAGCAAATGGCAAGGTGTCTTGCCTGGTAGGACGCCCGTGGTGGTGTAATGATCATGCTGGCACAAAATCTGCCTTCGATGTCACAACTATGCAAGACGATCTCATTCGGTGGTACAGACCGTGTCATTGGGTCCTGAATATTCGGAATAGCTTGGAACAATATAGGTAGGTTCGAGATTACAAAAGATAGGAATATGACTAGTCATGAACAAAGATTTATTCGAAGAGAAATAAATATTAATACTCTTAGGAAATACTTATAATAGCTTGAAACTATGTTTTACCAAAAATTTAGATAACTATTTGATAAAATACTTATTTATTTGGAAACTATAATTTTATCAATCAAAATATTTTTAAGTAAATACTTTTTGAAAACATCGAAAAATCGTTTTAGGGTTAAGCCCTTAATTTTGGTCAAATAAAATTTAGAAAATTTGACAATAATAACTTCAGGAAAATCACATTAAAATATAATAAAATATATAATAATACTAAATGGTGTATTACTAAATAATTTTAAACATTTACACATATATATATCATTTAAAGTACAATATATACTAATAATAAAATATAACAGCATCTATCCAAGCCTTACTAATAATATCCTTTATACAACAAGATTAATAATAAAATATAAATAATCACCCCTTACAGTAAGCAATTACTCATCTAAAAAAAAGAGAAAATAAAAATTTATAAACAATAATGGTAATAAGCAGCTTTATAGTTTTTGTGTGTTCCCAAAAGAAACCATAAGAAAAAAAATTAACAATATAAAAACCCAAATAAATAACTTAAACAGAAAAAAATGAAAATAAATTAAAACAAAAGAGGAGAAGCTGTTCTCTCTAGAGAACAGTACAGATAACTTTTAAGAAAACCGAAAGAAAGAAGAGAGAGAAAGAGAATAGCTGAGGGAGTGAGCGAGAGGGAAGGAGGGGGCAACCGGAGTAGCTCCAACGAGGCGGTGGTGAAGGGAGGAGATGGGCTCGGGCGGAGGAGGAAGGAGGAGAGTGAGGGATCGGAGGCTCGGAGTCGCGGCGGAGAGGATGGGGAAGAAGGAGAGCGGTCGGGCGGAGGGTTTCTGGCCGGAGCTGCCGGCCGAGAGTGGCGGCGACGGTCTCAGTCGGGCGGAGTCGCCGGCGGTTCACGCGAGGGTTTTGGGGTCGCGGCGGCTGGTCCGGAGAGGAGGAAAGGCGCGGGGGTGAAGTCGACGGGGTTCGGGTCGGCCGCTCAGGCGGAGACCGCGGCGGCGCTGGAGGCGGAGCTCCGGTCAGCGGCGAGGTGAGTTTTAAGGTTAGGGTTTTATTTTTTATTTTTGTGGATGTTGGTGGTGGTGTTATGATGGTCGGTCCGGCGGTAGAATTTTGGGGATCCGATGGTGTTGACGGGTGATGGTGCTTGGTGGTTCTGGTGGGCGCTGTCGGAGTGATGGGAATGGTGAGGGTGGCGATGACGAAGATGATGATGCTGACGGTGGTGTGGAGCGGTGGTGAAAGGTTCGGGGCTCCGGCCATGGTGGACACTGGTGGTGGTGGTCGGCCAGACTGGGGTTAGAGAGTTGTGTTGGTGGCGGTGGTGATGGGTGTAGGTAGTGTTGATGGTCGAGGGTCTGGTCGTACTGGCGGTGGGAGTTGTAGTTGGCGGGTTTGCTGTGGGTGGCGGCGAGGCTCGAGCAGCAGGAAGGGCGGCCCGAGGGTTGTCGATTAGGGTTTAGAATAGGATTAGGGTTTAGAATAGAGGATTGGGTTTGCTGTGTCGAAATCGCGTCCGACATGTGCACACGAAGAAGGTGAAATGTATATGTATAAAAAATGGAATAAGAATTTGAACGGGGAACACGGACACGATGCACGCACGTTTGTGGAATTTGGAGAATAAAAATATATGGAGGAGTACCTGCCTATTTATAGGATGTGGGAATTTCCAGTTGGATAAAGATTAGAATAGTTTAAACCCAAAAATAGATAATTCGTAATTTAATTTAAAATCAATCAAATCCAAATCCAAATCCAAATCCAATTTAAATCTAATTAAATACTAAATAAATCCAATAGATAAATATTTATCCTTAAATTAACTATTTAAATCAAACCAATAATTTTAACCACAACTTAAAGTATAATAATTAACTAAAATATCTTTTTATAATTAATTTAAAAATAATTTCGAAAATAAGTATGTATATTTAAATATTTGAAACACTTTTTTTGACAAAACAATTAGTATTTCGAAAATTCATAGGGAACATAAAATATATTTCATGCATCTTGCACACAATTAGTATCAATAAAATAATGGTTTCCTAACTACTACAAATATTTGTACAATAAAATAAAATGTAAATAATTATTATTTTTAGAAATCTCGACGCGCCTCTTCTCATAACTTTTAATAATTAAAAATACTTATCATATATTATTTTGAAAACTATCTTACATAAATAAAATTTTATAGTCAAAAACCGTTTTTCTAAAAAGGTGTACCTCGCACACATTCGCACTCGACGAGCAAAATACGGAAAACGTAATTGGTGCGCGACGTACAATACGACTACGCTACGTACAATACAAAATTTTAAATCAGTACCAAATTTAATAAAAAAATTAGTAGAAATTTAGGGGTTTTACACGTAGGAATACAATTTTCCAAAAAATTTACCGTGAGTTTGATTTCCAAAAATATAGAATTTTCGACTATTTAGTATTCCACGTACCAAACACACCCTAAGGATACATCTACTTTACATGGTTGAACAATATAATGTAATTGATATTAGATTGTAAATCTAACTTGGATGTTTGGTTAGACAAAAATTAATAAATATAATAATAATTACAAGCTTGTTTATGTTATTTTTTAAAAAAATTCAATTACATTATAAACTCATATAATCGCAATTACATTACAACTCGAAACATACAAAATTATTATAGTATTACTTATTTATTTTATTAATAATTTTTTTAGTTTCATAATATTTGCACATTTTTCTAATTTTTGTAGTATTTTAATTTTTTATTAATTTTTTGTTTATTTTTAGTTGTTTAGATTTTTCAATTTCAATTTTTTATTATTAATTTTATTAATTTAATTTTTGCAATTTTGGTAGATTTAAAATTTTGAAATTTAAGATTTTATTTTAATTGTTTAAATTTATTTGTTTAAATTTTATTTTTCCTTTTTTTTAATAAATGTTAACTTGAGAAATACTAAATCGGTACCCACAAACTCAATTCCATTACCAATACAACTTAATTGTATGTGAAGCTCTGAGAAGCATCATCATCCATTCAATTTTTTTGCCTTATCACTCTCAATCCGAGTTGGAGTTGGAGTTAAGGGACGTAGAGAAATTTCTTCCCTGTGGGGACTAAAATAAATGCCAAAGAGACAGAAGAAACTAAAATGCCAAAGTAAGAACTTTTTTCATGCCAAAAAGTTCGTCGCCGATTTTCCTCGTCTCAACAGTGAAATCCAACTCTTTGGTATGAAATCCCGGACGTACAGTAGATGAATTTTGAATTATGAAATCCACCACTTTGGTATGATACCCCCTAATTTTAAAGTAGAAAATTTTTGAGTCGCACCCTACTTTTATTATCCATATTCAAGGTGTACTCTTGTACTTTACCTTAATGTAAGTCACTCTCCGCTTTTGAGGAAAACCGTCCAACATTGACGGTCAACGCGTTTGACCGATAATTTTGGATGAAAATACCCTCGTCTTCTTCCTCCCCAAACCCTAATCTTAATCCTAATCCCTCCTCCGCTCCGCTACCGCGTCCCTGTCCCGCCGCACCCCCACCTCCTCGCGCGCGGCCGCTGCCGTCTCATCAAGGAACAGACAGTTCTCCGGCTTCAAGTCACGATGGACAATGTTAGCCTTGTGAAGCGCATTTAGCCCTTCATGATGGACACTAACAAAAACCCATAATTAGAAGCAATCAGAAATTCGAGATTCTCAATTCTACACCACCAAAGTGAATATGTTCTTATCAACCAAATGGAGATCAAACTCAAAAATCTAAGAGTGACCCGACTTGCATTTTATGCTAAAAATCTAAGAGTGACCAGACTGCAGCCGGGTATTGGTGTAGGTGAAGGTGGTGGTGTTGGTGAAGGTGGTGACGGTGGTGGTGTTGATGGCAGAGGGCTGAGCGAGGCAGGAGAGGGAAGGCCGAGCACGGCGGAGGAGACACGTGGTTGCATGTTTGGAAATAGAGGGATAATTTGGTCCAAAAATTTAGGTCAAACATATTGACCGTCAATGTTGGACGATTTCTGTCAAAAGTGGGAGGTGACTTACATTAAGGTAAAGTACATGGGTGTGTAGAAGCATGGAATTTCACGATCAGAAATCCTATGCGCCAAACACTACATGCGCCAGGAAGATCAGACATAGCAAAACAAGAATAGAGACATTAGAAGAAGATTTTTATTTCATATAAAAGTCTATTACATGTCTTAAAAAGGGCTGTACAAAGGAGAACTTCTACAAAAAGAAAAGACCCTAAGTCTACAGCCAGGTGCAGCATCATCATGCGCTCTCGAACAGTCGCGTCTCACCATGCGCCCTCATGCGCATCCCACCATGCGCCCTCATGCGCATCCCACCATGCGCTCCCAGCCGGGCGTATCCCTTCAGCAGCTCAGTTATGTGCATCCTCAGTTATGTGCATCCCTTCAGCAGCTCAGTTATGTGCCACCCTTCCAGCCAGGCTCACCACCGTCTAAATGCTTCGACTAATAAAGCATTTATTGAGCAGAACGAGGGTGGCAATCAACCCTCTAGCTGGAGGAAGAGCTCCCCAAACCGAGGAAGAGAATAGCACCGCAAGCCAACCTGTGGCCAAGGGAGGCTTCGAAAGAGCCTCCAAAGGCGAAGGAAGACCGTAATCGAAACCGCGGCTAAAGGAGCAGCTTTCAACACAACCAGAATGGACAACACCCATTTTGAAGGAAGAAAGAGCTCCCAAAGCCGCAGCACCGCAATTTCGATCTGCGGCTCTTCCCACATAACGGAGACGAGGCTCGTGCATCCCGATCTTTGGATGCAACAGGCACCTTCTGCCTGCCTCAGAAGCCCTCGACTCCGACTTTTGGATGTAACAGTCACCTTCAAGTGTATCAATGAAGACAATGCGTCGCATCTTCACCCTCGGGAACATTTCATCAACAGAATGTGCTCGAGCAAACAAATTCATTTCGGGAGAACGTGAGAGAACGAGAAGCAAACCCTCTCCATACCACTATTTATAGGCCGGGCAAATCAAACCCATGCGCCAAGTGGATGGCTCTCCGAATTCCGTGCAATGAATTTACATTAAATGGATGAACCTGACGCTTCGAATTCAGCCAAGTCAAAAACGGCTATTTAAAGCACTCGAAGAATGTAACAGTCGCACCAAAAGACGTGTCAAACGGAGCGGATGCGTCGGCCAGACAGCGCATCACACAGACGCGCCCCTCAACACTAAGTGCTTTACAAACATGCGCCCCCATGCTGCCCCATGCGCCTAGTGGAACGTCGATCGATGCGCCCACTCCAACAGTCCATCACCTGTCAAAGAACATTAAATGCTGAAGTCTGACAGAGTTGGCAGCACGCCTCTCGAGGACTGAACAGTTGACAGCTTTTTCAGAAAATGAAGCGTCACCAACGTCAGCATCATCATTACTTTCCTCCGGCGGTTACAAGCCACGTGGCCGCCTAACCACGTGCATGCGCCTCCACGGCCATGCGCCCAAAGCTTCTGCATGTGCCTTAAAAGCCATGCGTCTCAGACTTTCTCTCTGATCCCTAAAGACAGAAGTAAAGTCACTACTGAAGCTTCGCATGCGCCTCAAAAGCCATGCACCCTGAATGGTTCGTGACTCCCAAAGGTTACGAGCCAAAGTCTCCTCATGCGCCCAATTCCAGGCGCATCCTACCAGATCATTCCCCACCAAATCCAAGATCTCCGAGCCATGGGCCGATGACACGTGTCCTTTGACTCGATTCACCCAAGATCTCAGCAACAGAAAAATCCCCTTCTCTGCTACGTGTCGGCCCACAACAGCAGTATGAAGAATTCAACCTCTCAATCAGGGCGCATCGTCTATGCGCCTCCGTCAGCAATCACCACGTGGTGTTCCCGCGTCCAGGCGCATCCTATATATGCGTGCATGAGCAGCCAGCCTGCGGACTATATAAATAGAGGGATCATTTCCTTCTTCCAAGGACCGACACACACACACAGAGGCAAACATACATCGACAGACAGAGACTTCGCACCACCAGAGAGGCAGATATAGACACTTATTGTCTTCCTCCTCTCAGCAAGCTCTAGCATCCAGAGCAATCTAAACCTTCAGAGAACCGATAACCGTCGTCAGATCGTCAATGGAGTCAACGTATTACCACTCGCTCCATCGGCACAAGGGACCCAGATAAACAAAAGTATACTCCTAGGACTACATCTAAGTCCTATATTGTAACACTGTTCTGCTTGTATTGAAATTTGCAATCAAAAAATTTTAATGGCAAACAAGCTGGCGACTCTGCTGGGGACCTCTTTCTCCTCCACCGAGAAAGCTGTGTCACAATCCGACGATGTGAAGGTGGGCTCCTCCCACAAGACGCTGGTCGTACGCCTCAATCAAAAGGCGTATGAGGAGTTCATCTCTGAAGGCAGTGCGAGTCCTTCGAAGCGGCTGCCAGAGTCGAAGAAGACCCGCCGAGTCTGGGTGCGCAAGGTCGACGCCTCTGGCACCACCACCGAAAGGGATGCGCAGATCCAGCCTTCCCTTCCTGCTGACGTCCTCAGCAACCAAGATGCGCCCACCGGTGCAGCGTATCTCTCGGGGAAACGTGCAGCTGACCACATTCCCCAGCCATCTTCCTTTCAGGCGAGAAAGATGCATCGATGGAGCAGGGGCGCAGCCAATGCCCCGCACATCATCTCTGATGCACCACAAAAAGTCTCTGTCTTTGACAGACTTACTCGCTGTAGTGGCAAGGAGAATTTGGATTCCGAGTACTATGCGCCCCAGCGGCCTGGTACGAAGAAGTCCAAGGCAGCATGGGCCATGCGTCCCAAGCGTGCTATGCCAGCAGCAAGCCAGAAGCATGCGCTCACAATCATGCGCGCTGCTGATGGTAAGCTGTATAAGGTTGACTCAGATGCTGCGGTGCCAGAAACGAGCCAACCTTCAAAGTCCTTATCTCACTTGGGCGTATCTGCTGCGTTCGCAACCAAGTCGAGTAAGGCAAACCCAGTGGTCTTGAACCCTCGCGCCCCCTCGGGTTGTGCGTCTGAGGTTCATTCAAGTCACTTTAAATATTGTTCTCCCACTACTGATCGGGGCACCTGTTTGGTGTTAGGTCATGTCACGCCCCGCTCCCGTAGGAGCGATCGTCCTCGCTAAGGCGTAATGTCGCACGAGCCTAGATTGCGCTCGTGCAAGGCGGGTTCTATAACGGCCGATTTCAGCGGCTACGATGGGGTCGTCGCACAGAAGTCCCGTGCAGAGACATTGAATAATAGCAGCAGAAATTAGGACAAACACAAGTTATTCAAAGAAGCTCTTTATTGATATTGAAACATAGATTACAATGGGGCGCAAGGCCAATATTACAAGTCTCTCAAGCTCACTCAAGCTCACTCATCTCACATTACAAGTCACTCAGCTCTCTCTTATCTCTTAAATACAAGTCTTGAGCCGACGGAAGCTTCGGAAGGCGATGTCCATACATTATGTCTCGTATAAGTCTTTACTCCATGCGGCCGCACGCTTCGAATCGCCAAGGAACTCCGTGCCTCGACGCATCCAAGCGAGCTCCGCGCCACGAGCTTCTACCTGTGCCTGCACATGAAAACTATGTGGGTGTCAGTACTCAACTGTACTGGTGGAATGAGCTCCTCGTCCATCCATACAAACCCAACACGTTTAATTTACTTTGTGCAATACAAGTCCCTTTACGATTGTCTTTCTAGTCTTGCCTTAGGATCAGTTTTAGGACCGACGCCTTGCCTATTCCGTGTCTCTAGACCATCTCGTGCTTGTAACATACAACGTTAACTCATACCTTGCCTCAAGACCCTTCTCGTGCCAACAACGTTAACCTATGGAGTCGTGTTTGCCTTACGGCCAAATCAGAGACGCAACTACGCGATGAGGCTCCATTTCCGTGTGACCGTGCTACAAACCCTTGCTGGGGCCGCGCCTCGCAACTCAATAGGACTCGATCATATCACCGCCTCGCGGCCTTTCGCTTCAATCACCAACTGGCCCAATCAAGACTTCTGGACTAAGTATCACTTGACCGACTTCGCCTTGCGACGTCTCCTGACTTAAACTCATGACAACTCAAACCATAACTATGCAACTTATATGCCGACAACATAGGACTCAACGCCACATCTCGTGTCGAAGCACGGTGTCTTCTGTGCGACGACCCCGTCGCAGCCGCTGAAATCGGCCGTTATGGAACCCGCCTTGTACGAGCGCAATCTAGGCTCGTGCGGCATCACACCTTAGCGAGGACAATCGCTCCTACGGGAGCGGGGTGTGACATAATGGTATCAGAGCACGGCTTTACGTCCTTGGACTATCGATTGAATTCTTTAACTTCGTTGTTTCCGCGAACTCTGAATGTTGCTTACGCATATTGATATCGTTGGTGCGCTCTCTCTCAATTGTCCCACGGGATGTCCATACAATAAGTCTATCTATTTTGCGAAGGTAGCACTCTCCTCCAACGATCTGCGTAACGTGATCACTCACAAACGTCGATCAGGAGAGTCGACTGTCAAGCACGATGCGCCCCTCACAAGGCACACTTGTGCTGTGGTCACCATCAACTGTTGTTGCAAGTCAGCAGTCCCACCAAGACAGTCGGTGTTCCAGCGGCTGCAGTCATCGACACCCCTCCGACATCGTCTCGGGAAGAAAGTGTCAATAATAGAGGAGCCAGGACTAGAGGTTGCTTCATGCAATGTAATCTCCAACTCCTCATCAGTCCGAAAGACGACTGACATTTCCTCGTCCAAGAACCAGCCGAGGAAATCCAAATCAATCGTCTCATCCTCCGGAGTGTTCGAAGGCACTCGGAGGAGGAAGAAGCTCTTGGAGGAAGCTGGGGGTAGCCAAGCCCTTGTTGATCCTTCTCCCGAAGACGAAGGCATCCTCCAAAACTTACCTGGGGGTAGCTTAGCCCCTGCGGATCCGAGTCTCGAAGACGAAGAAGTCCTCAGGAACATAGCTGGGGGTAGCCAAGACGAAGCTCCCGGAACAACAACTCCTTTACAGGAGAGTGAGGCTGAAAGCAAAGCCTCAACTCAGCCATCCGACACCAGCCGTGTCATGACAGTCTACATGGCTGGAGGTGATACCGAGTCTGATGCGCCGCCACCAGACCTCGTCCAGCGCATGGATACCTTGGAGGGAGGACTCAAAACCCTCTCTGCCTCGATGCAAATACTGACTCAAGCAGTGTTTGAGATACGGTCAGCTTTGGCCAGGACACCTTCTATCGGTCCCGACCCAGGGGCCAATGGAGAGTCAAGTGTACCCCCTCAACGGGTATCCTTGGATACGGATCGTCGCGAAGCCCTCCGGACGTTGGAGCCCTCAAATGCTCAACTCCAGGTGGTACCACCTTTCCCGACTCCCAGCTCCACGGAAGATGTGGTCGAGATGATCAGGGACCTGCGCGAGCACTTTGAGTCCAAGACGAGACAAGAGGAGCACCAAAAGATGGGCATCCCCCAACCTTATCCCCTCGAATGGAACAAAGTGGTTTATCCTCATAAATATAAACCACAAATATTGATGCCGTACGACGGAAAGGACTCTCCGCGTCGCTATCTGACGTACTTCCAGTCCCAAACGGGACATCTTCCGAAGGAGGACGCACTACTCACCAGCATATTTGTCGGCGCACTGAAAGGAGTGGCGTACGACTGGTACTGCAGCCTTCCCGATAATTCCATATCTTCCTTCGACGATTTGACGCGCCTTTTCTTTGACCGTTTCTACGACGGCGGAAAGGACATGACAATGGCGTCCCTCATAGAGATACGCCAGAAGGAGAAGGAAACAGTTCAGGTATTCATGGAACGCTTCCGACAGGCCTGCTTCAGACTGCCCCCGGGCATGCCAGAACATACGCTCCTCTCCTCCTGCAGCATGAACATGCTGCCTGCAGTCAAACTCTGGCTCAACTCTACTCCTCCTCCCGACTGGAGTTCTCTGACCATCGAAGCCGAGGCCGCAGAAAAGAAGGCGGCCAATGCTCGTCTTCTGGGAGTCAGTTTTTCCGTCTTTGAAGACAAGGGAAAACGGCCTGCAGCCAACAATCCCGGACGAGAGACGAAGGGGAAACAGGCATTGACTGTCAATGCCTCAAAAGGTGCATCAGCACCTACTCAGAAGCCTCCACTTGCACCAAGGCCAAAGGAGGTGTACTCTTTCAACGATGAAGATACCCTGCAACTCTTTGAGATACTGAAGCAGGGTGACAAGATCAAGTTGTCGGACTCGAAGCGTCCGGACGAAGTTGGAAAAGTGGACAATCCGAGGTACTGTCACTACCATCGATTTGTCGGACATCCAACCAAGGACTGCTACGTCCTCAAAAATTACATCCAGCGTATGATCAATGCGAATGTTATCTCCGTCGACTACGAGAAGAAGACAGTTTCGGCCAACATGGTGTCGCTCCAGTTCGGCACCTTGCCGCCAACTGCAACACAAGATGGTGTCGTCCCCATCCCTAAGGCGACAATGGAGGTGGCTAACTTACCACCTACTCGTGACAACGTGAGTGGACTCATCCTACTCACCACATCTCGGGGAGAGATCTTATGGGTTCTGTCACGACCCGCACCCACCGTGAGGGTACGAGAACGTAACAACGCCCAGCCTACGTCGCAGTGTCGGCGGTAGAACACTGTTCTAGGTCATGAACTATAACTACATAACATGAAATATATTCTCCAGAAGGAGGCCAACACCGAGGTATAACTCAATCACAATCTAAGGTAGAATGTAGCACGATAGAAATAGATAAGAAATCCTCAACTGAGGTACAGCAGAAATGGAATACAAGTCTCATCATCTCTAAAATATACAACTCTAAAAAATAAAGACAACAGCTAAGCATGAAAAGAAGGAACAGTCTAAGCTATCTACACTATACAAGGTATCATCCTGAGCAGCTGCCTGAACCTCCCCAGGGGTCCAGGTCGCGAGTGTCAACTAGGCAAACTCCAAGTAAGGGTGCAGGGTTCCTCATCATCCTCTGTAAAATTTTCAACAGGTCCAGTCAGGACGGGAGCGAGCACAAAATATCTCACGCAGTTCATATCATGTTAGAAAATATAAAGCATGCAATAGAGTAAGGTACATGAAACGCTGAAAGAAAGAAGTGTATGAAAAACAGTAGAGATTTGATAACAGGAAATATCTAAATATGATAAGTAAGAACTGTAAGCCTACTGTGATTTAGAGTACAATATGGTTATGTAAACGGTCTAGGAAAATGCAATGGTAACTCCATTGTACGTGGGTGTACAATAGACATATACAATAGTTATACAATCTTGTACAATAGGATTTGATTACATAACCAATTCTACTCCCCCTCCCCAATCAATACACAAGGATCCACTCCAGTTACGTTATCTTGCACAATAGTGTACAATGTTATACAATGGATGTACAATATTATACAATAGGTGTACAATGTTATACAATAGTTGTACAATGTTATACAATAGTGTACAATGGTCTATCCCTGGAACTCATGTGATAATGAGAGTACATTATGCACAATAAGTGTACAAGGATATAGGTATTCAGTAAATACAATATGGTAGTGAAACGTACATCACAATATATATCTAGTGAATACAAGGGGATAACATTCCAAAAGAAGATCCTTATAGTACCAATCCGTGATAACAATCGTGTCAGCATCAAGTACAGTAATCTAGAGCAAGAATGTAAATCCAGGCAAGTATGAAACGGTCAGAGAATGTACTCGCCTCGTATCTGAATGTCTGAAGTAAATGTACTGCCTGAGGAGAGGTGTCTGTCTCCTAATCAGAGCAACACAAGTTACAACATGTCTAAAATAAGGAAATAGACTGCTACAATGCATCTACATGCTGTCTAGGTCAAACTAGGCTAAAGTCAACACTTGGTCAACTCTAGTCAACTATCTAGTCAAAGCTAGGTCAACTGGGTCAACATAGACTCAATGAAGTCTCACTAGGTCTAATCAGTCTACCCTAGCTAGTATACACCATACAAATCTAAGGCTATACAAGCCAACACAAGTCACATATCAAGATACATCACATTCATGCATATTCAACATTATATATATATATATATATATATATATATATATATATATATATATATATATATATATATATATATATATATATATGAGAAAAGAACTAACATGTAAAGCTATGTGTGTGTGTGTGAACATGGAGGTGTACTTGAAAAGAGAAATCAACACTAGTTATGAGTTTACACTACACATGGCACAAAGCTAACCGATCTACATTACACATGTATTATACTTAACATGTATGGCTACAAGTATACATCTATATACATTAGAGTAGAGACTATTTAAGTTATAACTAACATGCATCTATACTTTACATAAATCTATATATATTATAGCAATCATTTAGAGAAGGGTTATATGGCATGGTGGTTGATATAGAGTGGGGTGTCCTTGTGCAGAGGGTGAAGTTCATTCTCAGTTTAGTTCCATATTTACATATAAACTAAAGTGAGCTATCCCATAAACTGGTGTAACTAACCACATAAAATGAACCATGTTATCTGAAATCTGCCATTAAGCCAACATCCCATATGCATACAGCTCATGCATTGTCTAATACTGAAATTAACTAACATTTCGAATTAAGGGGTTGAAGGTTAACATTACATTCATAGACATTCCACTATATTGAAAACTAAAATTGGCTTGGCAATAGAAAAAGGAAGGTATATATGCTTACATGGACAGTTCAGTGTTCGAACAACCTAAAATGAACTAACATTCAATCTAAATATCAGCTATGCATTGGTTCTATGTCTATATATGAAATCTGATATTGTATTTACAATATTTATACATTATGCATTCATATCTATCATTATATATATACCTTGCATTTATATCTAGCATTCATTATATACTTTCATGCATGCATTGTATATCATTCTTTCATTCATACATTTATGCATTGCTTACATATATTACATTAATTGCATTCCTACATGCTTGCATTCAATCATATATATACATTAATGTAAGTAGGATATATATCATATATATATCATTTCATTCATCTAACATATCATGCATTACATACTCTATATTCATTTAATATCTATACTACATAGGCTCATAGGTTACACAAAATGCATATATCGTATAGTCACTCTTTTACTTAAAACCAATACTGTACCAATTGGGCATTCACTAAATTCTAGGATTCAAGTATGTTGTAGTACTTCATGTTAGCTTTTCGAAACTTCAAACGGATCGCATTTTCGGGTCCGGAAGCTCCCGAAATCGCGAAAATACCGAAACGCGTTTGTCTTTCGTACAGCTGACACTCAAATAATTCTACAGAAAGTTACAGAAAGAATTTGGCTTATTAAAATATATATTTGGAAAGCTAACTTCGATACGGTTCTTTTAAAAAAATGGGAGATAAGTCGGAGTTTTAAGCTAAAAGTTATGATATTTCTAAGTTGCTATTGCTACTAAAAACGTGGATAAAAATTATGACGAATTTGGATAGTTTCAGACAAAAGAACACAAGTATATAACATAATATATCAAGAACTCACTCTCTACACTAATATATATATATATATGAGACACTATAGAACACATCTCCAATACAAAAATATGAGATTAAACATGTAATAATTCATTCATACATAATAACAACACATAGTGTGTCCAAATTTGGGGTTTTCCCACATGGACACAACCACAACACAAAGGACACTCCTATGACCTCCAAATAGACACGAAATGGACACAAATGGAGATACAACCATGGGGGTCATTCCTATGGGTTCAAAATAGACATATATGCATGAGAAAATGAAAAGGAGAAGGGATTTATACCTCCCGGTAGATCGAATCGAAGAAAAGCCTTTCCGGAGCGACACCGACACGTAGAGATTCTAAAAGGACACGAACGAGCTCCGAATCCTCCCAAACTTGGTTAGCTTCCTCCTTGGCTAGAATGGAGAAGGAAAGAAGAAGATTTTGTGGCGAAATGGAAAGATTTGGTGGAAAAATTGCTAGGGATTGCTCTCTAGGAATTTGGGGAAAAACAAGAGAGAGAGTGTGGATGAGAATAATGAAATGAACTTGAGCCTATCCTCTCCCAAAGTGGCTGGCCATATGGGGCTATTTGTCCTATTATGGTAAGGTCCAAAATGCCCCCACTAATCTATTCTATTAGTATTAGGAAATGGCTAATTGGTTGGGGCTAAATTAGTCATTCTAAAGTCTCTAATCACACTAACCTTATCCATAATAATTAGTCTAACCTCTAACTAAAATATTTCTATCATGTGGGCCATGGCTAACTAATGTGTGGGTCCACTAAAGTCAACACTACCTCCGGGTCCCCGTTTCAAGTCGGATTGAGCTGAAATTCGAACCCGACTCAAATAACCCCAAAACAATATCATAAATAATAAAATAAATTTTAAAAATACAAAATGACAAAAATACTCCTGTTCCTGAAAACTGGGGGTTACAAATTCCTCGAAATTAAAACCAAACAATAGTAAAATGTCAAAATCATAAGTCATAATTTTAAATAGTTTAAAAATGATTAAAAATCACCAAAAATTATAATATGAAATAATTATCAATAAATAATAATTATAATTACAAAATTTTAAAATTACCCTCATCTGGAAAATTGGGTGTTACAATCCTACCCACCTTATAAAAATTTTGTCCTCGAAATTAAGATGATCGTACCCCCTTCTAGGTCAAACATAGTCAAGGGTCAATCACTAGTCAATTTCTCAACATCCAAGTACTTGGTCATCAACTGGTCAACTTCTTAGGGTTTTACCTATGCTAGCTATTTAGGTGTTGGCAACTAGAATTTAGCAAAAGAGAAACTCTATAATAGACTAGCTCTTAACTTTCCAATCCTATCAAGTCACCTATAACTAAATACCTACAAGCTAAGCACATGAATACCAAATACCACATATATATATATGCTCAAGAACAACAACCCATCACATATATCCTAAGTATATCATCTATAGATATATATACATGACTGATCAACCAAGGGTTAAGGCAGACTAAACTTATAAGGGTCTGAAACAATGTTTAGAACTAGGCTAAGGATGAATGGTCTGAATCAAGGGAACATGGTATCTAGTGAAGGGTCTGCACACTGCCTATAAAGGTGATCGACACAAAGGAACTCAACACGAAGGGAACTTAACTAAAATGGAAAACTGTACCAAGTATAGGCTAAACAACATGTTTATAACCCTATACAACAATGGCCTATAGATACCAACTAACCTATATCCCATATGCCAATATCATCTGCAATCTATCTATGCAAATAGACCTCTCGGTCTTAGGTGAAACTACAACTATACTCAAAGGCAGGCTCTGGTCATGGGTGCCTCACTGGAAAAGGTAAGGGAAAGTAGTAATAATCATCAAGGATGTAAGGCATACTAACATCCTATGTGTAACTGGTTGGTATTATAGATAACAGGAGAATTATCTGCAATGAGTTACTATTCTAACACCAATGCTAACTATCACCTCTAGGGTACAGACACTCTACAAGTCATCATACCATTATACTATGAAGGAACTACCTATGAATAAGCTCTACAAAACTAAATATCCCTACTCCTAAGTCATTTATAACAATCAAAAGGGTATGATGTTTAAACCTTCTCAAGATACAATATGTTAATCATATGCGTCTGTCCAAAATCGTGTTGTCCAGAGTCTTCATCATGCTAGTGAGCAAGGCTACGATAATCACAGAGTCCTTGACTAAGGTACGTACCTCTAGGTTCATGGTATTTAAAATTTTCGCACTGCCGCATGCGACGGCAAAAACCTTAAATTCCCATACCCGAGAATACATCCAAAATCTGACTACATGTCCTCACTATGCCAACTAACACGACTATCGAAGATTCTAGATTCTATGATTTAGGCGACCTAGTCCATATGAATTTCTCAGAAGAAAAAACAAACACAACAAAATAGTAACATGACAAAATTAATCAATCAACAAGGAACAGATGGAATCGGATTTCAAGGTAATTATAAAAGACAATTGCGGGAATGGAATTGAGAAGAACGGAACTTGCAGCAAGATCTCCAATGGTCTGCGCATCCTTGACTGTTCTGACGATAGCTCGCCCTGCTAGTTTTCCCTGGTCTGCTGCTGATGCTGCATGAATCACCGCTGCTGAGAGAAATCAGAAATGACGGGAGAAAATCTCTGTACAGATAGAGGTGCACCTCCAATGTAGCAGAAACGCCAACCTGAGTCGGCACAACAGAAGCTGCGGTCTCGAGGCCCTGATGAACAGGACGAGAGGTGGCCAGCCTCTCGATAGTATCCCCCGAACCGAAGCGATGAGATCGTATCTTTATAACCATCATGAAAACTGATCAAACAAGAAGCAATTTCTGAGAATGAAGCAAAAAATTCAAAGGAGGACAGTTTATATTCAAGGAAAGTCAATAAGCAACAATTTTTGACAAAAAGGAATCTGATTAAGAGTTTTTCCTAATGTGATTGAGTACCTCCAAAATATCATAATCCTACTGCAGGCTGTAGTGATACTCTAGTTCGAATACCACTACATAAACTCGACCTGCATGGACCACCACTAAAAACGTGTCACGACCTGCACCCACCGTGAGGGTACGAAAACGTAACAACGCCCAGCCTACGCCGCAGTGTCGGCTGTAGAACGTTGTTCTAGGTCATGAACTATAACTACATAACATGAAATATACTCTCCAGAAGGAGGCCAACACCGAGGTACAACTCAATCACAATCTAAGGTAGAATGTAGCACGATGGAAATAGATAAGAAATCCTCAACTGAGGTACAGCAGAAATGGAATACAAGTCTCATCATCTCTAAAATATACAACTCTGAAAAATAAAGACAACAGCTAAGCATGAAAAGAAGGAACAGTCTAAGCTATCTACACTATACAAGGTATCATCCTGAGCAGCTGCCTGAACCTCCCCAGGGGTCCAGGTCGCGAGTGTCAACTAGGCAAACTCCAAGTAAGGGTGCAGGGTTCCTCATCATCCTCTGTAAAATTTTCAATAGGTCCAGTCAGGACGGGAGCGAGCACAAAACATCTCACGCAGTTCATATCATGTTAGAAAATATAAAGCATGCAATAGAGTAAGGTACATGAAACGCTGAAAGAAAGAAGTGTATGAAAAACAGTAGAGATTTGATAACAGGAAATATCTAAATATGATAAGTAAGAACTGTAAGCCTACTGTAATTTAGAGTACAATATGGTTATGTAAACGGTCTAGGAAAATCCAATGGTAACTCCATTGTACGTGGGTGTACAATAGACATATACAATAGTTATACAATCTTGTACAATAGGATTTGATTACATAACCAATTCTACTCCCCCTCCCCAATCAATACACAAGGATCCACTCCAGTTACGTTATCTTGCACAATAGTGTACAATGTTATACAATATATGTACAATATTATACAATAGGTGTACAATATTATACAATAGTTGTACAATGTTATAAAATAGTGTACAATGGTCTATCCCTGGAACTCATGTGATAATGAGAGTACAATATGCACAATGAGTGTACAAGGATATAGGTATTCAGTAAATACAATATGGTAGTAAAACGCACATCACAATATGTATCTAGTGAATACAAGGGGATAATATCCCAAAAGAAGATCCTTATAGTACCAATCCGTGATAACAATCGTGTCAGCATCAAGTACAGTAATCTAGAGCAAGAATGTAAATCTAGACAAGTATGAAACGGTCAGAGAATGTACTCGCTTCGTATATAAATGTTTGAAGTAAATGTACTGCCTGAGGAGAGGTGTCTGTCTCCTAATCAGAGCAACACAAGTTACAACATGTCTAAAATAAGGAAATAGACTGCTACAATGCATCTACATGCTGTCTAGGTCAAACTAGGCTAAAGTCAACACTTGGTCAACTCTAGTCAACTATCTAGTCAAAGCTAGGTCAACTGGGTCAACATAGACTCAATGAAGTCTCACTAGGCCTAACCAGTCTACCCTAGCTAGTACACACCATACAAATCCAAGGCTATACAAGCCAACACAAGTCACATATCAAGATACATCACATTCATGCATATTCAACATTATATATATATATATATATAAAATATATATATATATATATATATATATATATATATATATATATATATATATATATATATATATATATATATATATATATAAGAGAAAAGAACTAACATGTAAAGCTATGTGTGTGTGTGTGAACATGGAGGTGTACATAAAAAGAGAAATCAACACTAGTTATGAGTTTACACTACACATGGCACAAAGCTAACCCATCTACATTACACATGTATTATACTTAACATGCATGGCTACAAGTATACATCTATATACACTAGAGTAGAGACTATTTAAGTTATAACTAACATGCATCTATACTTTACATAAATCTATATATATTATAGCAATCATTTAGAGAAGGGTTACATGGCATGGTGGTGATATAGAGTGGGGTGTCCTTGTACAGAGGGTAAAGTTCATTCTCAGTTTATTTCCACATTTACATATAAACAAAAGTGAGCTATCCCATAAACTGGTGTAACTAATCACATAAAATGAACCATATTATCTGAAATCTGCCATTAAGCCAACATCCCATATGCATACAGCTCATGCATTGTCTAATACTAAAATTAACTAACATTTCGAATTAAGGGGTTGAAGGTTAACATTACATTCATAGACATTCCACTATATTGAAAACTAAAATTGGCTTGGCAATAGAAAAAGGAAGGTATATATGCTTACATGGACAGTTCAGTGTTCGAACAACCTAAAATGAACTAACATTCAATCTAAATATCAGTTATGCATTGGTTCTATGTCTACATATGAATTCTGATATTGCATTTACAATATTTATACATTATGCATTCATATCTATCATTATATATATATCTTGCATTTATATCTAGCATTCATTATATACTTTCATGCTTGCATTGTATATCATTCTTTCATTCATGCATTTATGCATTGCTTACATATATTACATTAATTGCATTCCTACATGCTTGCATTCAACCATATATATACATTAATGTTAATAGGATATATATCATATATATATTATTTCATTCATCTAACATATCATGCATTACATACTCTATATTCATTTAATATCTATATTACATAGGCTCATAGGTTACACAAAATGCATATATCGTATAGTCACTCTTTTACTTAAAACCAATACTGTACCAATTGGGCATTCACTAAATTCTAGGATTCAAGTATGTTGTAGTACTTCATGTTAGCTTTCCGAAACTTCAAACGGATCGCATTTTCGTGTCCGGAAGCTCCCGGAATCGCAAAAATACCGAAACGCGTTCGTCTTTCGTACATCTGACACTCAAATAATTCTACAGAAAGTTACAGAAAGAATTTGGCTTATTAAAATATATATTTGGAAAGCTAACTTCGATACGGTTCTTTTAAAAAAATGGGAGATAAATCAGAGTTTTAAACTAAAAGTTATGATATTTCTAAGTTGCTATTGCTACTAAAAACGTGGATAAAAATTATGACGAATTTGGATAGTTTGAGACAAAAGAACACAAGTATATAACATAATATATCAAGAACTCACTCTCTACACTAATATATATATATGAGACAATATAGAACACATCTCCAATACAAAAATATGAGATTAAACATGTAATAATTCATTCATACATAACAACACATAGTGTGTCCAAATTTAGGGTTTTCCCACATGGACACAACCACAACACAAAGGACACTCCTATGACCTCCAAATAGACACGAAATGGACACAAATGGAGATACAACCATGGGGGTCATTCCTATGGGTTCAAAATAGACCTATATGTATAAAGAAATGAAAAGGAGAAGGGATTTATACCTCCCGGTAGATCGAATCGAAGAAAAGCCTTCCCGAAGCGACACCGACACGTAGAGATTCCAAAAGGACACGAACGAGCTCCGAATCCTCCCAAACTTTGGTAGCTTCCTCCTTGGCTAGAATGGAGAAGGAAAGAAGAAGATTTGGTGGCGAAATGGAAGGATTTGGTGGAGAAATTGCTAGGGATTGCTCTCTAGGAATTTGGAGAAAAACAAGAGAGAGAGTGTGGATGAGAATAATGAAATGAACTTGAGCCTATCCTCTCCCAAAGTGGCTGGCCATATGGGGCTATTTGTCCTATTATGGTAAGGTCCAAAATGCCCCCACTAACCTATTCTATTAGTATTAGGAAATGGCTAATTGGTTGGGGCTAAATTAGTCATTCTAAAGTCTCTAATCACACTAACCTTATTCATAATAATTAGTCTAACCTCTAACTAAAATATTTCTATCATGTGGGCCATGGCTAACTAATGTGTGGGTCCACTAAAGTCAACACTACCCCCGGGTCCCCGTTTCAAGTCGGATTGAGCTGAAATTCGAACCCGACTCAAATAACCCCAAAATAATATCATAAATAATAAAATAAATTTCAAAAATACAAAATGACAAAAACTCATGTTCCTGAAAACTGGGGGTTACAAATTCCTCGAAATTAAAACCAAACAATAGTAAAATATCAAAATCACAAGTCATAATTTTAAATAGTTTAAAAATGATTAAAAATCACCAAAAATCATAATATGAAATAATTATCAATAAATAATAATTATAATTACAAAATTTTAAAATTACCCTCATCTGGAAAACTGGGTGTTACAGGTTCACCCTGATCTCGTCTCCGAGGTTACTCAACCGGAGGTACGCTCTGCCTCCAAAACCAAAGACAGGAAGATCAAGTCTTGCCGCATGGTCTCTTCCTTCGCAGAAGAGGCTCTTCCTGTACAAACGCGTTCACATCAGAATGCCCAACCCGACGAAGCTGCCGTCGAGGTGGTGCCTCCTTACACCGTCCCTACTACCGAGGAAGGGGGTCTGTCCAAGCCTCCAGCAGCTAATAAGCAGAAGCATATAGAGGCTCGTTTCGACAGGCCTCTGCGAAAGGAGAATGCTTCGGGGTTAGCCAAGCCCCACAACTTCGACATACTGGCACAACTTGCCAGTACTCCTGCCCGCCTTTCTCTGTTTGAGCTCCTTCGTCTTTCCAATGACACTCGCGAAGCTCTCTGTGAAGCCCTGAAGGATGCTGAGTCCTTCATCAGTCAAGTCAAGCAGCCTGAAGATCTCCCAACTGTATGTGTGCACTATCATTGTGCGGATGAGGTTATCCCCAATATAACTTTCACCCAACAAGACATGCTGCTCAAGCACAACCGACACAACAGGCCGCTGTATTATACAGGGTATATCGGTTCTGTCAAGGTAAAGCGGATTCAGATCGATCTAGGGTCTTCCCTCAGCATCATTCCGAAGATACTGCTCTCAACACTGGGGATCCCAATGTACCGACTGGCGCCATCCAACACAACAATCAGTGGCTTCAACGCTAGCAAAAGCGAGCCACTGGGCAAGATACGACTAAAGTGCCATATCGGTAACCGCAGAACTGAGGTGACTTGTTACGTCGTGGACGCCGATGTCAACTACAACCTCCTGTTGGGTCGTCCATGGCTGCATGAGTACATGGTGGTGCCATCCACACTCCACCAATGTATGAAGTACGTGTCCACCAACGACGTCATCCGGACGGAGTTCGCAGACATTGACCCTTTCAAAGGGGTTGAAGCCTACTTCACGGATTTCAACTTGTACAAATCACCTGACGAGGAGGAAGCCAATATGCTGACGACGATGCAGAAACGGCAGCAGAGCCGGACATGGAGCCTGAGATGACTCCCGACGCTCCTTTAAAGATCCGACTCAAAGGCAAACCGCCTCAGAAGTTGCCTCCCATGAACATCAAGCTACCCGGGAAAGCACCAGCTGCTACTGAAGCTCCCTTGAAGATACGACTCAAGGAAATGCTGCCTCAAACATTGGCTTCCCTTGTGGCAAAACTACAGGGGAAGGCACCCATCACCAAAGGCGCGGTTGAGGCACCTCTGAAGGTGCATCTTAAGGGCAAGCCGCCGCAATCCAAGCTGCCAGAGAAGGCTCACATAGCCCTCTCGGACCCCAAAATCAAAGCTGTGGTGGACTCTTCCGAGCCAATCCCAGTACTCACAGATGAAGAGCTAGGGGAATATATCTCTGCTGATGTGGACGCACCCTCTCTGGACAATGTAATCCCGCGGGATAAAATCTCGTATTTCATCAATAATAGAGTGTCTTTTAATTATTCTAGTCTTCCATATTGGAATGCCATATATACATTAGATAACGCTCTACGGTCGCTGCAAACACAAATAACGACCGTCAATCATGTAAATCGAGTAGTCCCGTTCCAAGGGGTCTTTTCTGTAGTCCCACCGCGGAGTCGAGACGAAGAATCCATCATTTTTGGCAAAGTCGAGCGTCATCAAGACCTCTCGCCACTCGAGCCAGAACCAGATACCGGCAGAATACAAGTCTATCGGTACACGAATAAGGCAAAGTACCTCATCCAAAAGATGGGTTACGACCTAAAAAGCAACAAAGGCCTGGACTACGGCAAGGGTCGACGTCTTCCTCTCCGGCTTCCAACACCTAAAGGAAAGTCGCAGGACTACTACAATCGGACTCGACGGGGGATAGGCTATGTTACGCCGTCGTCAACTCCAGAGAGTTCGGAGGCAGAAGAAGCAGAACATTCTTATTCGTCTGAAGCATCAATTTGGGATTCCGATACCAGTATCGGCTCAGTCTTCAAGAGAGTGCTGTCAGCCAACATAACATCCGCTCAACCTCAAGAAGATGAAGGCGAAGATCAAGTACCGAAATTCTTCGAAGAAGAACCCTGGGCGCAACGCTTAGGAGAACAATGGGAGTCTCGTTTTGAGCTACGCGAACCCCCTACCGAAGACGAAGTCGAGCAGATCGACCTTGGGGATGGATCTTCTTCCAAACCCATCTTCATCAGCAAAAGCCTAAAAGGAGAAGACCGGGAGTCTTTAATCCAACTGGCTAAAGAATATATTGATGTCTTCGCCTGGAGCTACGAAGACATACCGGGACTCGATCCTCAGATCGCGATGTATAGGCTCAACATCTTGCCCGATGCCAAGCCTATCAAACAACAACATCGACGCTTTCGTCCGGACATCATGAACGCTATCGATCAGGAGGTGGACAAACTCTTGACCAGCGGCTTCATCCGTAAAGAACAACACCCGGATTGGGTGGCTAACGTTGTCCCTGTCACCAAGAAGAATGGGAAGATTCGAGTCTGCATCGACTTTAGGGATCTCAACTCCGCTTGCCCGAAGGACGAATTCCCGCTTCCCATCACCGACGTAATGATCGACAAACACATGTGGCTTCGAACGCATGTCTTTCATGGACGGATATTCGGGCTACAACCTGATCAAGATGTTCCCCGATGACGCAAAACATACGTCATTTAGGACTCCAAAGGGTATTTTCTGCTACACAGTGATGCCCTTCGGCTTGAAGAACGCTGGTGCCACATACCAACGAGCTATGAGCACTATCTTCCGTCAGCATCTTTGCAAGACAGTCGAATGCTATCTTGACGACATCGCAGTCAAGAGCCGTCTCAAAGGAGATCACCTACAAGACCTGAAGACAGTCTTCGATCTCATGCGAGCGCATCAACTCAAGATAAACCCCGCTAAATCCTTCCTAGGGGTTTCTAGCGGAAAGTTTTTGGGCTTTATTATCACGACAAAAGGCATTCATGTCGATCCCGAAAAGACCAAAGCCATCCTGGACATGGATCCTCCGAAGAACCTTCGAGAACTTCGAGGCCTGCAGGGACGTCTGGCATATATTCGGAGGTTCATAGCAAACCTCTCCAGAAAATGACGACCCTTCACTCAGCTTATGAAGAAGGGAGTCTCTTATGTCTGGACAGAGGAATGCCAAAAAGCTTTCGACGACATCAAAGCTTACCTGACAAGTCCGCCAGTCCTAGTGGCGCCTGTCGTCGGCAAACCATTCCTCCTCTACGTCTGTGCCATGGATCATTCCCTCGGTGCTTTGCTGGCTCAGAACAGCGATACAGGCTATGAGCAAGCTATCTACTACCTCAGTAGAACACTGATCGGGGCCGAACACCGGTACAACCCCGTTGAAAAGGAGTGCTTGGCGTTTGTATTTGCCATTCAGAAGACTCGCCATTATGTCTCGGGCCAGACGATTCATGTCATCTCCCGAGTCAATCCACTCAGAATTCTCATGACGAAGCCAGGGTCATTAAACTCCCGGCTAGCCACATGGGCGATCCTGCTAACACCATACAACATGGTGTTCGTTCCACAAAAAGCCGTCAAGGGTCAGGCTCTGGCCGACTTTTTAGCTGCACACCCCATCCCGGAGTCCTCCAGACTCTATGAAGACATCCCAGATGAGGTCCAAGAATCTAACGTCACCGAAGAAAACTCCGTCTGGCGGATGTTTTTTGATGGCGCTTCAAGAACAGGCCCTAAAGGCCAAATTATAGCAGGAATGGGGGTAGTCTTGGTATCTCCCGATCAGCTGGTCATCCAGCGCGCCTACTCCCTTTCGAAGTCGTGCTCCAATAATGTTGCCGAGTACAACGCTCTTATCATGGGACTCGAGTTGGCACAACAGCTGGGGGTGGATCATCTGGAAGCCTACGGCGACTCAAAACTCGTCGTAAATCAGATCAGAGGGCTATACGAGGTTCGCCATGAAGACCTGATCCCTTACCATGGAGTTGCATTGAACATCATTTCAACCTTCGCCGAGTTCTTCATCGAACATGTACCTCATTTACAAAATCTGGAGGCTGACGCTCTGGCTGGCCTCGCAGCCTCGTTAGCAGTACCCCTCGGAGCTCAACACTATGTCACGGTAGTTGGTCGAGACTTGGTCTATCCTAAAAATAATCTGTGCTCACAAGTGACCCATGCCATGTCAACAAGCGCTGGTGTTAATGTCCGAGACTGGAGGTTCCCGTTTATCGACTTCGCTGTCTACGGAATTCTCCCAGAGGACCCGAAAGAAGCCGTCTCAGTCAGGAGGCGCTCCCTTCGATTCTACTACGATACAGCTACTAAAATGCTGTACCGACGCTCCTACGATAGACTTCTCTTGCGATGTCTGTCCAACGAAGAAGCAGCCGAAGCTCTTCGAGAAGCTCACGATGGGACCTGCGGAGCCCATCAACCTGGCCCTAAGTTGCAGGATCGACTGCGACGCATGGGCTACTACTGGCCAACCATGGCCGCTGACGCTATTGACTATGCTAAGAAGTGCCATGCGTGTCAGCTTCACGCAGACTTCATCCATACACCGTCAGAACCACTACATCCTACAGTCGCCTCTTGGCCTTTCGAAGCTTGGGGCATGGATATTGTAGGACCGATCACCCCTCCTTCATCGAGAGGACACCGTTTCATCCTAGACATCACCGACTACTTCTCCAAATAGGCAGAAGCAGTCCCACTGGCGGAAGTGAAGAGATCTAGGGTGATCAGCTTCATCAAGCACCATGTTATCTACCGTTTCGGGGTACCTCGAAGGATTATCCACGATAACGGTCCTCAGTTCATCAGCCATATTTTCAGCAGATTCTGTGATAAGAATCGCATCCAAAATGTGGCCTCAACCGCCTATAATCCGGCAGCAAACGGATTGGCCGAGGCGTTCAACAAGACTATCGTCAGGCTACTCAAAAAGGTCGTGTCATCCAATAAACACGACTGGGACGAAAAGCTCGGCGAATGCCTTTGGGCCTACCGCACAAACGGTACGGACCCCGACAGGCAACACACCATTCTCCCTGGTCTACGGAAGCGAAACGATACTACCTCTCGAGATCCCGATACCCTCACTCCGCGTAGCAATCACAAACCAACTCACAGAAGAGGACAATCAACGTCGTCGTCTGCGGAAACTGGAGGCACTTGACGAAAAGCGTCTCCTAGATCAACTACGCATTGAACTCTACCAAGCCCGTATATCACAGGCTTTCAACAAGAAGGTCAAGCAAAGGACTTTCCAAGAAGGCGACCTGGTTCTGGCAGTCAGGAGGCCGATGGTGTTGACTCACAAGACACCAGGAAAGTTCGAGCCCAAGTGGGAAGGACCTTTCATCATAGAGACGGTATACTCAAACGGTGCTTACCGCCTCGCTAAACCCAATTGGGACTTATTCATGATGCCCATCAACGGCAAGTTCCTAAAGAAGTACTACTCTTGACATCTTTCAGACGCGTACTTCCACAAAATTAGACGCTTCCGGAACCCAGCTGTTCCGTAGGCATCCTCCAGTAGAAGGACAACTACGTCCACATCACCTCTGAGTTGTCCCCTCTACGCCCTACAAAGCGGAATCTTACACTCCGTGAGATTACGCTACCCATCATGTTTACCACGTCCATATTACCTCTGAGTAAACATCCCGTACAGACAACCCCTGCGTTGTCGTACATTGGTTGCAGAACTTCCACGTCCACACTACCTCTGAGTAGTTCCGTATATCTCCCAGAGTCATTCCTACCACGTCCATAACACCTCTGAGTAGAAAGATTCCATCATTTGAATCCCATATTTGCCACGTCCACATCACCTCTGAGCAAACATGTTGGTTCTCTCAAACTTATTATCTGTACCTAAAAACCAAGGTGCGCAAAAGATAATAGGTCCACACAAATCATCAAGTTCATGACAGCAAAAATGAACACATCACAAATTTTTTTGCATTTCTTTATTCTAAAGAGTAAAGGATTACACCCTCCCAGCAAGAGTTGCAAAAGCACAAAAAAGAAGAGACTACAATCCCTAAACATCCCCAGGGTTGGCTGAAATCTCTTCAATCCGGCGCCTCAAGTCTGTCGCTCGAGTCTCCATAGTCGCCAGGACCCGACGTTCAGCTTCTTGACGTATCGCCTCTATGGCCTCTGGAGAAGTGTCATCCTCATGCTTCTCATCCAGCTGCTGCCGCTGCTGAGCCAGAGTAAGAGCCCGGTGGGTAAAAGCTGCTTCCTCCTTCTTGAATGCTACGTGTTCAGCCTGGGCAACGCTCAGCATCCAATAGGAGTCGGGCCCGCTGGTCTTCAAGGTGGCAAATCTGGGTATCAACTTCCGCGATACTAGCGTCCAACGCAGTTCGTAACTCCACCTTCTCCTGCGTAGACTGAGACAACCGCTCCACGGCAGCTTCAGTCTCAGCCACTTCACGCTCCCAGACATCCACGGTGGCCTGATAAGAGGACTCAATTTCAGCAATCAGCTTCTCCTTTTCCGCGTCCATCAGGGCGGAAAGATCATTCCGCTGGATACGCTGAAACTCGGAAAGCAGTTGATCCAGCTCAGTCACTGAGGCCTCTAGAATCTCGGCCATATGATCATGACCCTGGTGGAGACGTATCAGGTTGATGTGTGGAAGCGCCATAGATTTTGCCATTACGAAACTCTCATTGGTGTTCATCACTGTCGACACACCCTTCTGCAGCATCTTGTACACTGCCTCAATGATGAATTTAACATACTCATCCGCATCCGCCAACACTTGTGGTGTCATGGCAGGAGTTGGAGGAGTTACCCTGGATGGCGGATCTGAAGAAGACCCGCCTATCTTATTCTGCGAGGTTTAAACATCGACCTCAGCAGACTCTCCCGCACCAGGAGCTTGAATTCCGCCACCAGCGCCAGATGACAAGAGTGCAGAAGGAGTTGGGTGGGGTGTTGATATCGTCCCCCAAGTCAAAGAAGCAACAGAGGGATCTTGCATCAGCAAGCCCTTGCTCTTTCCCGGCTTAAAGGGGCTATCAACATCCGGAGCTGCCTCCTCCACCACCGAGGTGCGATCTATAACCAGCGCGGAGCCTTCCTCTGGCAAGCTAACCGGATCAGCTCCCGTTTCTTGGCGGGATGCGTCTTCTGGGGTCGGGCTCGGCAGACGAGTCTCCCCCTCATCATCGAATCCCTCCACGGGGGCCAAATCTGTCGCCACCTCCCGGCCGGCAGCCACCTCAGCTTCCATTGCTGAGCCTGGGGTAGGGCTCGGCAGCGCTACGACCGACCTCCCCGCATCGTGACAAAGAGGGGAATCAACCCCCTCCTCTGTTGCAATCACGTCTGTTGCCCCCGCAACAGACTCACGCATCTCTGGAGGAACGTCTTTCGAAGACGACGAACTCCACCCCACTTCATCATCAGGAAGCCCCGTGTCCACAGGACCCTCAACGTCCAAGGCCCCCACGGCGGCTTGCACCATCCCGGAAGTTGCTGCAACCTCAGCATCTCTTCCGACAAAGTCCGGAGATACTAAAATCTCCGCAGGAATAACATCTTCAGGATTCTCCTCCATTGGAGACATTACCATCGGAGGAATTCGCTCATCAGAAGAGCTTGCCACCTCCTTCGGTTTACTGACACTCGGTTTTGAAACACGGGTTCTTTTCTTCAACGATCCCTGCAAGAAGAAAAGCACAAGTCACCAAAACATGATGAGCCAGATTACGGAGGACTCCTTACCTCAGCAGGGACTGATTCTAGTGACGCAGCCTTTGGAGTCGTCACTTTCCTAGGCCTTTTTGGTACGGACGAACCGGCATCTGCGTCAGCCCGTCTCTTCCCAACAGGGGATCTCTTACTGATGCTACAGCAGTAGCCCGATATCCCGCTAATTCTGGTGGACGATATGACCGAGCCGCCACCAACATATTTGTCGTAGCCTCTAGCTGAGTTCCAATGATAAAACTGGCCTCCCTATCATGACCAGGAGACACAGCATTCATGGTGCAATACAGTTTAACAGCTGAATACAGGATTTGTGGCTGAGGGTTGCGAACTGGCGTAGTAAAATGAACACCAGTGCACCCGACATTGTAATATTGCCAGCCCCGGGCTTCGTCCAGCAAACTTCCGGCAAACCCCAAACTGTTACTGGGGTTCCGTAACATTAATTGGGTGTATCCGAACTGGCGAGCAAACCGGCTTGGCAGATATGGCTCCAGATAACACCTATTCTGGTTGCGGTAGACCAAGTGGGAAGGCCGAATACTTTGCAACCAACGAAAACCCTATTTCGGCAGAGTAATCGCATCTTCACTAAAGTCATCTAAATCTTGGTCGGCCTCGAAATCTTTGAAGATGGGACCGACCTTGACAATCTCCCACCCCTGAAGATAGGACAAAACTCTCCTGCAGACGGGGACACCAGTGTGCAACCACTTCCTCTTGTAGAAGCGACGGATAAAGGCGTCGCCTTCAACGTGATCCTCCTCCGAGCCTGGACTCATCACGTTCGGATGATGAAGAATCAACCATCCCATCAGATAATGGAATGGTAGTTCGGCCCGAGGAAAGTTGTCGTTTCTACCTCTCTCATAGATCACGTCCTCAGCAAAGGTCCTCAAGCCCCGCAACAGGTTATACACCATCGCGGGGAGAAGAGCCAAAGGACGACCGAAGGCCAATTTCACTGCTGGCAAAATAAGGTTTCGGTGTACTCTCTCCACGGAACTCGATCCGCCCGGGAACACACAATCCCGGAGCCATATCATCAAATAAGCAGCCAATACTGCCTTAGATGACATCCGGTGCGCACAGTGCCAAAAGCAGCTATACGCATTTTTGCCACTCTCATTTGAACGAGGGGCCCTCTCGTCCAATCGGCTCATTTCAGAGGTCAACTCCGCGGGTTTCAGCCCTTGCGGAGTCATAAACCGGATCTTCGAGAAATCCGCCAAATCCTGCTTGAAGACATAATCCCTCCAAACAGTCACATGAGGTTGAGACTTGCCTTTCTCCCTCCGTTGCATCAGATATTGATGGCTCGCTACCTCTTTGAAGACAGCCATCATCTCCGGGTCCTTCTTTTCCAAGACAAGGATCTCTTCGTTTGGCGGAAAATATTCTTCATACGGTTCAGATCCCCAGGGAAGCCTGGATACCTCGTACATTTCGTGGAGAGCCAATCCCAACTCTCCTACTGGAGTAAAAAAAGTGCCAATCTGGGTATTGAACATTTCCAAGAGAGCGAGGAACATATGCTTATTGAGATCCACGCCAGTCTCTGTGGCACGGACAGCGACCATCTGCCCAATCTCTTTAAGCTCAGCCTTAAACTTCGACAACACCCAAACGGTCAAGTCGTCCCACTTCGGCATATGGTGACACCAACCTTCAACCCTAAAGCTACCTTTCGGATACATGACCCTCGAGGTTAGCATCCGATTTGCAAAGGTCGAAGCACTGAAGACAAAGGTGACATTAGGAACCTCACTATAAAGGCTCCCAGGACGCAAAGTTCTGCAACTAAACGAGGGTCCGGCTCGTGAAGCGGCCAAGGTGTCCCTTTGATTCGAAGTAGCATCAATCGAAAGAGTACCTCCCAATGCCCCTCCTTGAGAAGGAGTAAGTTCCCAGGGCATCCTTCTCTTGGAAGCTAAACGGTAGAAGGCCGTCAGCGGCAACTGGCGATCAAGTTGTCGCATATACAGAACCATGCCCTTCGCAGAGAAGAACCAGTCTTCTTTGATCTTCAGTATCTTCGCCTCAGTGGAGATCAGACGGTCACCGAACAAAAAGACAGGTTTTAAGAAGGTCACATCCTCGGATTCAGCAGATTTCAGTTTACCGCTCTCCATCATACTCTGAAGGAAAATTGGCAACTGATTCTGGATCTGCAGCATTCTCTCAGGAGGTTGATTCTGTAGGATAGCATCCTTCGCAGGGTTGATAACCTCCTCGTCAAAATCAACTCCCATTTGACAAAGAGAAGCATCCAGAAGGACTTCATTCAGCAAAGGGATTGTCATCAACACTGATACAATAAAGACAAAAGTCAGGCAAAAACAACCAAGACAAAGTGTGTCAAGCAGCCTGGCGCATCATCAGGGTGCAAACCCATGTGCATCAGCAGTGTCGCTTCGGCCCATCAACAGGGCACCCATGCGCATCAGCTGAGAAGCTTCCGCACATCATCAGGGTACAAACCCATACGCGTCAGCAGTGAAGCTTCGGCACATCATTAGGGTGTAAACCCATGCACGTTAGCAGTTAAACCTCAGTGCATAATAAGGGCCTAAACCCATGCACGTCGGTGGGATAAAACCTCGGCGCATCATTGGGACAGAGGTCCATGCGCTTCGGTACCAAAACTCGCCTGAACAAAAAAGAAAAAATAAGGGAAAAGACGACACCCACCCATCACCGCAGGCCGAATGTCGGCCGGAGTCACAATGGTGACAGGAGCGTCTTCCTCGGCGAACTCCGCAGGCTCCTTTCCCTTGCCAGCACCACCACGAGGAGTCTTGGGAGCCATTTCTTAAAAAAAGAAAGTTAGGTTTTTTTCGAAAAAGAACTCTAAAAGACAGAAGCAAAGAGAGGAATCAGGCTAGAACTTTCTCTCTCTTCTTCTCACGCCTATTTATAGGCTCACTCGCACACGTGAATCGATGAAGTGTGACCTCAGCCGCCGCTTCGGGTTCTGTGAAGAGATAACTGCAGATAAAACCAAAAAGATCATCATTAATCTTCTTGGTTATCGAGGCGTTATCATTTGCATTAACTGAGAAGAGCATGCGCCCCGTCATTGATGCGCGGAGTATCCATACGCTCGAACAAACATGCGCTCCAACCACCATGCTTCTTATTCAAAGTATTCCAAAACTTGACAAAAAAGTTTTGAAAACTTTGAAGGGGGTCTTGTAGAAGCATGGAATTTTACGATCAGAAATCCTATGCGCCAAACACTACATGCGCCAGGAAGATCAGACACAGCAAAACAAGAATAGAGACATTAGAAGAAGATTTTTATTTCATATAAAAGTCTATTACATGTCTTAAAAAGGGCTGTACAAAGGAGAACTTCTACAAAAAGAAAAGACCCTAAGTCTACAGCCAGGCGCAGCATCATCATGCGCTCTCGAACAGGCGCATCTCACCATGCGCCCTCATGCGCATCCCACCATGCGCCCTTATGCGCATCCCACCATGCGCTCCCAGTCGGGCGCATCCCTTCAGCAGCTCAATTATGTGCATCTTCAGTTATGTGCATCCCTTCAGCAGCTCAGTTATGTACCACCCTTCCAGCCAGGCTCACCGTCGTCTAAATGCTTCGACTAATGAAGCATTTATTGAACAGAACGAGGGTGGCAATCAACCCTCTAGCTGGAGGAAGAGCTCCCCAAACTGAGGAAGAGAAGAGTACCGCAAGCCAACCTGGGCCAGGGGAGGCTTCGAAAGAGCCTCCAAAGGCGAAGGAAGACCGTAATCGAAACCGCGGCTAAAGGAGCAGCTTTCAACACAACCAGAATGGGCAACACCCATTTTGTAGGAAGAAAGAGCCCCCAAAGCTGCAGTACCGCAATTCCGTGCGGCTCTTCCCACATAACGGAGACGAGGCTCGTGCATCCCGATCTTTGGATGCAACAGGCACCTTCTGCCTGCCTCAGAAGCCCTCGACTCCGACTTTTGGATGTAACAGTCACCTTCAAGTGTATCAATGAAGACAATACGTCGCATCTTCACCCTCGGGAACATCTCATCAATAGAATGTGCTCGAGCAAACAAATTCATTTCGGGAGGACGTGAGAGAACGAGAAGCAAACCCTCTCCATGCCACTATTTATAGGCCAGGCAAATCAAACCCATACGCCAAGTGGATGGCTCTTCGAATCCTATGCAATGAATTTGCATTAAATGGATGAACCTGACGCTTCGAATTCAGCCAAGTCAAAAACGGCTATTTAAAGCATTCGAAGAACGTAACAGTCGCACCAAAAGACGTGTCAAACGGAGCGGATGCGCCGGCCAGACCGCGCATCACACAGACGCGCCTCTCAGCACCAAGTGCTTCACAAACATGCGCCCCCATGCTATCCCATGCACCTAGTGGAACGCCGATCGATGTGCCCACTCCAACAGTCCATCACCTGTCAAAGAATATTAAATGCTGAAGTCTGACAGAGTTGGCAGCACGCCTCTCGAGGACTGAACAGTTAACAGCTTTTTCAGAAAACGAAGCGTCGCCAACGTCAGCATCATCATTACTTTCCTTCGGCGGACTGCCAGAAGGATGGGCAGTCCAAAGTTACACATGCTGTGACTTGGACTGCCCATTCTTCTGGCAGTCCAACTTTCAGTCTGGACTGCCAGAGAGTTGGGCAGTCCAAAACTAAACATGCTCTGACCTGGACGATTGTTGGACAGTCCATAGTTATTATTTTAATATCTAATTAAGATTAAATATTAGTCATGAGAAGAAGAGAAAGGAGAAGGACGTTGAGGCCGTGCCTGAAAGAAAATGTCCGACAGCATCAGATCGCAAGGCACGTGCAGCTGGTAGATTTCTTGAGAAAGCGCTAACAATCAGAGAAGCAGAACCAGTCTCACAGATAAGGATCCGTGGAACGAAACATGTTGTAATTCGTTTGAAGAAGCCGGTGAATCGTCGTGATGATTCATCTTCTGATGATGATGTACCCGTTGCTCGAAAGAGAGCTGACGATGGATCCGATCCTGCTCCTACAGTCGAGGAAATGAAAAATACTGGCCCAATTGGTTGCTCGATATTGACGTCAATTGAGAACCACATTTCTTATCAGATATGGAAGGATCCGGTAAAATACTCGTATTAATTATTATCCATATTAATTATTAAAAAATACTTGTACTTAATATCGGAAGTTTTTTTTGTAAATTTTTTATTTGCAGAAAAGCTCGCGCCTTTTAAGGGTAATAAACCATGCGAAGATGTGCAGTACGTGGCGATTTGACAAGTTGAAAGAGAATGTGAAGGCCAAAATCACCCCCACCGGATTGCAAAATTTGGCAAAATACTCGTATCAGATATTGGACCACGCAATGATATCTGCGTTTATGGAGCGTTGGCATCCAGAAACCAATAGTTTCTATTTCGCAGACGGGGAGTTGACAATCACCCTTGATGATGTGTACCACATTTTGGGGCTTAGAGTTGACGGTCGTCAAATGACGATGGATTATTCTGAGGGTGACTTCGAGATGTATGATGAGCTTGTGGGACTGGTCGCCAATTCTCTTGGGGTTGAGACGAAGACTTTCGTCAGCCTTCCCGAATTTAAGAAGTCATATGGAGTTCCGTTAAGCTTTTTGAGGAATACATTCTGTTTCGACGACTTCAACGACGACGACGACGACGATGCTAGTGACGACTCCGTGACCCGGGCATACATACAGTTTATCCTAGGGGCCGTCGGTGTTACCGACAAGTCCGGGACCGCGATACATGCCAAATATCTAAATAATCTTACGGACTTGAATACTGTGGATGAAGTATCATTCGGAAGTGGTATCCTAGTACATCTCTACCGCGAGCTTGGTGCTGCATCTCGAGTCGAGTCGAAGACAATAGCTGGTTGCCAGACTATGCTCCTTGTAAGCAAATAATACCCTATAGTGTTTATAGGTAGTATAAAATTCTTTTGATAACGATGACATTATTATATTTTACATTTATAGGCGTGGATATACGAGCATTTTTCGACGCTGAAGAGAGCGACTCTTAATAGAGATTATGATGAGCAGATGCCTAGGATGTGTAAATGGAATCCGGCTAAGATAGATACCAGACATCCACATACGTTGGCAACCCTACGTGTCGCTCTAGAAGATATGAAGGCGAAGGAGGTGAAACAATTTACACTATTTAGAGACATTAAGTTAAAGTAGCATTTACGTACTACTATAGTTTTTCATATTGATTAATAATTCCTTAAGTAATGATTACATATTGTAGATTATTTAGGATCCATATCGGGATATGCGAAATACTACTCGTGCGGTGCAACCGGTTGCACTATTTAGAGGCCCGATATTTTGTCATGAAACTGAGGAGCCTCACATCCCATGTCACTTCCCGTTCCCAGAATACATATTCTTAATGCATGTACTGCTTTAATATAGTTATTTAATATTTATCATGTATTGTTCTGTAATTAAACCCCTTTAATTTTATGTTAATTAATTTCCTGCAATTTTATTTCTGTATTTTATTTTCTGCTTTTATACTCTGCTTTAGCTATGCTTTGGGTTCGGCTTGGATTGGATTAAGTATGTTGGTTCATCATGAACCGAAACAAACCCCCACCTACCACCACCTCTTCATTTAAAGCCCCACTCCCTTTCTCTTTCTTCATTACTTCACCATTACTCTTCTTCTTCCTCATAAACTCTTCTCCACCTACCAGCCGCCTAGGTAAGTGCCAACTTGCTTCTTGATGGATCTCCATTTTTGTTGTTCTATTATCTTCCTCTCAGGATTTTTAGATACTTTAGTACTTAGCATTTTCAATTTCCATGGCTCATATCTTGTAAATCTAAGTTTAATGCATTTTCGGATTCTCAGGTTTTGATCTAGTAACTTTATTATTCTTCAAGTTTTGATGGTTCCATGTTGAGAGAATTTCGTTCTACCCCATTTTGACCTATGGAAGTCCAGTTTTGGGCTTGGAATGAAGGAATTAGGGAGCTCGGAAGCAATGGCTTCCCATGGTTCTCCTTCTCAGAAAAGTGGAGAAGAAGAACAGTGCTTGACCGCATGAGTTTTCATGCGGCAAGTCTACCTTGGTTGCATGAGCGCTGTCATTTTAGCCGCATGGGCTTAGTCAGCCGCATGAGCTTAGTCAGCCGCATGGACTTAATCGATCGCATGGCGCTGTTCAGCTGCATGGCTGAGCCTGAAACCGCAGCCGTATGAGGCTTGTGATTCTGAGCCGCATGGCGCTCATTATCCTGCAGCCACATGGACCTTAATTATTCCTAGATGCATAAGGTAAACTTTCAGTCGCATGGCGCTGATCATTCTCAACCGCATGGCGCTGCGTGACTTCTCAGCCGCATATAGGCTTGCACCTATTCAGCCGCATGGAATTTCCCCTGGCCGCATGGGCGCATCTTGCCCGTAGCCGCATGAGACCCCTTTTTGTTTCTAGCTGCATAGGACTTTGCTAATTTGGTCGCATGAGACTATTCTGTTCCGGCCGTATGGAATCACCCTTGTCCAGCCGTATGTAACCCATTTATTCCCGGCCGCATGAATCAATAATTTCCCAGCCGCATGAATGCTAGCCATAATACCTTTTTGGCTGATTCTTGTTTCAAATTGACATTGATTGACATTTGATTGACATTTATTACCATTGATTGATTGACTTGGCATTTATTAACATTAATTATTGTCTTGACATTAATAAACAGGGATTGTTATCTTGATTTAGTAAATTGATCATGCGTTCCTAATTGGAACAAGAGGCTAGCTAGTCGTCTTATTGAATTGAATGAATGAGACACGTTCATATCATGAACTATTATAATCGACTGGCTGATCCTGAATATTGGCATACAGACACATGCAGGTTTTAATTAATTTATTTATTTTACAGAAGCAACATGTGTACTTTATGGTCAAGGCATGATTATTCCGTGGTTAGTTTTGATTGTTGTATTACGCTATGTAAGACCTACAACCTAACCGCACGGGTATCGTTGTAGAGTTGTGAATATCGTATCCCGTACGAAAGTATTCATTCTGAATGACCATGATCCACGACATGGGACTTCACTCAACGTAGAGACTATTAAGTTAAATAAAATAATGATTGCATGGAGAGAATGGATTCTCGAGTTCTTACATGGCAGCCCTCTTGGGACTATTAAGTGCCCGACAGGCCGGCTGGTTCCCACAGGTACTGCAAATCTGCCACACGGGCAGGGAGCGGTATATGCTTATATTATTTAATTGTACATGGTATACTAACGACGAGCGTCCCGCTGGGACTCGTATAAATATATGACTGGCGCAATTGATTGATTGGATAGACTAGCCTTGCTTGCACATAGTAAGAACTGAGGAATCCTCTATTGCATAAATTCCAGGATAACTTGGAACTCACAGTAGCAAGCCGTAGTAGTTGCATGGCCGTTTAAATTGGTTTGTTTGTATACTGTACCCTCTCTGTTACCTAACTGAGATGATCAGAATGTCAGGACATGACGGGCCAACTTCTGTCCTTGTTTGGTTGGGAGGTTGGTTCGAAGTGTCGTGATGTTATGTGAATCCTAGTAGATGCCAGAGATCTATTATCATATTCTCTTATCACTGGCTTCATTCCTCATATCGTGCTCCCTTGCGGTACTTGCTATTAGAGGTCTAACCTCTCTGGTTTTGCATGGCCAGATTTAGAGCCGGTCCCCGAGGATCCAGCTTACTTCTACCTCCAAGATGGTCAATACTAGAGGGATGATCGCAGGAGAACTCGAGTGGGTTCCTTACTTCCCCGCTCGTTTTGTTAAATACTTTATACTTTGCCGTTTGGCACCGACATGTTAGTCGGATTGTCTTGTACCTACTTTTGCATAATTGTAACTAAGTCAGGCTGCAGCTGATAACAATTGTGTATACTTACTACATCATCTGGCTATGTTTTGTAAAGCCAGATATCAAGAACATTTTGACTGAGCGTTTGGGACGTCTTACTGCTTTATCTCACATGTTCTCTATTTCTGTTTCTTGTTTGAATGATTGAGACAATAGATGTAAAGTGACCATAGTGAGACTCTTATGTAGTATGCACCCCTCGTCTTATTAGACAGCATTGATCGTATTATACGATATTCCTCTACCCGTAATACGTAGCTGGCTGAGTCATTCCTCCGCTCTCCAGTATTCTGGTTCTGGGGCGTGACATCCCAGACCGAGTGCTTCGTCAGTTTGGTTACGTACAGACTATCCCTAGCACTTTAAAATTGAGGACTACTGGCAAAAGGAAGAATGTAAGGACTTATGTCCCGCCGTACTTGTCACGCCCCAAAACCATTATACTGGAGAGCGGGGGCAGACATAGCCAGCTACGTATATGAAATGGAATCCATCTCGCTATACGGTCACGGCTGTCTAGATACATGAGGGTTCACTACAAGCCAACAGTCTCCTATGGTCATGAACAAGCCTAGTGTCTCAATCACAAACAAGTAGGTAAAGTCACAAGATGTATGATCATTAAATATACAATAATAAGGCGTCCCAAATATTATATATTCTGCTGATCATGAAGCTAGTCGTTACAAAATGTTAGGACTAGCAAGAGTTTAGTCATACATGATCAACCCTAGGATCTGTCAATCATGTTACAGCCCGTAGGCAGACGGTAAGTAAGGTACAATCGAGCTAAACAGGTGCTCGTCGGCTAAACGCCTCAAAAGAATAATTTTTACAATAAAGTGGAAGATCAAAAATAAATCCACTCGTTGCCCTGGTTACGCCTAGTGGTCACCATCGGGCTGGAAAGTGGGTAGATCCTCTGGAGCCGCTCCGAAATCTGGCCATACAAAACCAGCTGGGTCAGATCCCAGGAAGAGCAAGTGCCACAAAGAAAGCTTCACTTAGGAACTAAAACCATCAATTAGCACAGAAGATAATAATAATGTAGTAAAACTGGAGAAATATAACATTACGAGGATATACGGTAAGATAACCACGGAACCATTCAGATAACCAGGTTACAACCCTTAACCAAACAAGGACCGGGATTGTAACCCTTTATCTGAACCGAACTTGGTTTCTCCTATTTATCAGCAAGATAATATAAGAAAATCAGAACAGGTAACAATCTTATACAGGATCAAGGCAAGACTAGACTGATTATTCTCCATTCAACAATCACGACCAAGCAATAAGTACGGCTTGATACTTTAACTAGCTAGGATTATCACAGGCCTAGTTACTAGCAAGATGCAGTGAGATTATTCCACAGCCACAAGCCCTGCAGACCATCCAGGTTATCCAGGTCGAAATTTAGGGGTTGAATTCAGGTGGGTACATCGTCCAGGAAACGCATGTACCCTTAAGTAGCTTGATGGGTGCAACACATGACAGTGTGCTGGAAATGTGCCCTATTCGACGGTAGGCTACAGATCCCAAGCGCGCCCAGGTAACGGGATTGCCTGTAGCTGGGAGATCTCTTTATGACTAATGTATTAATCTAGTTATTAGCCTTAGTCCATTTCAATAGGTACTCCTGACCGTGGTACTCAGGAGTCCCCTCCTAGACATGATGCAAGACAGGATTGGATTATTTGTACAAGCACAATCGCCCACGGTGTCCAGGTCATTCATACGGGTCATGTCATGTCAGGTAGCCGTCGCAACAGCTTATCAAGATATATCATGTCAGGTTTACTGGTCAAGAGTGCGCCACGACGGGCCGCTATCAGGTCATGTTACTTGTTAAGAGTGTACCACTACGGGTCACTGTCGTGTTCAGGATACATGTGCAGGACATCATAGTGCAAGCATTCAATCAGGAGACCCAAGTTATGCTGAGGTTACAAGACATGAATTATCAGTAAAAAATCAAATAATAATAATAATAATTTAATCATAGAATACGAGTTTATGGAAAAGCTATGCGGCCTAGGCATATGCGGCCAAGGAAGGAATCCATGCGGGAGCAGCTCATGCGGCTGAGGGCGGGAACATCCCACGCGGTGAGGAATAGAAGGAGGCACATGCGACTCAGTTAGAAATAGATGCCATGCGGCTCGCGGGAGAGGGGGTTCTCATACGGTTAGAACGGACCCGGGTTCATGCGGCCCAAGAGTTTGGGTTCAATGTGGAGCAGGCGCGCGGCTCATGCGGCTAAAAGGAAGCCCGAGACGCATACGGATCAGGGTAGCTGGATTCCATGCGGCCAGGAATGGCTCAGCCTCATGCGGCTGGCGGAGAAGTAGGTACATGAGGCTGGTTGAAAAGGTATGTCCATGCGGCTGGCTGACCAGCCAGGTATATGCGGCCGGGTCAAGTGGGGTCTTATGCGGCTAGCAGGGTTCGGCCCTTATGCGACTCGGGGAATTCGTATTCATGCGGCTAAATATGGCGGGCACACATGCTGCTGCATAGGCAAGGGGGCGCATGCGGCTAGGTGGTTCAGGATCCCATGCGGCTCAATTATGCATGCGGCTGGGAGAACACTTGACGCATGAAATATTCATGCGGTCAAGTCAAGTCAAGTACTGTTCTTCTTCTCCAAATTTTTGAGAAGAAGAACACCATGAACCCATGCTTCCAAGCTCCATAAAATCTTCATCCAGAGTCCAAATTCGAACTTCCATAGGTCAAAATGGGGCAGAACAAAATTCTCTACAACATGGAACCATCAAAACTTAGAAATAACACGATTAAATAGACCAAAACTCAAGAAATCCGAAAATAAGATAAACTTAGATCTACAAAAATCTGGCCATGGAAAGTAAAAATGCCAAGTACTAAAGTATGTTAGAATGCTGTAAAGAAGAGAATGGAACAATAAAATTAGAGTTTCTCCATGAAGTAAGCTGCACTTGCCTAGACCTCTCTCTCTCTGGTAGGTGAAGAAGTTATGGTGGAGAAGAAGAAGAGTAATGAGGAGAGAGAAAGGAGAATGGGTTAATAAATACTAATGATGGTGGTAGGTAGGAGGGTTTACCTTTAGTTTATGATGTACCAAAGCAAACCAAGCCAAGCCGAACCAACCTAAGAATAAACCAAGCCATGAAGAAAAGCTATGCAAGGAATCATGCAATACAAGATAAAATACGTACACGTATTCCAAAAATACGTAATACGAACCACAGGCATTACAGTACTACCCTTGGGGTTCTATGTTTTTCACTGAGTGGCAACGTCATGTTGTCGGTGAAACCATACGAACTCCGGCCGTGGAGATGTGGGATTGTAGTAAGGATTATATGGAGTATTACGTGGATGTCGGACATGGAATGATGTTGGATTCGGATAAGCGAAGTGCTAAAGTGCCGGTAGCAGCTCCTCTACCATCCAAGTCAGTATTATATGAAGCACTACAGAAGATGGTAAGTATCTGTAACCCAGTCTTGTATTGATGAGTATCAGTACCTTAAGTTATAATTTTTATTCGTACAAGCAGGCTAAGAAAGTTAAGAAGTTAGGGAAAAGTTTGATCAGATACAAGTGCGAGAACACTACCAAAATAAGTGGTTTTAGCGACGCCCAAAAACGTCGGAAAAACAACAAAATCCGTCGCTAATATGTATCACCGACGTATTTACCGACGTTTAGGTTTTGTCGCCGTTTCCTTAGTCGCTGATTACAAAAACGTCGCTGAACGTCGCAATTACCGACATTCAGCGACGTAACAGTACGTCGGTGAGTTATCGACGTTTATCGTCGTTCCGTCGGTATATTAGCGACGTATATGTAGTCGCTACACGTCGGTAAAGACCTGGAATAGTTACCGACGTCTACCGTCGTTTCGTCGGTAATATAGCGACGTGAATGTTGTCGCTAGACGTCGGTAAAGGTCCTGTACATTTTTGCAGCTAGTGTCGGTAAACGTCGGTAAATACGTCGGAGAGCTGTACTTTTTTGCAGTTAGTCGTCGGTAAATGTCGGTAAAACGTCAGAAAAATATATTATTTGCAGCTTGTCGTCGGTAAACGTCGGAAAAAGACGTCGCTAAACGTCAGTAAGCGTCGCTAAACGTCGCTAAAGTTGTAAAAAAAATAAAAAAAATAAAACACAGATTCTATATTACCACTCACAATTCTATAAAACACATATAGGTACACATTCAAATCCCCACTCACAATTCCAAATCACAGCACATTCAAACCCCCACTCACAATTCCAAATCACAGATAGCTTTAATCTAAGTTAATTAACATCCAATCCAAACACAATTAACATTTATCGACGAAGGAATTAACATCCAATCCAAACAAGTCACAAGTCAATTCGATACAAACACAACTAACATCCAATACAAACATCCAATCATAAGTCACAAACATAAGATGATACGTCGTTGAACGACATCCAATCATAAGTCCAATCATAAGTCACAAACATCCAATACAAACATCCAATACAAACATCCAATACAAACATCCAATCCAAACAAGTCACAAGTCAATTCGATACAAACAGTGATTTTAGCGACGTTCACCGACATATCCACGACGTACGTTTTTATAATACAAAACTTAGTCGCAATACGTCGTTGAACGTCGCTAATAGTGACGTATTGCGACGTTATAAATTTACGTCGCTAAATTGCTAAAATATAGCGACGTCTTTCATAAACGTCGCTAATTACGTCGCTAATATGACTTATTTTGGTAGTGGAATTACAAAGATGTTGGCCTGCAGATGCAAAACATCACAGATGATTATCCATTTTTCGAAGAGGAGCGACGCACGAAGAGGCGTCATGACCAAGAATGACTATGTGACTAGTATTACTCGCGACTTTGTGACAATGTGTATGTGACTTTGTGACTCTTTACTGACTTTGTGATTATATGACTATGTGACAAGTATATGTGCATATGACAAGTGTATGACTATGCGTATCTTAATACTCCGTGACTATGTGAATGTGACTAGTATGACTATGCGTATCTGAATACTCCGTGACTATGTGACTATGTGTATGTGCAAGTATTGAGATGTTGCAAGTTTTGAGACTATTGAGACTAAGTATAGAGAAAAGTATAGAGATGTTGCAAGTATTGAGACTCTTGTGACTATGTGCATGTGACTAGTATTTATGACTAGTTGAATTATTTTGTTGCAAGTATTGAGATGTTGCAAGCATTAACATGTGCACTGCCCAATTCCTAGGCAGTCCATCTCATAGCAAATATTAAGATTGACTGCCCAGTTTCGTGGCAGGAAACTGGGCAGTCCATCTCAATACTTGCTGTGTGTTGGACTGTCCAGTTTTCTGGCAGTCCACATGTTAATATGGACTGCCAGAATTCTGGGCAGTCCAACTCACAGCAAGTACTGAGTTGGACTGCCCAGTTTTCTGACAGTCCACATTAACATGTGGACTGCCAGGAAACTGGGCAGTCCAAGTCAGAACTTGCTGTGTGTTGGACTGCCCAGGATCCTGGGTAGTCCAAATTTCAGCAAGTATTGAGATGGACTGCCCAGTTTTCTGGCAGTCCATATACTCATATGGACTGCCCAATGTCTGGGCAGTCCAACTCACAGCAAGTATTGAGTTGGACTGTCCAGTTTTCTGGCAGTCCACATTTACATGTGGACTGCCAGGAAGCTGGGCAGTCTATACCAATACTTGTTGTGAGTTGGACTGCCCAATTTTTTGGGCAGTCCATATTGCAAAATTCAGTAGCTAATGATACTAACGATCCAAAATGATACTGTCACTTCCCGATCCCGATATACGTAATCTTTATGGATTCTGTATACAGTATCTGTATTTAGCATGTACATAAATTTTGTTTATTATTTATTAATGATGGCATGTAGCTTTTTTAGCATTGTCATTAGTGGTTAGGGATTAGGGTTTTCTTAAGCCAACCCAACACCTATTTAATATCTCTTCCTCTCTCTCTCTTCTCATTCACTATTCCATTTATTTCCCTCAACCACCACCACCCGTAGGCAAGTACAACCTGCTCAAAAAGAGGAGATTTTGTGCATTTTACATTCTTGATTTTTTTTTTGATATTATTTGTCTATTTTGTTCTTCTTTTCATTCTCTACAAGTTTAGTTCTTGAAGCCTTCGATTTTGATGGCTATATTTGTGTAGATCTAAGTTCCTAAAAACTAGAATTTTATGGGTTTTTATGGTTTTGATCTATCAAACTTGGCTATTTTCAAAAACCAATGGTCCTATGTTGTAGAAAATTTGATTCTACACAGTTTTGACCTTTAGAAAGTTAGATTTTGACTTGTTTGGAGGAAGTTATGGCCGAAGCAATAGTTGGGTTTTACCATGGTTCGCCTACGCTGGCTCTGGCAGGGAAGATGAACAGTTTGCAGCCGCATGTGCTAAATCCAGCCGCATAAGATGGTGGCCGCATAAAGCTTTCCTTCAGCCGCATAAGTTTTCCAGCCGCATGAGCATTAGCTGCCGCATAAGCAAGGCAACCGCATGAGCAGTTGTAGCCGCACGAGCATTTGCGGTCGCAGAAGCAGTGCCGGTCGCATAAGCATTTTCAGCCGCATAAGCCTGCCTTAAATCGCTGCCGTATGGACCTTGTTTTCTGGCCGCATGGCTTGACTTAGCCGCATGCGCCCCACGTATTCTCGAGCCGCATAAGTCCGGTTCATTTCTGAGCCGCATAGGCCCGCCCTTTCCTTCAGCCGCATAAGACTCCCTCAATCTAGCCGCATGAACTTGGTCCCACACTAGCCGTATGAGTCTGGGCCATAGTTAGTCTAGCCGCATGACCTTAGTGATTCTGAGCCGCATGTGCCTGTCCAATCAGAGCCGCATACGCCCGCATTATTCAGTCGCATGAGTTCGTTCTTCTGGCCGCATGGCGCATGGCAGTTGGCCGTATGAGCTTTAGCAGCCATAAGAGCCCGCTTTCCCGAGCCGCATAAAGTCATACGGACTTCATTTCTTGGCCGCATATAGTCTGGCCGCATGAGCCTCAGCCGCAGGTTCCTATGTGTATTAGTTCTCATTTCTAATCTGACTCTCTATGTGATGGCTGGATATCCTATGTGTGTACAAAGTACAATCTATGTGAGCACCGAGGTGCAATTCTATGCGCTAAGTGTTCCTACGTGATACCTGCCAGTACTTCAAAGAGTCCAGCATTTACATAATAATGGTCGGTAGCAATGACGTGGTATGTGATATGTGTTACATTACACCAAGAAGGAGGAACATTCGTATGACTCATTGAGCCAGTACGAATTTCTTCTTGGGGGTACTCGTACGATGTACGACATCTAGAGGAGCGAACATGTGACCACGATATGTGAGCTCTGAGGATAACCTAGGGTGTAATTAGGCAACTAACTTGGTAGATGCATTGGGTGGGATAAATCCCGAGATCGTGCCATACTGGCCACCCCAGGTTCAGTCCTGACGTGTCGGGTTGGCCGCCACGGATATGGTTTCATTCGCCTAAAGCGAATAGCTATATCCGACTCCTACGAGCTATGTGTTAAATGTATTAGCGCGATAGCCCTTCGGGGGACTGGTGCATAATCAATGTGTTATATATCTTATGGTTTGGCTAGCCCTGCTGGGTTGACACGATCTAAGGATTCCTTTTAATCAGTAACGCAGGGATAACTCTGCCACATATAGAAAGCCGCAAGATGGAATGGCCGCTTGGAAAACGACTTGACTGTGCTTGAGCCTTTCGTTAGTAGTCGAGGGACATGGACTGTCATGGTGCGTGGTCCAACCCATGTCCTTGTTTTGTTGTTGGGTTGGTCTATCGTGCTAGGACAGGCTATGGACCGAGGTTATGATCGGAAGCTTATTACTAATATTATTTTATGCCTGGGTTTTATCTCACTCTTTTGTGCTCCCTTGTGGTACTTGCTATTCGGGACTGACCCCGCTGGTTTTGTTTGGCCAGATCACGTAGCAGAGCCTGAGGATCCGAACTTCTTCCCTGACGTCAATGGTGCATACTAGGAGCATGGCTGGCGGGGGACTCGAGTGGGTTTCTTCTCCACCACTCTTGTATCTTTACTTTTGTCCTAGCGTTTAGCCACCGGCACCTGTTAGCCGGCAAATCTAGACATTTTGTCTCTTGCACAATTATAATTAAATCAGACTGCAGCTGAGTACAATTATGTAACTTTGACTCTCTGGGACTAGCTAACTTATAAAGCCAGATCCCCATGATCATTTTGATGAAGCGTCGGGGACGCCTTAGAGCTTTATCTTATATGTTCATTAATTGATATTTTCTTGCTTGAATGGTTGAGACATAGATGTTCTGTGTGACCATAGGAGACTTGAATGTAGCATACACCCCCTTGTCTATCGACAACCATGATCGCCGTATGACGTTTGTATGCCTCGTATGGTGTAGCTGGCCTAGTCTATCTCCGTATTTCGGTACTGGGGCGTGACAAGGTTTTATTGGTGGCCCATGCAGGTCTGACTTTTCAGACTTGTAGGGTGTTACTATTATAGGAGTCTCAATCAAAACTTGTTCCCTTTGAATCTCTTGTCTCGATTTCTCTTTTCTCACCTTGATTGATCACCTGAATTGCATCCTCGAATCTCCCTCGTCTTGATAATTAATATCATGTGCCTTTCCCTATAGGGGTGCTTCTTTCTCGGTAGCTGGCGAGGCCAACATGGAGGAACAACCAGTAGAGCATGGCTCGACGGGACAGCAACCGGAAAGAGTACATTCTCCTGACCAGATTCGAGTGGAAGTGATATCGGAGCCAGTGGAACCACAGGTTCTAGAAACTCCCGTACCCCCAACGGTGCCGGCAGCAACTGCAGTACCTGATGCCGCAGCACTCCTAGAGGTCATCCGGGGATTCTTGGCTACTCAGTAGCGACAGATGGCAGCCCATCAGCAACAACAGATCCGACAGCAGGAACAAAATGTGCTACTGAATCAGGGGTTACAATTAGCCCTTGAGAGAAGTGTCAGGAACGATTCGGGAGCGTCGGGGAGATTTTGTCGACTCAACCCGAGATATTTTGACGGCATGGAGGACGCCATCACGGCGGATGCATGACTTCAGGATACTGAGGCCATATTGACCGCAGCGAAGGTTCCAGCAGAAGAGAAGGTCGACCAGGTCAGACTGATACTTCAGGATCTCGCCCGCGATTGGTGGGCATCAGAAGAGGTTGGACTAAGGCGTCATGTTCCCTGGGATAGCTTCCGTACCAGATTCAAGGCTAAGTACTTTTGCATGGTAGCAAGGTATGAGCTACAGCAGAGGTTTATCAGTCTCAAGCAGGCTGGTAAGACGGTGGATGGATATGCAGCGGAGTTCTGCAGACTGAGTCGGTTTGTACCGACAATGGTAGCTACGGAGCCCGAGAAGGTGATGAGGTTCCAGCAGGGACTTCATTTGGAGATTCTACAACTAGTAGAAGGGCACGACTATCAGACTTTTGATGCCGTTTTAACGGCAGCCCGGAGGTATGAACTCACCCAACAGAGGTTGGTGACAAGACATGGGGGCCAGAAGAGGTCTCATCCCCAGAGTAGAAGCGAAGGAGCAGTACAACGAACATCGGCGCCGGCACCCTGCATCCGTATTCGTGAGTCAGGAGCGCCGCGGAGGATGACAGTATCTGAGATATCAGCACCAGTTCGGCATCAGCAGCCGAGGAACCAGCAGCAGCGCCAGGGGGCATCCATTGGATGTACTTACTGTGGTAAGGGAGGGCACACTAGGGATGTGTATCATTCAGCTAATGGGTTATACATGAGGTGTGGCAGTCCAGACCATAGGATTGCCAATTGTCCTATGATGCAGAAGCCAGGAGGGCCAGTTCAGTAGTTTCTGACATTGCCAGCTCCAGGGGCAGCACCGAACAGAGGACCAGCATTGGCCGTAAGGCCGCTAGCCCAACATCTACCCACGCAGGCTCAGATGTATCGCCAGGCACAGAACGAGGAAGGCCCGCAGAGGCCGCAGCGACAGCCTGGTCGAGGAAGGCAGCAGGAGGGAGCTCAGCAAGGCCAGCGTCGGGCCTTTACCTTATCACTGGAAGATACGCTAGCTTCAGGTGACGTGGTTGCAGGTAATATTTCTGTTACCTCTTTTCCTGCAGTAGCATTGTTTGATTCGGGGGCTACCCACTCTTTTATATCTGCACGATTTGCGACACGTATTGGATTGGAATTCGAGGCATTGCCAGAGAGGATGAATATACTCACTGGTAATGGACTCATAGGAGTTTGCAGAGTGTTAGCGTGTCCAGTCGTAGTGAGTGGGCGACTATTGCCCGCATCTTTGATTGAGTTTCCTATGGGCAACTTTGATGTTGTCCTAGGCATGGACTGGTTGAGAGACAGTCATACGACGATAGATTATCGGGGAGGTAGGGTAGTGTTTAAGATACCTGGCATTGAGAAGTTCGTCTTTGTCCGATCATTGGAGGATCGACCCAAGGGCATCATTGCAGAAGCAATGGCAGAGCATGAATAGATTCCAAGAGTGGTCAGAGAGTTTGCTGATGTATTTCCTGATGAGCTTTCAGGTTTACCACCAGAGAGAGATGTGGAGTTTTGCATTGAGCTGAATCCTGGGACGGAGCCTAAAGTTGGTAGGGTCTACAGGATGTCGCAGTCAGAGTTGGACAAGTTGTACCAGCATAAAAAAGAATTAAAGGCGAAGCAGTTTATCCGAGACAGTAAATCGCCCTGGGCAGTACCGGTGATTTTGGTACCCAAGAAGGATGGATCAACGAGATTGTGCATTGATTACCGGCAGTTGAATGCAGTAACCGTGAAGAACAAGTATCCGTTACCAAGGATTGATGACTTATTTGATCAATTGAGTAAGGCTTGCATCTTCTCAAAGATTGATCTTCGATCTGGATATTATCAAGTGAGGGTCCGGGAGCAGGACATACCCAAGACAGCATTTAGATCACGGTATGGGCATTATGAGTTTCTGGTGATGCCATTTGGACTGATTAATGCTCCAGCAGTATTCATAGATTTGATGAACCGCATCTTTCTACCCTATTTGGATAAGTTTGTAGTAGTGTTTATAGATGACATCCTCGTCTATTCCAGTAGTAAGGAGGAACATGAGAAGCATCTTCGGACAGTTTTGCAGACCTTGAGGGAGCACCAACTCTACGTGAAGCTTGATAAATGTGAGTTTTGGTTGGATCATATTTCATTCTTGGGGCATATTATTTCTGGAGCAGGAGTGTCAGTAGACCCGAAGAAGGTCGAGGCAGTAGAGAATTGGCCAGTTCCGAAGACGGTGGCAGAAGTGCATAGTTTCTTGGGATTGGCAGGTTACTACAAGAGATTCGTGGTAGACTTCGCCAGGATTTCGGCACCCATGACGCGTTTGACGCATAAGGATGTAGAGTTTGTTTGGTCAGCAGAGTGTCAGGCATCATTTGAAGAGTTGAAAAAAAAATTAATCTCAGCCCCGATCTTGACCCTTCCAGTAGGATCGGAAGGGTTTATAGTGTATTGTGACGCATCCGGGAAGGGACTTGGATGTGTATTGATGCAGCATGGTAAGGTGATAGCATATGCATCTCGACAACTTCGAGATCATGAGAAAAACTATCCGACCCACGACCTGGAATTAGCAGCAGTAGTATTTTCGCTTAAGTTATGGAGGCACTATTTATATGGGATCGAGTGGAGATTTACACTGATCATAAGAGCTTAAAGTATGTGTTTACCCAGAGGGACCTGAACATGAGACAGAGGAGATGGTTGGAATTACTGAAAGACTGTGATGTAAATCTTCAGTATCATCCAGGCAAGGCGAATGTGGTTGCAGATGCCTTGAGCAGGAGAGGTGGTGCATTCATTCTAACCATGCAGAGACACATTTTAGAAGATCTTCAGGAAATGAGAATTTAAGTGATCTTGCCGCAAGATACGGGAGTTATGGCCAGTTTGCAAATTCAGTCTACTCTCGTAGAGAGGATCAGAACAGCTCAGGCGGATGATCCGCGAATCCAGAAGCTTCGATCAGAGTGTGAGTCAGGTCTCAGAAAGGAGTTAGTAATCCATGATGATGGTACATTTAGGTTCAGAAACCGTCTTTGTGTATCCGGTGGAGACCTTCGACACGTAGTTATGTCAGAAGCTCATAGTTTACCTTATTCCATTCATCCCGGAGGCACAAAGATGTACCAGGATATGAAGCAGCACTTTTGGTGGAATGACATGAAAAGAGAGATAACGAGGTTTGTATCCAGGTGTTTGGTATGTCAGCAAGTGAAGACAGAACAGCAGAGACCAGCAGGATTGTTGCAGTCGCTTCCTATTCCGAAGTGGAAGTGGGAGCACATCACGATGGACTTTGTGACCGGTTTACCTAGATCTCTGACCGGCCGAAATGCAGTTTGGGTAATTGTGGATCGACTCACGAAGGTTGCGCATTTTCTTCCTTTCATAGTAGGGCAGTCTACTGAGAAGCTGGCAGAAATATATATGAAGCAGATTGTGAGGCAGCATGGAGTTCCAATCAGCATAGTATCAGATAGAGACACCCGGTTCACCTCTCAATTTTGGCAGAGTTTGCATCAAAGTTTGGGCACCAAGTTGAGGTTCAGTACAGCCTATCATCCGCAGACGGATGGACAATCAGAGAGAACCATTCAGACCTTGGAAGATATGTTACGGGCTTGTACTTTGGACTTCGGCAGAACTTGGGAAGATCATCTTCATTTAGTAGAGTTCTCTTACAATAACAGCTATCAGGCAAGTATACAGATGGCACCGTTTGAAGCATTATATGGAAGGAATTGTGCAGGTCCCCTCTGGCATGGGACGATATGGGAGAACAAAAATTGTTGGGACCAGAGATAATCACGCAGACCGTGGAGACAGTCAAGTTGATCAGAGAGCAGCTTCGAGTCGCGCAAGACAGACACCGCCACTGGGCAGATCAGCATCGAAGGCCTCTAGAGTTTGGTGTCGGTGACCAAGTGTTTCTGCAGATTTTGCCTACTCGGGATGTCATTAGATTTGGAACCCGAGGAAAGCTTAGTCCGAGATTCGTTGGTCCTTTTGAGATTCTCGCTCGGGTAGGCAATGTTGCTTATCGGCTTGCCCTTCCTCCCTCGTTATCTGGCGTATATGATGTGTTTCATGTATCTCAGTTACGTGGGTATGTCCCGGATCCGAGTCATGTTCTCGACCATTCGGAGTTAGTCGTTGGTACCGACCTAACTTACGAGGAACAACCCGTGTTTATTTTGGACCGGTGAGAGAAGGTGCTCAAGAATCGGACTATTCGTCTTGTCCGTGTCGCTTGGGGCCATTACTCCCCGGGAGAGTCAACCTGGGAGAGCGAGGACGAGATTAGATCTCGGTATCCGTACTTGTTCGACTCAGAAGGTATGTTTCTTCTCATGTCTTGGTAAATTTTAAAATGTATGATCGATGACTGCTAATGATGGGTTGTTAGTGTAGATTGTAATTGTACCTTGCTTGCCTGGATACCTCTATCTTGTCTTGGCTGAAATTTCGAGTATGGAATTTTTCTAAGAAGGATAGAGATGTCACTTTCCGATCCCGATATACGTAATCTTCATGGATTCTGTATACGGTATCTGTATTTAGCATATACATAAATTTTGTTTATTATTTATTAATGATGGCATGTAGCTTTTTTAGCATTGTCATTAGTGGTTAGGGATTAGGGTTTTCTTAAGCCAACCCAACCCTTATTTAATATCTCTTCCTCTCTCTCTCTCTCCTCATTCACTCTTTCATTTATTTTTCTCAACCACTACCACCCATAGGCAAGTACAACTTGCTCAAAAAGAGGAGATTTTGTGCATTTTACATTCTTAATTTTTCCTTGATATTATTTGTCTATTTTGTTCTTTTCTTCATTCTCTACAAGTTTAGTTCTTGAAGCCTTCGATTTTGATGGCTAGATTTGTGTAGATCTAAGTTCCTAAAAACTAAGATTTTATGGGTTTTCATGGTTTTGATCTATCAAATTTGGCTATTTTCGAAAACCAATGGTCCTATGTTGTAGAAAATTTGATTCTACACAGTTTTGACCTTTGGAAAGTTAGATTTTGACTTGTTTGGAAGAAGTTATGGCCGAAGCAATAGTTGGATTTCACCATGGTTCGCTGTTTGCAAAAACAAAAGTGTTCTTTATTTCACAAACTTTGTAAGAAGATTACAATAGAATTCTAGGAAAGTACAACTATAGGAATCCGATCTGAAGACGATCGCTTTATCCCTTGGACGATGTGAACTTTGAAAACGGTAACCTCTGAAGAATGCAACAGCACTTTGACAAGAACTCCTGATCTCTGGTGATGATCTGATCTCTGGTTCGGGCTTGATAATGAAGGAATTGAAACTCTATTTATAGAGTTCTGGAAATAACTAATTTTTAGTTATTCTGGATTGCGCAGGATGGATTGCAGACATTGGACTGCGCAAGCAGCGAACTGCGCTGGCAGTTACTCGATCGTGGACCAACTGTATGAGACGCGTGACATTGTTTGATTGAAATGTGCTTGGTCGTGTACAGACGGTTGCCACGTGGTGAGCAATTGATGGCATGTAGGCCACGTGTAAATTGTCAGTTGTCTTGATGAAGTGCGCAACATGAACTGCGCTAGCTTCAGACTGCGCTGGGATTGAACTGCGCTGCAGGGAACATGGCAGACTGCGCTTCGATTGGGTTGGTAGCTTGTGCTGGCTGTACAGCTGTCCTCGAGCGCTGTGCTGCATGAGAAACGAACAGCTTCCTCGTTCTTCGGGCTGTCAACTGTCAGAAGATCTGATTTTTTGTCAGATAATGATGGCGTTGCCACGTTAGCTAGCGCGCTTGGATGTGTGCACAGTTGAGTTGTTGCGCAATCTGTCTCGTACGCAGTTCACTTTGAAGGATGCACAATTTGATTTTCATTGCTTCTTTGATGGGTGCAACTTGATTTTTAGGACCTACAAGACCCCCTTCAAAGTTTTCGAAATTTGAAAATATTCAAAGTTTCGAAATACTTTGAATTTCGACTTTAAAATCAAGTTGCGCAAGTGATGCCTTGACTGCACGTTTGGAGGAATCAGCTCCTAATTTCTCGACGCAATCTGAGTTGACTGTTACTTTTGAAAAACTATAAATAGTTCTCACTCTTCTTTCTGTCATTCTTTACTTGTTTCCATTTGTTCGAGAGAGAAAAAGCTCCTGTGCCATCTTCGAATCTTTTCCTTCTCCTCCGTCGACATCAATGGCCCCCAAACGTTCAGCCGCCGAGAAGGGCAAAGCCCCCGCTGAATCTTCGACTCGGGCTGCGCCCCGGATTTCTCGTCACGAAGTCGGTCACCCTGTGCTGCAAGGTAGTCGATGGACTCGATCAAAAAACCCTTTTTAGGGTTCTTTGACATTGTCGAACCTTCAAACCTTTCTCTTTTTAGAGATTCGGTTGTATTGTGCTGCCCTGTTTAGGGTTTTGGTTGCACACACACAATAGTTTTCATTTTTATGAAAACTATTTTCTTGCGCAATCGGTGGAAAGCGCTGGCAAATGTTCAGCGCAATCTATCGATTTGCGCAAGTCTGTCCAGCGCAAACTGATGCTTTGCGCAAGTTGCTCAGCATAATCTGATGACTTGCGCAAGTAGATGTATTGGCGCAACTGGATATTTTGCGCATGTAGACTGCATTAGCGTAATCTGATGCCATGCACATAGCGCAATCTGATGCTTGCTCAATTTGCTAATCTTTTGAACAGAATCTTTGATTTTACATGTACTGAATTCTGTCTCTTTGTTTGATGCAGTTAATCTCAGGAAAGACCCAGAATATGAGATCTTTACAGGGACTCTGGCTGAACCTGAATTTAAGGAGGATCTGTCCCATGTAACATTTCCTCAGTATGCCCTGCCATCTTCTCGACAGGCCATTCTAATAGCACAGGACAATGAGACATTGCTAAGTCTGATAAACGGGCAGCCTTTGCAAACTGCTGATGCCGTTACTCATAAGAAGCCTCTGTTTCTATTTGGTGAGGCTCTTGATAAGAGTTCTCAGCCAAGGCCTCGAGTTGAACAAAGACTCTTTCAGAGAGGCGAGAAAAGGATATTGTTACCGAAAATTTTCAGGTGCCTTCCCCCCCTATCTCGCTATGCTCATGCGAGTTATCCCAGGAGGATGGACTGGGATATAACTCCTCTCCAGCAAGCCAGAACGAGGAACATTTGTGTGAAGAAGGGGCCGAACAACAAGGATATGTTCTATAGCTCCTCTGAGCGTCACAGCTCCTTGTTCAGAGGATTAAAGCCCGGCTGCATTCCACCGGAGAACTCCTTCCTGCTGCTGCCAGTTAGAACATCGATCTTTGCGAATGAATTTGCGAAGGTTGAGGGAAGATATCCGGATCAGGACATCCGATTGACAGGTCTGGTGAATCCAGATAACAAAAGATGGAACTGCATAGCCAATTGGATATTGGCTCAGTTCGAAGAGAAGCTCAAGGAGATTGAGCTGTACCAGGTGGTATACTCTACCGTATACAGATTCCACCCCAACCCTTATCTGTTTCTCGCATTGGCGGAGAGGTACAACTTTAGGACATGGACTTTCATGACGCCCTGTGGAGAGATTGGACTGGCTCTTCACGAGATGAAGTACATCTCGAGCCTTCCAATGGGGAATATCCCTTATGAGGAATTTATTCCCACCAATGACGAGTTGGACAAACTTCGTCAGGAGAACGCTGATATGGTGGCCGTCTTCGAGGAGCTCTTGTGCCACTACAAAATCTGTTCCTTATATTACAAGAGCGGTTCGTCAGGCACCTGTTACTCGACGAAGTGGTTACCCTATCTGTTCCTTAACCACATTATAGAGAAGAAAACTAAGGAACATGATAATTGTAAACCCAACTTCTTCAAACCACTCAGCAGCAGTGAGGTGATTGGGTTGATGGAAGAAAATAAGGAGATGGATATTATGATCGATGATGATCTCCAATACCCTCCTTTCAAGACAGGAGATAATATTGAAAGTTTCATGAGGATGGGCTATAGGCCCATGTCAAAGGAAGCCCAGCTGGCGGGTTTTCTCACCTACTGGCTCCGACGATTCGTCGTCCCTGGAGCGAGCGCCGTCGATCGCTTCCATCGAGGCGTGCTTTTTGCTGCCGTCCGTTTAGTCTTTGGCTATCGGATGGATCTTTTGTCGGCAATGACCTGTCGAGTGAACGCTGGCCTCCGCCTGTTTGTAGATTCAAAACTCAAAGGAAAAGGCGAGAAAGGTAGCTTTCCGCGGCTAGAGCTGCCATATACATACTTATTCGGATGGCTGCTGCTGCATTATCCTGCTCTGATGAATCCCGATATGGGAGCGGTAGACGGCAGCTTCATAAGAAGATTTTCCAGGAGCAAATGGATATACACCAGCTTAAGAGATTGCAGACGTGCTCTAAATCTCGAAAAAGGGTGGAACTTCTATTGTGTTCCCCCTCCGGCAGGCTACGAGCACATAGCTTCGAATCTGGTCGACTTGGGGAGGCAGCCTTTGGGTCATGCAGTCTTTGATTGGCTGAGGACAATCAGGCCGTCACACCTGATCTATAGATTTGAAGATGAATGTTATTTGGAACCCTATCTTCCCAGCCGCTTTGTCCGTCAATTCGGCTACGACCAGTTTCATGTAGGTAACGCAATCACGTGCCTACAAGGAAAAGGCTATCTGATTGATGGAGCCCGGGCATGGGCTTATTATAATGCTCGAGACACCAGAACAACATTCTCGATGCCAAAGAAGAGCGACCATGGTCCGAGGATGTTGTATACATATTCACTTTTCTATACATCCGCGAATACCTTTGCCGAGAACTTCAGTCTCGTGGACAGCTTTGAGACAACAGCCAGATTGAAGAAAGGAGCAACTGTTGTGTCGGCTCCTGGCAACGATGAAGAGCGTGAACCGGCCGATGCACCGTTGGAAGCTTCAAGGAAAGCCAACTTCCCAGAAGAAGTCAACGAGCCATTGCGCATTTCCTTGAAAGTTGTCAGATCTCCAGCCAAGGAGAGGAAGAGAAGAATAGAGGAACCTTCTTCTCCGGTTGCGAAGAAGAAGCTCGTCTTGGAATCATCAGAAAGGGTCACGACCTGATCACAATTTCGGCAGCAGGCCGAGTCAACTCAAAGAGAAGAGGCGGCGACCCCGACCTCTATCCAAAGACAAGACAATGTTATAGATGTAGAGAGTCCAGAGAGACCTCTACACAGAAAGAAAATGGTCTTCAGAAGAAAGAAGGTAGTCACTCCTCGACCTATGTCATCGGTCGTGGCTAGTGCTATTGCCGGAGTTACAATGTCATCTCCTACACCCGCCCCTGAACCTAAAGCTTTCAGCCCAGAGAGGAGGGATGAGGCTGTAGAGACCATGGAGGAAGCCGTGGAGAAAGAAGATGAAGTGGTGCGATCTCCTACACTTACAGTGGAGACTACCCAGCTTCCGGCTACATCGAGAACACTTCATGATGAAGAGGATCGATTAATGATCGATGCTCTGAACGACTACGACTTCAGCCTCCAGGATGATGTTGATCCGGCCGCCACAACTGACAGCGAAGAAGCACCAGAAGACAGTGTGAGTAATGAAGATACATCAACAGAAGCTGTTGATGATACTTTAAATCCAGAAGAGGACGCTAATGTCCATGTATCCTCGAAAGCTGTTGATGACACGCTGAATCCTGAAGAGGATGTTGAGGTGCATGTGTCTCCAGAAAAGAATACAGGTGAAGAAGTAGCACCTGAGGAAACTACTACTGCTGATCCCAAAGGTATTACATGACATTATCAACCTTCTTTTCATAGATTAAATAGCTGACATCTACATTTTTATCCATGCAGAACTTGAATCTTCTCCAGTTCCTCCCACATGCACTGATATAGTGCCAATAACGGTGATAGCTAGTGGTAGCCAACATTTTTCGGGTGGCTCTGAGGCAGGTAGTAGCCAGGCAGTAATGTCTGAGGCTACTTCTGCTAGGTTGGAACTCGTGTCAGCAGAGGAAAAACTTGTCCCTGTACCTAGCAATGGTAAGATCACTCTTACTTTTGATCCTTCTTGATAGTTGCTAATGACAGCCAGCTGATGGTGTTTGTTTGATTTTACAGAAGAACACCTGGGAGGGGCGACTAGCTCTACCATGGCTCCATTATCTAGAGAGACCTCCACCCACATACAAAAAGCTGAACGTCCATCTGCACAGGCGCCTGCTGCTTCTTCGACGTCTATGGGAGTAGCTGCTACTCCTGGTACTGTTGCCACTAACAGATTCATCATCGGTTCCTTTACCAATCTTTTTTTTCAGTTCTCTAGGACCCTTAGTATAAAGGGTAATGGATAAAGAAGAGGTTGGTTTCATAACTGTTAGGGGTCCAACCTCCTATCTGATAGCTGCCATCCGGAATCAAGGTGATGAAGCGCAAGCTGCTTACCTTGAGCACATCCTGGATGAGCTAGAGGAGTCGGTTAAGATCTACAAAGATCTGAATCGAGGGGAGATGGATCCTTTGGTACAGGCCGAGTTTGAGAGGATGTCACAAGAGGTTGCAGTTGCGAAGGTTGATCTCCAGGTTCTCTTGGACACTTTCTCTACTAAGTCTGCTGAGTATAATTCCCAAGTGGAAACAATAGCATCTGTTGCTGAGGATAAGGAGAGGAAAGTTGTTGAGCTGCAAGCAGAATCTTCCCGTCTTCAAGAAGAGTTGAGACTTGTTCAGCTTGCTCTGGAAGATGAGGTCATACAACATCAGGCTGCAGTTCAACAACTGGACGCTCTGACCCAGAAAAGAGATGAGTATGTCACAACTCATCAAGCTGAAATCTCTCGCAGACTAGTAACTATGCCGTCTTTCGACGATAAGTCTGGAATGGAGGAAGCTAGGAGGCGAGTGATGGACTCTCGTGAGGAGCGACTGCAATATTTAAAGCAGCAGATGACTAGCTTGATGACCCCGCCAGCAGAATGAGAAAGACTTTTTGTATCTTCAATTTTTGTGACATGTAATTTTGTAATGTCTTTTAATTTTGATCAATAAAAAGACATTTCCTTTGTGGCTCTATTATTTATTGCATATCTTATTCAGATATAAATAATAGCGATAGAAAATATATTCAGAAGTACAAGACATGATATATTTTTTGATTTTAGAAAATAATTATATTCATTATATCCGCTCAGAGGTAATGTGGACATGGCAGAATATAATTTATTGAATATCATTATTTCAGTAGACAACTTAATCAAAAATAACAAGTTGCTGATATGAACGAAATGAGTGATTTGTCAAAATGTGTGAACGAAATGAATCGTCAAGATGAACGGATGGACCGTCAAATGAATGGAATGAACGAATGAACCGTCAGATAGATGAAATGAACGGGCGAACCGTCAAATGAATGTAATGAACGGGCGAATCGTCAGATGATTGTGATGAACGGGTGAACCGTCGGATGAATAGATGAACGGGTGAACCGTCAGATGAATATGATGAACGGGCGAGCCGTCAGATGAATAGAATGAACGGGTAAACCGTCGGATGAATGTAATGAACGGACGAACCGTCGGATAAATATGATGAACGGGCGAGCCGTCAGATGAATGTGATGCTTTATTGTCTCACGAATCTCTGTCTATAAATAGAACAAAAAATTAGATTGAATGATCACTTTCACTTTTCAACACAAAGATGTCGTCTGGAGATGCATCCAAGAAGGTTGAGATCGCCCCGAAGATTGAAGCGGTTACTGAAGAACGTCCAGTTGAGCCGGCCCAGCCAAAGCAGACAGAAGCAGGCAAAGGTTCGTCTGCATCCAAGCCGTCAAGGGACATCTTGGACTTCCTTCTTGAACCAGGGACGACAGAAGAAGAAGAGGCCATGAGGATGGCTGCTTGCAAGTTCCTGGTGGGTTCGAGCAAGGATGTTCTCAACTCTTTTGTCGATCATGTTTTGAGAAGGACGGTAGTGGTCCTCGTCATAGCCTTCTGGAAGTTCAACGGAGACCTTGTTAGAAGATACGATCAATCGATGAACTTGACCGATGCTTGTGTCAGAATCCCATGATCTGGAATCAGAAGAATTAGAGCGCTCTTCACTATCGGATTCAGAGGCTGCTGGGGATAATACCGGAGGTGAAGAATATCCGAGACCTCTTTTGGTCCTACTATAGTACATCTCTGACTTTCCTTTCGGAACAGCCGTACGGATATGAGTTCTTCTACTCTTGCCGTAGTTGAGGCCATTCTTGAAGTCATAACCCATCTTTCGAATGATGTCTTTTGATTGTTGACTGTAACGACAAAGTTGAAGATGCCCCGTATCGTTACTTTTGCTATCATCCGTATAACTGAATTTTTGTTCCGGTCCTTTACTAAAAAGTATTGGACTCTCGCCTCTCTTTCGAGAAGGGACAACAAAGTATGAATCCTCTGGGTGTTCGAGTAAGACTTCTGTTTGAAGAGACTGTACAACTCCCATTGTAAATAACTGAAAGCTATCTAACATATCCAAATAGCACTTAGCATGATAAATGACATCAGTATACTGGAAATGAGATGCTTTTCATTGATTTGTACATCTATATTTACAACAGGACGTTTAGCCTTAGCAGGCTTGGTCAGATTGATTACAAGAGGGAGAGAAGAAGAACGTAGAGGAGGATTGGACTTGTTACGACGGAGGTCGATAACAAGCGGCTCAGAGGAGGTAAGCTCCCTTTTTTCCTTGTTATGAGATAAATCAATAACAAGTGGCTCAAAAGAGGTGAGCTGCCTTTTTTTTTCTTGTTACGATGTAAGTCAATAACAAGTGGCTCAGAAGAGGTGAGCTCCCTTTGATCCTGACCATCATCAGTTGGTTGCTTCTGGACTGGCAAGTGAATAGCCAGTGGTTTGGAGGATTGAGGACGAGAAACACGCCCTTTGACAGGTATGATGAGGGTGTCATTAGGCACTGCTTCTTGTTCTTCAGTGTCCAGAGACAGTACTACCTTCATGAACTCATCCTTATACATGCGAGCATCGTTGCAGTATGCTTCGACACCTTTGAAAGGATAGAGATCAGCAACCTCCTTTTGAACCTCTCCATTGTTATCGACATATTTGAAACATTGATGGAGAGTCGAAGGAATAATGTTATGTTCATGCAGGAATGGTCTCCCCAACAGAGCATTGTAAGAACAACCATGGTTGTCTATGATGTAGAAGGTCACCTTTGTGCGAAGATTGCCTATTTGGAGTTTAGGCAAATCTTGCCCAGAGGTTTACTTCTTCCTTGGTTGAACCCCAGGATGGTGGTGATTGTACTAGAAAGACTATGCACTGGGATCTTCAGTGCATCTAACATTGTCTTCGGCATAATGCTGAGGGCAGACCCTGGATCTATCAGAATACGATCGACTTTCATCGAGTCGACATATCCTGTATAGTATAGAGGACGATCATGCCTATTGTCTTCCATCAGCATATCATCCTGTATGAAGGTAATGTTTGGAATTAACTCCAACACACTGTGACAATGGAGGAAAGAGACAGGCTCTGCCTTCGGCTTCTTCAGAAGGGTTAGACAGGTTTTCGCCTGCATGAGAGCTTCACTCAGAGTTTCTCGAGTTTCTTTGGAGAGACGCAAGAGCTCAAAAATTGACAGCCTGGTCGGTGTGTTGGCTAGTTGAGCCAAGATATCAAAGTTATAAGGCTTTTCAAGTCCAGAAGGAGATGACTTCTTCAAAGGTTTGTCGAAACGGACTTGTTGTTTGCCTTTGTCGGCTGCTGTCGGCTTGGGATGAGTGGGTTCTACAACCGGTAAGGATGCAGCAGGAATGTCCTCAGTAGAGGTCGGTTGCACTGGAGCAGACTCGGAAGAAGAAGCAGGATTTTCTTAAGTCTCGGGGAGTTCCCGTAGATAGGCTTTCCCTGATCTGGTGCCCAGCAGGATTTTCTCTTCAACTATGGGGTCGAAAGATACCATATTACAGATCTTTGTTTTGCCTTTGGAGCGTTCTTTCTTCTTGGAGGAAGAGGGAACTTCGAACTCTGAAGCAAGATCAGGGTGAATCCACATAATCTCGCCGTTGTCAAGAGACAAGGGGACGAGACCTTCACTTCGTGGAGGAGGGAGATTCTCAATCTCAAGAGTAGCCTTGGGGATAGGGATGACACCGTGCTGTATCATCTGCGGAGGGAAGTTACCGAACTGAACTGAGACCATGTTTGCGGTAACCGTCTTCTCGTCTTGCTGCAGAGTGACAACACCAGCGTTGACTAGCTCCTGAATTTTGCCTTTGAGCACATAACATGCTCGAGTGGGATGCCCAATGAACCTGTGATAGACACAGTACTTAGGATGATCAGTCTTACCGACCTCATCAGGCTTCTTCGGGTCTGGGAGTTGGAGCTTATTGCTTTTGATCAAGCAATCAAAGATGCTCACGGTGTCATTCTCGTCAAAAGAGTACTCTATTTTCGGACGAGATTCTCTTGGTGGAGGTGCAGAAGGAGTAAAAGTAGACGTAGGTGGAGCTACATTGACTGCAGAGATTCTTTGTTCTTCAAGTTGATGTTCAAAGTTTCTTTTTCCTTGCGGTTGTTCTGGCGATTACCACCACTCGATGTCTGGTGTTCATCCCGGTCGGGGTTAGACATGTGTACCCCTAGCTGTTTGAATTTGTCAGCACTAACTTCAGCTGCTTTAGCGTTGACAATGAAGGATGGCCAGTCTTGGAACTGAGTTGACCCCGTCCACATGCTGATGATAGGCAAAAGATTTGCCTTGCAGGTATCAATAGTCACAGTGGCTGGAGTTCCAGGAGGCATTTTTAAAGCTTCTCGGTGGAACCTTTCAATGAAACTTTCAGCGGTTTCATTATGTCTTTGTTTGATTTTATTAAGGGCTGACATGGTCATGTCATTGATCCCCTCTGTGAGCCCCTGTTTTTCAAAATTTAATTAATTAGTGTTAATTAATTATTAATGACATATTTAGCCTTAAAATATTTATTATGATTTTTAGGAATTTTTTTAGAATTTTTAAATAAATTTTAAATGAGTTTTAAATACAAAAATACCATTTTGCAATTTATTAAAATGTTTTAAAGTAGTTTTGCAATTAACCGAAATGTTTTAATACCATTTTGTAATTTTCCAAATTGTTTAGAAGTCATTTTGTAATTAGTTAATTGTTTTTAGTATGGAATGCAAATTACTATTTGTATTCAGTCGCATTAGGGACCGATTTGTAATTTCCTAAAAATCTAAGGACCCTAATGTAATTCCTAACCCTACCCACCCCCGACGACTGCCCGACGACCGTCGACCGACCTGCCCCCGTCATTTCCGGCCGTCCAACCGACCTAGGACCGACTCTGACCCCCTATAAAAACCCCCACACTCTCCCCGACCCATCTACCACCACCACGACGCAACCACAGCCTAGCTCCGCCCTATTTTTCCCCAGAACCCATCACCGGAACCCTAACTCCGGCTAACCCCCAGTGCCGCTTCCCCGACGAGCGTCACCGCCCCCAACCACCATCAGCTGACTCGCCGCGCTGAGGCGAGTCGATCGCCACCCGAGCGCCGCTTCCCCATCGCCTACTCCACCGTCCACGGCCTTCGAAACCCTCACCAATCGCCGGACACGTAAGTTGCAGCAGTGAATCGTGTCGTACGTGTCTCGAAACCACGTATGTGGTTCGTCAGGACACGGGGACCCTAGTCCAGTGCTTGGACACGCGAATCGATACTCGTACGTGTCGTGCATAGCACGGACACGTAGACTCTGTGTCCCAAACTGTCAGGACACAGAGTTGATTTTTCGGGTTTACTGTTATTTCAACTAAAACCTAAATAACACTAACCTAAAACCTAATCCTAACACGTGAGCCGAGTTGGCCCACTGGTCAGCGCGCGAGTTTAAACCCCCCCCCCCCGCGCGTACAGTGGCCCGAGTACGAGCCTTAGGCTCTGTTGTTTTGTTTTATTTTCTTTTTCTTTTCTTTTCTTTTGTTTTAATTTTATATATATATATATATATATATATATATATATATATATATATATATATATATATATATATATATATATATATATATATTGTTTTAATTATATATATATATATATATATATATATATATATATATATATATATATATATATATATATATATATATAAAATTAAAACAATATATATATATATATATATATATATATATATATATATATATATATATATATATATATATATATATATATATATATATATATATATATATATATATATATTTTTATATATATATATATATATATATATATATTAATTATATATATATATATTGTTTTAATTATATATATATATATATATATAATATATATATATATATATATATATATATATATATATATATATATATATATATTTTTATATATATATATATATATATACATGTATATGTATGTATGTATATACTATATATATATTATAACTACTGTTATATATATATATATATATATATATATATATATATATATATATATATATATATATATATATATATATATATATATATATATATATATATATATATATATATATATATATATATATATGTATATATACATAACTATTTAGCCTAAGTAATTTACGTAATATTATACATATGTATATTTTTAATATATGTAAATATTACTTATCATATTTTTATGGCTACTATGTAAAATTTTACCCTATTAAAATATTAATATTTATTTACTTTTACCTCTTTGTATTTTGTGTATTTTAATTACTGCAACCATTTGGTGTCCAAGCCTAGCATGGGTTTTTGGGCTCAAATATGTTTTCCCACATTCAAGACCTGTACAAGTCATATTGGACTTGATTCATGGCCTTGGGTCCTGTATTTGAACTTTGGTTCAAATTATATACATGGACAAAATACGCAGATAATTAATTATTTAATTTCAGATTGTGTGCAATGTTGTTTTTGAATTTCTAAAAATACTTAAATTGCTGTTAAAATTTTGGAAAAATAGTATTTAGATACTATGTTAATTTAGCTAATTTAGTATAATTTTTACAGTATTTAATTTGCAGTTTTGCCACTATTTTGGCATATGAAACCAGAACTCATTTTCTGTATACTTAGGAAAACTGATTTTTATAAAATACTTGTACTGGTTAATAAATTCCAGAAAAATTATAATAAATTTCTATAATTAACAAGGATCATTTTGGTACTTTATTTTATGTAAAATTAAGTTTTTTGTCTATCTCAAAAATTGTTGGAACACAATGTTCATTTGATTTATTTATTGAATAGTTACGACTTGTAACTTTTTGTGTTATTTTGAGTTATAGCCGTATTAAAACTCACCCCTCACTAGTGTAAAGACCCTAGAAAGTTAGTTAAAGTAGTGTGTCATCCCACATTGGTCTTTTATGCTAAAGTCATCATTTTGGCTAGGTACCCAGTCACAAGTCGTGTTTCACCAATTAGTGTCTTAATGTTTTAGCTTAGTGTAAAAACTAAGTTTATGTATTTATTTCTACAGTGACGAGTTACCAGACATCTATAGCACTTTTATTGCAGCTTGTTTTGCTAGAGGCAAGTACTTTCTACAAACTTTACATACTGCTATAAACCATAAACTGTGATTCTCCAACCATGTTAAATGCTGATCCTTGGGGTAGCAAGTTAGAACTTTACATGTTGTATTACTTTCAGTCTCTGCCATGTTTAGGATACTTTTCATATCTCTCACATGCTAAAATAACGGGTTAAGGAGAAACTGCTAGTAGTGTACGTGATCATGATTCCCTTCTCCGTATGTATTTACCGAGCACCGTTACATTCTATATGTATCTGTATCATATGTCTGGTCCCGCGTTTGTGTATGAATGTACACCGATGCCGTTAAGTGTACGTATGTACACTTCAGAAAAATGATATGTACACTGTACATCCTGATTACCTATTGACTGATCACTCACCTACTACATTTTCAAGCTTTAAAATAATAAATTATTGCCATGTAACCAAAACTGAATAAACATGATATGTCATTTCTTTTCATCACATGATCAGTACTATATGTTTGTTAGATTCAGTACTTGCTTTCGTCCTGACAGGATAACGTTGTAGGTGTCCTTACTGAGGAGGAGTTACTCTGTGACTCATATTATGGAGATACTGCCGAGGACCCGGCTTTGCTTTACGAGGATGTTCCTGCGGGAAAACTCGTCTAGTTTGCGTAGTTGCTTGGGATATTTAGTGTAGTCATGTACTAGACTACGTATTTTGTAACTGGACATGTATCCAGTTTTACATTTCAGACTTGTACTTGGACTTATTACTATATGAGACGACTTTTGTGTTTGGAGCATTTATGACTTTTATTCACTTATAGAACTGTTAACTCATTTAGTCTTATCATGTTGTCTTTAGAATAGCTTACTACGTTTTATCTCAAACGTAGGCTGGGCATGACTCGGCCCGGCCCAACAATTTGGGTAGCGGGTCGTAACATGTTTTTAGTGGTGGCCCATGCAGGTCCTGACTAAATTGTTTGGTTACGTTATTGTACCAAGCATGCCTGCAATTAGGAACTTAAGGTAATTAGACAACATTAGGAATGACGCTTAGAACACCTAGAGGAATGCTAGGATTGCAACATAGGAAATACATCACATGCTTGCTATTATAATTAGATTTTCTTGCCTATGATTGCTTACTTTAAACAAGTCCTTATAAGTCTTTTTTATTGTAATTAGATGGTGCTTACTCGTTCATCCCAGTATGTCACACCTGAGAATGGCGCACTTCCCATCCAGTCAGCTGACCAGTTGACTGATACACCTCCACCTCCACCTACCATACTCCCCCACTCCACAAATCCACCAACCTAGATGCCTCCACCACCATCCACATCACAGTCCCAGCAGGACTCGATACTTCCACCACCCCCTATCATTATACCTACCCAGGCTTCCGTCACACTCGACGGGAACCAACTGCTCACTCTGATCCAGGGGTTCCTAACAACCCATCAGGAGCAGACTACCCTACTCCGCCAGAGCATGGAGCATTCTGAGGAACGTACCGTGGTTCCACCACCTGTAGAGCCACGGCAGAGAGCGGGGACGATCAAGGACTTCATGGGCCTGAACCCCAAGGAGTTCTCAGGGACTGGAGGCATAGTAGTAGCAGATGACTGGCTAGACTCGGTAGAGAGGAAGCTCATTAGAGTTAGGATGCCGGATGACCTCCAGGTCGAGGCAGCGAGATTTCTGCTGATAGACATGGCAGGAGTTTGGTTCCGGAATGAGCCGTTGTTTGCGAGAGGGATGGCCACTTGGGATCAGTTCAAGACCCAGTTCAAAAAAAAATTCTTCTCGACCACTGCTAGAGTAGCCATGGGGCTACAATTCTAGAACATCCAGCAGGAGAACCGTTCTGTTGACGAGTATGCGGCAGAGTTTAGTTGCCTGAGCCGTTTCGCTCCTAGTCTGGTTGCAGACCCAGAGGAGATGACCCGTAGGTTTTGCCATGGTTTAGTTCTAGACATCGGCATTCTTATAGTGGCGAACGGTACGACTGACTATTACCAGAGCCTAGAGTTGGCCCAGAGCATCGAGGAGCGTCTTCTGTCATATAAGAGGCCGACTTCTGTACACCTCGAGGGACCGTCCAAGCGTCAGGCTTTCCAGCAGAAAGCACCGACGCCGCACCAGCAGACATACCGTCCCCCTACACCACATCATCAGACCCCGCCAGTTAGAGCCCCGGGACCCCGACAGCAGCCGAAGGAAGGTTTTTGTGTTTTCTGCAAGAGGGCAGGCCACGACGCTACCATCTGTAGGAAGAGGTTGGGTCAGTGTTTGGCTTATGGGTATGCCACCCATCAGCTTCGGAGCTGCCCAGTAGCCACGGGACCTAGAGGGCCGCTTCCGACTCAGCAGCAGAGGTTTGGGCAACATCTGCAGCAGCAGAAGGGACCTCAGGAGAAGACTTATAGTCTAGCTCTCGAGCCGGAGCCGGAGCAGGTTTCGGAGCCAGATTACTTAGCTGACGTCATCATAGGTCATGTTTATTTGCATACTTTTCTAGCTCTATGCTTGTTTGATTCTGGTGCATCTCATAGCTTCCTGTCATTAGAGTTTATGCATGAACACCACTTAGTATCTACAGCTACTGCGGAGATTAGTAGAGTAATGACGGAAGGAGGACCAGTGCCTATTAGAGCTATCAATAGATGCTCTATTACTATAGCCGGGAGAGAGTTTGAGGGGTGATTCTTTGTGATGCCACTCTCCGGTTATGATATCATATTGGGGATGGACTGGCTTAGCTACGCCCATGCATCTATAGACTGTCATGAGGGTAGTATTTTGTTCAGTCCTCCGGGCACAGCACCATTCAGAGTCAGGAGGACAGGGCCGGAGATCAGCCTAGAGCTGAACTGTTGTGCGACAGTTGGGGACGTAGCACCGCCACACCCTATCATTAGGGAGTTTATGGATGTATTCCCAGAGGATCTTCCAGGACTTTCGCCTGACAAAGATGTGGAGTTCACTATATATTTAGTACCGAGTTCATCACCAGTATCCCGGGCTTGCTATAGAGTGAATCCCAAGGAGGCCGTAGAGATGAAAGAGCAGATTGATGACCTGTTGAAAAATGGTTTCATTCGATCTAGTGCTTCTCCATGGGGAGCGCCAGTGCTCTTTGTGCCTAAGAAGGATGCTACAGTTCGGTTGTGTATTGACTACCGGGCGTTGAATGCCATCACCATTAAGAACAAATATCCTCTGCCCAGGATAGATGATTTGTTCAACCAGTTGAGTGGGGCGAAGGTGTTTTCCAGGATAGACTTGAGATTCGGGTACCACCAGGTGAAGGTCAGGGCAGCAGACATCCAGAAGACGGCGTTCAGCACGAAGTACGGACAGTACGAGTTTCTGGTGATGCCATTTGGTCTCACAAATGCGCCAACTGTCTTTATGAATTTGATGAATAAGACATTCCACCAGTATCTGGATAAGTTCGTCGTAGTGTTTATCGACGACATCCTGATATACTCGAAGACGCCGGAGGAGCATACAGAGCACTTGCGGATAGTTTTAGGGATTCTGAGGCAGGAGAGATTGTTTGCCAAATTGTCGAAGTGCGAGTTCTTTTTAGACCGAGTTGAGTTTCTCGGCCATGTAGTTACTGGAGAGGGAATCTCGGTGGATCCCAGAAAGATTGCTGCAGTTGAGACATGGAAGGCTCCGACGTCAGTTTCAGAGATCAGGAGCTTTCTGGGTTTAGCAGGCTATTATAGAAAGTTCGTCCAGGACTTTGCTAGGATAGCTGAACCCATGACGAAGCTGACGCGGAAGGACGTAGAGTACATTTGGTCAGAGGACTGCCAGGCAGCATTTGAGGAGCTGAAGAGGAGGCTGACGACCGCTCCAGTTCTGACATTACCTTCAGGTTCTGGAGGTTTCACCATATACAGCGATGCTTCTGGGAAGGGGCTAGGATGTGTCCTACAGCAGCATGGGAAAGTGATTGCTTATGCATCTAGGCAATTGCGGACTCATGTGCGAAATTATCCTACCCATGACCTAGAGTTAGCTGCGGTAATCTTTGCACTCAAGTTATGGAAACATTACTTATACGGAGAGCGTGTGGAAATCTTTACTGACCACAAAAGCTTGAAGTATGTGTTCACGCAGAAAGAGCTGAACATGAGGCAAAGACAATGGTTGGAGTTAATGAAGGACTTCGACATCGATTTACAGTATCACCCCGGGAAGGAAAATGTGGTGGCGGATGCGCTGAGCAGGCATTCGATGGCATGGTATCTGATGATAGATCAGCATTTATGGGAAGATCTGGAGAAGCTCGGTATCGAGCTAGTTCGGCCAGGATCAGTGATACAGATGATGGTGCTTGACATTCAGTCAGGTTTGATGGAGCAGATCCGGGAGGCACAGTCTACAGATGAGAGCCTTCGCAGACTTCGAGCCCAGGCTTTAGCTGGATTGCTGGATGACTTCACTATAGCAGAGGATGGATCCTTGAGGCATGGAAGCCGATTGTGCGTGCCGAAGGAAGAGCTGGTAGAGGCAGTCTTGCAAGAGGCGCACCGATCGAGATATTCTATTCATCCTGGTGCTAACAAGATGTACCGTGACTTGCGGGAACATCTTTGGTGGCACGGGATGAAGAGGGATGTATCATGTTTTATCTCGAGATGCCTAGTTTGCCAGCAGGTCAAGGCGGAGCGCCAGAGGCCAGCTGGTTTGTTGCAGCCGTTACCCATTCCCGAGTGGAAGTGGAAACATATTACGATGGACTTCGTCTCAGGGCTTCCTCGTTCCCAAGGAGGGAAGTATGCCATTTGGGTCATCGTGGACAGGCTGACGAAGTGTGCGCACTTCATAACCTTCAAGGTGGGACTTTCCATCGAGAAGTTGGCAGAGCTATACATACAGCAGATAGTTCGCCTACACGGAGTGCCAGTGAGCATCGTGTCGGACAGAGACAGCAGATTCACATCCCACTACTGGAGGAGCTTGCAGGAGGAGTTGGGCAGTAGGCTCAAGTTCAGTACGACGTACCACCCGCAGACAGATGGACAGTCCGAGAGGACGATACAGACACTGGAGGATATGCTGAGGACCTGCGTACTGGACTTTGGAGGATCTTGGGAGAGCCATCTGCACTTGGTAGAGTTTTTATACAACAACAGCTACCAAGCCAGTATCGGTATGTCTTCTTTCGAGGCGCTATATGGACGACGATGCCGCACGCCGCTCTTTTGGGATGATGTCGGAGACAGAGTTATGCTTGGGCCAGAGATGATCACGGATGCAGCAGAGAAGGTCGAGATGATCAGAGACAGGCTCAGAGTAGCTCAGGACAGACAGAAACACTGGGCTTATGCTAGTCGCAGACCGATGGAGTTCGCAGACGGTGATATGGTGCTGGTGAAGATATCACCTACTAGAGGGACGATCCGGTTCGGACGAGGAGGGAAGCTGAGCCCCAGATACATCGGGCCGTTCGAGATACTTGGCAGGATTGGAGAGGTAGCTTACAGGGTTGTACTTCCATCCAATCTAGCAGGAGTTCACGATGTCTTTCACGTATCTCAGCTGAGGAGATATCTTCCAGACCCCAGCCATGTGCTAGATCATTCAGAGTTGGAGGTCGGACCGAGCCTTACAGTTTCTGAGCAGCCAGTGGAGATATTAGACAGAAGGGAGAAGAGGCTGAGGAACAAGGTTATACCCTTAGTACGAGTAGCTTGGAGCCGTCACTCTCCGGGTGAATCTACTTGGGTGAGGGAGTCGGACATGAGGGAGAGATACCCTTACTTATTCGATCCAACCGCTGCGAGGGAACCACCCGTTCCCGCTTGATACCTTAGAGGTTAGTTTCGATCATAGATTTAGACATTTGTTGCATTGCTTGCTATGTTAGAATATTGTAGGGTCTTCAATCCTTGTGAATTTCGAGGACGAAATTTTTCAAGGAGGAAAGACTTGTGAGCCCCTGTTTTTCAAAATTTAATTAATTAGTGTTAATTAATTATTAATGACATATTTAGCCTTAAAATATTTATTATGATTTTTAGAAATTTTTCTAGAATTTTTAAATAAATTTTAAATGAGTTTTAAATACAAAAATACCATTTTGCAATTTATTGAAATATTTTAAAGTAGTTTTGCAATTAACCGAAATATTTTAATACCATTTTGTAATTTTCCAAATTGTTTAGAAGTCATTTTGTAATTAGTTAATTATTTTTAGTATGGAATGCAAATTACTATTTGCATTCAGTCGTATTAGGGACCGATTTGTAATTTCCTAAAAATCTAAGGACCCTAATGTAATTTCTAACCCTACCCACCCCCGACGACTGCCCGACGACCGTCAACCGACCTGCCCACGTCATTTCCGGCCGTTCAACCGACCTAGGACCGACTCTGACCCCCTATAAAAACCCCCACACTCTCCCCGACCCATCTACCACCACCACGACGCAACCACAGCCTAGCTCCGCCCTATTTTTCCCCAGAACCCATCACCGGAACCCTAACTCCGGCTAACCCCCAGTGCCGCTTCCCCGACGAGCGTCACCGCCCCCAACCACCATCAGCTGACTCGCCGCGCTGAGGCGAGTTGATCGCCACCCGAGCGCCGCTTCCCTATCGCCTCCTCCGCCGTCCACGGCGTTCGAAACCCTCACCAATCGCCGGACACGTAAGTTGCAGCACTGAATCGTGTCGTACGTGTCTCGAATCCACGTATGTGGTTCGCCAGGACACGGGGACCCTAGTCCAGTGCTTGGACACGCGAATCGATACTCGTACGTGTCGTGCATAGTACGGACACGTAGACTCTGTGTCCCAAACTGTCAGGACACAGAGTTGATTTTTCGGATTTACTGTTATTTCAACTAAAACCTAAATAATACTAACCTAAAAGCTAATCCTAACACGTTAGCCGAGTTGACCCACTGGTCAGCGCACGAGTTTAAACCCCCCCCCCCCCCGCGCATACAGTGGCCCGAGTACGAGCCTTAGGCTCTGTTGTTTTGTTTTATTTTCTTTTTCTTTTCTTTTCTTTTATTTTAATTATATATATATATATATATGTATATATACATGTATATGTATGTATGTATATACTATTATATATATTATAACTACTGTTATTTTATATATATATATATTGACTGTTATTTATATATATATTTATTTCTTATATATATATATATATATATTTCCTTATATATATATATATATATATATATATATATATATATATATATATATATATATATATATATATATATATATATATATATATATATATATGTTATATATGTATATGTATATATACATAACTATTTAGCCTAAGTAATTTACGTAATATTATACATATGTATATTTTTAATATATGTAAATATTACTTATCATATTTTTATGGCTACTATGTAAAATTTTACCCTATTAAAATATTAATATTTATTTACTTTTACCTCTTTGTATTTTGTGTATTTTAATTACTGCAACCATTTGGTGTCCAAGCCTAGCATGGATTTTTTGGCTCAAATGTGTTTTCCCACATTCAAGACCTGTACAAGTCATATTGGACTTGATTCATGGCCTTGGGTCCTGTATTTGAACTTTGGTTCAAATTATATACATGGACAAAATACGCAGATAATTAATTATTTAATTTTAGATTGTGTGCAATGCTATTTTTGAATTTCTAAAAATACTTAAATTGTTGTTAAAATTCTGGAAAAATAGTATTTAGATACTATGTTAATTTAGCTAATTTAGTATAATTTTTACAGTATTTAATTTACAGTTTTGCCACTATTTTGGCATATGAAACCAGAACTCATTTTCTGTATACTTAGGAAAACTGATTTTTATAAAATACTTGTACTGGTTAATAAATTCCAAAAAAATTATAATAAATTTCCATAATTAACAAGGATCATTTTGGTACTTTATTTTATATAAAATTAAGCTTTTTGTCTATCTCAAAAATTGTTGGAACATAATGTTCATTTAATTTATTTATTGAATAGTTACGACTTGTAACTTTTTGTGTTATTTTGAGTTATAGCCGTATTAAAACTCACCCCTCACTAGTGTAAAGACCCTAAAAAGTTAGTTAAAGTAGTGTGTCATCCCACATTGGTCTCCTATGCTAAAGTCATCATTTTGGCTAGGTGCCCAGTCACAAGTCGTGTTTCACCAATTAGTGTCTTAGTATTTTAGTTTAGTGTAAAAACTAAGTTTATGTATTTATTTCTACAGTGACGAGTTACCAGACATCTATAGCACTTTTATCGTAGCTTATTTTGCTAGAGGCAAGTACTTTCTACAAACTTTACATACTGCTATAAACCATAAACTGTGATTCACCAACCATGTTAAATGCTGATCCTTGGGGTAGCAAGTTAGAACTTTACATGTTGTATTACTTTCAGTCTCTGCCATGTTTAGGATACTTTTCATATCTCTCACATGCTTAAATAACGGGTTAAGGGAAAACTGCTAGTAGTGTACGTGATCATGACCCCCTTCTCCGTATGTATTTACCGAGCACCGTTATATTCTATATGTATCTGTATCGTATGTCTGGTCCCGCGTTTGTGTATGGATGTACACCGATGTCGTTAAGTGTATGTATGTACACTTCAGAAAAATGATATGTACCACTGTACATCCTGATTACCTATTGACTGATCACTCACCTACTACATTTTCAAGCTTTAAAATAATAAATTATTGCCATGTAACCAAAACTGAATAAACATGATATATCATTTTTTTTCATAACATGATCAGTACTATATGTTTGTTAGATTCAGTACTTGCTCCCGTCCTGACAGGATAACGTTGTAGGTGTCCTTACTGAGGAGGAGTTACTCTGCGACTCATATTATGGAGATACTGCCGAGGACCCGGCTTTGCTTTACGAGGATGTTCCTACGGGAAAACTCGTCTAGTTTGCGTAGTTGCTTGGGATATTTAGTGTAGTCATGTATTAGACTACGTATTTTGTAACTGGACATATATCCAGTTTTACATTTCAGACTTGTACTTGGACTTATTACTATATGAGACAACTTTTGTATTTGGAGCATTTATGACTTTTATTCACTTGTAGAACTGTTAGCACATTTAGTCTTATCCTGTTGTCTTTAGAACAGCTTACTACGTTTTATCTCAAACGTAGGCTGGGCATGACTCGGCCCGGCCCAACAATTTGGGTAGCGGGTCGTGACACCCTCATAGAATCGTTCCAAGAAGATTTGTTTTAGACCTGAGAAAGAAGTGATACAGCCATCGGGCAAGCTTCTGTACCAATCGTATGCCACACCGGCTAAACAGCCGACGAATACCCTGATAAGAAGAGCGTCATTTGGCTGAAGTTGGACAGTCATTACCTCAAAGTGGTTAATGAACTGACTGGGAGAAGTGCTGCCATCAAACAGCGAAATTGTAGGGATCTTGTACTTAGGAGAAAATAGGACTTCCTTCCATTCAACTGGGTAGGGTTGTTTGATCTCCAACCTCTGCAAATTGTCCTTCTCTTTGAAGGCCTCGAATTGAGTGCGCAGGAGTTTGATAGCTTCATTAGCATCCTCCAATGATGTAGAAGTAGCAGGCTGAATCAGAGTGTTAGGGGAAGGAACAGCGTGGTAAGCGCTACCCCTAGCACCTGACTGACTGGGTGTAGGTTGAATCTGTACAGGAGGTACTTGAGGAGATGCTACTCCCAGTCCTGCATTGACAGGCACCGACGATGCTATGATCTCAGGATTTACAGCAGGTACAGTTGGTGGTACTGTATATTGGGCCACGATGATAGAATGCATACTTGCAACCATTTTAGCCATGGTCTTCAACTTGTCTTCTAGTGCAGCTATTCGCTGTTCTTGACTAGCTGAACTGGAAGCATCTGGGTCTTCAGTGACAACATAAGCTGTCACTTCTCTGGGTACAGTGGAGGACACTGTCTGTTCAGAACTTTCACTGTATACATCATAGTCGGAGAAAGAATCATCTCCTGAATGAGAAAGAGGGAGATGACCGGAAGGATCTTGGAGAAGATTTCTTTGACCGATTGTATCTCGGCTTCGAGATCTGGTATATCGAAATACTCCTTCAGAAGATTCTTGGAGTAGATCTAAATACCGCTGGCTGGGCTTGTGAGGCTTGCCATGCTTGGAGCACTTCCTACCCCCAGTGTCTCGGGAAGTCATGTTGACAGAAGCATACAAAACTTCATCTTCATCTTCTGACATAGGTTCAGAGTTTGTAAAGTTCAGACGATCGAAGACAGATCATTTTGTTGTCTGACAGCAATACTTGATGACAACCTTGTGATTACAATGGTGTCCAAGTGGTTGCACTGGAGGTGTGGAGATGTTGTCCCGTTTTTGTTTGAGGTATTCTCGGAGATCGGAAACAATGACGGGACGAGAAGAAGTCTGAGGGATATGTTCTTTGACAACATTCGGAACATGGTTCCGGTTCTTCAGATGTTTTGTCCCTTGAGTGTATAGGGAAGTACTCATTTCATTAGCATAGGTGTCAGAATTTTTGATCCTGGAAGTTTGCCTCTGATGCTGGTTGATCTTCGGCATTGGCTATTTACGTTTCGCCGAGGTTGGTCTATTGAGATAAGTTCTTAGATCAGCAAATTCACCCCCAGGGATTTCTGTCTGAGACACCAGCAATTTTCCCTGTTTTGAGCGGGATATCCTGAGAGTTGGGAGATCTTGGAATTCTGCTACCGGAGTAGGCAGAATACCTCTTTGATCAGTACACTTTCCTTTGGCAAGGAGGAAAGAACTCTTGTTTGAGAGAGTTCTTGTACTGACTGGTGCCGAGGCACGTTCAGTTTGATCGTCCACGGTAAAAACCGAAGAAGACTGAAAAAAGACCAAAGGGCCTTTTCCTTTGTTTTGTAAGAAAGGGTTAGCTAAAGAGCATTTCCCTCTGTTGTCTTCCAAGTCGTGGGACGAGGAAGTTTGAGACAAGACCAACGGGCCTTTTCCTTTGTTCTGAGGAGGAGGAGGAACAGTCAACAAACTACCCCCAGTGGATTGCGCTGGAGCAACAGGGTGCTTGGGAAGAGAAGCAGAGTTTTTCCCTTTGCTGTGAGAAGAAGGAAGATTAGCCAAAGGGCTGTCTCTCTTAGACTGCGCTGGCATAGTTTGCGTAGGAGTTGAAGTGGCAGTAGGCGCATTGGCAGGTTGCGCATGAGGAGCTTTGACAGATGGCCTTTTGGCCACAGTCACAGCAGCTTGCGCAGCCAGAGTCTTGACTTCATAGTGCTTGAGTTGCATTCTGGTTGTTGGAGTGGTGGACTGCGCAGGCAGAGTTGCAGCCAATTGCGCCAGGGGAAAAAGAGTCTTGCACTTTGACATAACAGCATAGGAAGTGGTTTGTCCACTGGAAAGGGAAACAGCATACTGCGCATGGGCAGTAGAGGCAGCAGACTGCGCAGCAGTGTTGGGAGCAGAGACAACAGACTGCGCAGCAGGGACAACAGGCTGTGCAGTAGAGACAGCAGGCTGCGCAGAGGGTTGTGTAGAGGACTTTGGAGTCCACACTGAACAGACTTTGCTCTTGGCAGAAGTCGCAGTGCGACGAGTAGTCTCGGAGTTGATCATCGCCTCGTAGGCCGTCTGGTTGACCTTTACAACCAGTGTCTTCTGCGTCTTTCCGATAGACGTAACGTCACATTGAGTTGTCACTTCCTCGTCGAAGAAAAAAGTCGTCCCCAGCAGAGTCGCCATTTTGTTTGCAAAAACAAAAGTATTCTTTATTTCACAAACTTTGTAAGAAGATTACAATAGAATTCTGGGAAAGTACAACTATAAGAATCCGATCTGAAGACGATCGCTTTATCCCTTGGACGATGTGAACTTTGAATACGGTAACCTCTGAAGAATGCAGCAGCACTTTGGCAAGAACTCCTGATCTCTGGTGATGATCTGATCTCTGATCTCTGGTTCTCGCTTGATAATGAAGGAATTGAAACTCTATTTATAGAGTTCTGGAAATAACTAATTTTTAGTTATTCTGGATTGCGTAGGATGGATTGCGCAGACATTGGACTGCGCAAGCAGCGAACTGCGCTGGCAGTTACTTGATCGTGGACCAATTGTATGAGACGCATGGCATTGTTTGATTAAAATGTGCTTGGTCGTGTACAGACGGTTGCCACGTGGTGAGCAATTGATGGCATGTAGGCCACGTGTAAATTGTCAGTTGTCTTGATGAAGTGTGCCACATGAACTGCGCTGGCTTCAGACTGCGCTGGGATTGAACTGCACTGCAGGGAACATGGCAGACTGCGCTTCGATTGGGTTGGTAGCTTGCGCTGGCTGTACAGCTGTCCTCGAGCGCTGTGCTGTACGATAAACGAACAGTTTCCTCGTTCTTCGGGCTGTCAACTGTCAGAAGATCTGATTTTCTGTCAGATAATGATGACGTTGCCACGTCAGCTAGCGCGTTTGGATGTGTGCGCAGTTCAGCTTACGCAGTTGAGTTGTTGCGCAATCTGTCTCGTACGCAGTTCACTTTGAAGGATGCACAATTTGATTTTCATTGCTTCTTTGATGGGTACAACTTGATTTTTAGGACCAACATTCGTCTACGCTGGCTCTGGCAGGGAAGATGAACAGTTTACAGCCGCATGTGCTAAATCCAGCCGCATAAGCAATGGTGGCCGCATAAAGCTTTCCTTCAGTCGTATAAGTTTTCCAGACGCATGAGCATCAGCTGCCGCATAAGCAAGGCAGCCGCATGAGCAGTTGTAGCCGCACGAGCATTTACGGTCGCAGAAGCAGTGTCGGTCGCATAAGCATTTTTAGCCGCATAAGCCTGCCTTAAATCGCTGCCGCATGGACCTTGTTTTCTGGCCGCATGGCTTGACTTAGCCGCATGTGCCCCACGTATTCTCGAGCCGCATAAGTCCGGTTCATTTCTGAGCCGCATAGGCCCGCCCTTCCCTTCAGCCGCATAAGACTCCCTCACTCTAGCCGCATGAACTTGGTCCACCCTACCCGCATGAGTCTGGGCCATAGTTAGTCTGGCCGCATGACCTTAGTGATTCTGAGCCGCATGTGCCTGTCCAATCAGAGCCGCATGCGCCCGCGTTATCCAGCCGCATGAGCTCGTTCTTCTGGCCGCATGGCACATGGCAGTTGGCCGCATGAGCTTTAGCAGCCATAAGAGCCCGCTTTTCCGAGCCGCATAAAGTCATGCGGACTTCATTTCTTGGTCGCATATAGTCTGGCCGCATGAGCCTCAGCTGCAGGTTCCTATGTGTATTAGTTCTTATTTCTAATCTGACTCTCTATGTCATGGCTGGATATCCTATGTGTGTACAAGGTACAATCTATGTGAGCACCGAGGTGCAATCCTAAGCGCTAAGTGTTCCTACGTGATACCTGCCAGTACTTCCAAGAGTCCAGCATTTATATAGTAATGGTCGGTAGCAATGACGTGGTATGTGATATGTGTTGTATTACACCAAGAAAGAGGAACATACATATGACTCCTTGAGTCAGTACGGATTTCTTCTTGGGGTACTCGTACGATGTACGACATCTAGAGGAGCAAACATGTGACCACGACATGTGAGATCTGAGGATAACCTAGGGATTAATTAGGCAACTAACTTGGTAGATGCATTGGGTTGGATGAATCCCGAGATCGTGCCATACTGGCCACCCCAGGTTCAGTCCTGACGTGTCGGGTTGGCCGCCACGGATATGGTTTCATTCGCCTAAAGCGAATAGCTATATCCGACTCCTACGAGCTATGTGTTAAATGTATTAGCGCGGTAGCCCTCCGAGGGACTGGTGCATAATCAATGTGTTATATATCTTATGGTTTGGCTAGCCCTGCTGGGTTGACACGATCTGATGATTCCTTTTAATCAGTAACGCGGGGATAACTCCCCCACATATAGAAAGCCGCAAGATGGAATGGCCGCTTGGAAAACGACTTGACTGTGCTTGAGCCTTTCGTTAGTAGCCGAGGGACATGGACTGTCATGGTGCGTGGTCCAACCCATGTCCTTGTTTGGTTGTTGGTTGGTCTATCGTGCTAGGACAGGCTATAGACCGAGGTTACGACCGGAAGCTTATTACTAATATTATTTTATGCCTGGGTTTTATCTCACTCTTTTGTGCTCCCTTGTGGTACTTGCTATTCGGGGCTGACCCCGCTGATTTTGTTTGGCCAGATCACGTAGCAAAGCCTGAGGATCCGAACTTCTTTCCTGACGTCAATGGTGCATACTAGGAGCATGGCTGGCGGGGGACTCGAGTGGATTTCTTCTCCACTACTCTTGTATCTTTACTTATGTCCTGACGTTTAGCCACCGGCACCTGTTAGCCGGCAAATCTAGACATTTTGTCTCTTGCACAATTGTAATTAAATCAGACTGCAGCTGAGTGCAATTATGTAACTTTGACTCTCTGGGACTAGCTAACTTATAAAGCCAGATCCCCATGATCATTTTGATGAAGCGTCGGGGACGCCTTACAGCTTTATCTTATATGTTCATTAATTGATATTTTCTTGCTTGAATGGTTGAGACATAGATGTTCTGTGTGACCATAGGAGACTTGAATGTAGCATACACCCCCTTGTTATCAACAGCCATGATCGCCGTATGACGTTTGTATGCCTCATATGGTATGGCTGGCCTAGTCCGTCTCCGTATTTCGGTACTGGGGCGTGACAGATACTCATGCATACTTGTTACATTCATTAATACTTGATAGGAAAATGATACAAAATGATACTCATCCATATTGCAACGGTCATATACATGATGATACTCATCCGTATTGCAACATTCATATACAAAATGATCATCGTCTATACTTGTGACATTCTTCTATTCAAAATGATACAAACTATTACAAAATGTGATATATTGCAACGATCTTCTATACAAAATGTGATATATTGCAACATTCTTCTATACATTAATTAATTAATACATCGTAGTGTCCCTCCGGCCTTGGTATAGGTTCCACGTAATTCGTGATCTTCTTGTAAGCATTTATAGCATCGGTGTATGGTGCTACCCAGGAGATCGATTCTTTCGGAGCATGTTTATACCAAACTGACGCAGGGGGAGGAATAGGAGAGTGGCCGATCAACCGGGGGATAATGAAGTAATTTTTGTCGAGTCCAATGGTATATAGGTTGGATATACTGTACTCTGCAGGAGGAGCGCACATTGGAAAGAATGTATTGTTGATGTTCTGGAAAAGAACGATAATTGGTAGCTTGTACTTGTTAGCGAATAGATATGCAGCAGATGGTATGTCCAAGTAATATTCTGGTCCAGTGGTCTGGGTATCGCACGGAATGCTTGTCAACAATTCTCCAACATGTTCTTGGCCAAGTATTTTGATGTAGAATGGATGTCACGCCCCAGAACCAGAATACTGGAGAGCGGGGCCAGACATAGCCAGCTACGTATATTGAAATAGAATACATCTCAACTATACGGTCACGGCTGTCTAGATATGAGGGTTTACTACAAGCCAGCAGTCTCTTAAGGTCAAGCCTATTGTCTCAATCTCAAGCAATTAACAGAGTTACAAGATATTAGAGCATCAAATATATATATATATATATAAGGCGTCCCAAATATTACATATTGGATGATCATGAAGCTAGTCGTACAAAATGATAAGACTAGCAAGAGTTTAGTCATACATGATCAACCCTAGGATTTGTTAATCATGTTTTACAGCCCGTAGGTAGACAGTAAGTAAATGTGCATCGAGCTAACAGGTGCTCGTCGGCTAAACGCCTCAAAAGAATAAATTTACATATAAGTGGGTGAAACAAAAAGGGAGAACCCACTCGTAGCCCGGGTTCCTTCTAGTCGCCACCATCGGGCTGGAGGTTCGGTAGATCCTCGGGAGCTGCTCCGAAATCTGGCCATACAAAACCAGCTGGGTCAAACTCCAGAAAGAGCAAGTGCCACAAAGGAGGCCACAAATAAGAACAAAAGCCAGCATATCAGAACATAAGAATAAAAGAAGTACAAGTAGTAAAGTACACAGGACGATAAACGACTAGGGACGTGGAACCATTCCGGGAGCCAGGTTACAATCCTTAAACCAGACAAGGACCGGGGTTGTAACCCTTCGCCTGAATAGATCACTGTCTCTACTCATTTATCGTTAAGATAAGTAAAACAAACATACTCAGGAGATAGCAGGTACTGGAGCTAGACAAGACTTAGACAAGGCTGGACACCATCCATTCGCAATCGGCCAAACAAATACTACGGCTTACTACTTTAACTAACTAGGGTTATCACAAACCTAATTACTAACAAGATGCAAGTGAGAATTCCAGTCCCAAGCCCTGCAGACAATCCAGTTATCCTTCCGCGGGTTGAGAGTTATAGGTGGGTACATTGCCCGGAAGACAAATGTACCCTTAGGTGACTTAGAGGGTGCAACACATGACAGTGTGCTGGAAATGTGCTCTACTCGTCGGCAAGCTACAAGTCCATTAAAGTGCCCAGATAACAAGATTGCCTGTGACTGGGAATTCTCCATGTTCTAGTTTGATCTAATCATTAGCCTAATCCAATTTAGCGCGAGTCCCTGGCCGTGGTACCCAGGAAGTCACGTCCTAGACATGATGCAAGACAAGACAAGTGGATTATACAAGCAAGCAAGCAGGAACAACCACGGTGTCAAGTTGATTATACGAGTCAAGTTACAAGTTACAAGTCAAGTCAAGTCAGGAGTGCGCCGCCACAGGCCACTATCAAGTTATCAAGATAATTCATGTCAGGGTACTGTCAGGAGTACGCCACTACGGGTCACTGTCATGTCAGGTTGGTCATGTCAGGAGTGCACCACTACGGGTCACTGTCGTGTTATGCTAGTTCCTTGTCATACCATGCCGTGTACAATAGTCATTCCAAACATATTAAGTAAAATCAAGTTCATGACAAAAGGCGTAAGGATATAAAATGGACGTAAAATATCTAATAAAATACCAATATATATAGGGCTATAGAGGAGCCAAGCTTAAAGAAATAAACAATTCATCATAGACAAGTGGGTTGTGCAAGGGGGTCAGGGGTTGGGCTGCGCAGGGTATGTACTGCGCATGGAAGAGCTGCGCAAGAGTTGCCTTGCGCAAGGGTTACCTTGCGCAAGGGTAAACTGCGCAGGGGTGGATTGCGCAAGGGTGGATTGCGCAGAGGTCGGCTTGCGCATGGCTGGCTTGCGCAGAGGTGGATTGCGCAGAGGTCGGCTTGCGCATGGCTGGCTTGCGCATGGATGGCTTGCGCCTGCGCAATCCAGCGCAGCGCAAAGCACTGGCTGAGGTCATGCGCAATCGGCCCTGCACTAAAGAGCACAGGCCGGGGGTGCGCAACCGGCCATGCGCTAAAGAGCGCATGACAGAGGGATGTTCTTCCTGGTCGAGAGCAGGTCCAAGAACACCAAGAACTTCAATTCTTCATAACTTTGTCAAATCAAAACCAAATCTAGATTTTCAAAGTTCTAACTTGACTAAAATCGAATTCTCTTCCACATGGAAGCATCAAAACATGCAAAAATTAAAGTTTAATAGATCAAAACCAAGGATTTTCGAAAATGGTTAAAACCTAGATCTAGAAGAATGAAAGCTCCAAATCACAAAATGTCAAGTTCTAAAGTTGTTCTCCATGGCCTAATCTAGTTAATAGACAAATAAAAAGTGGTGCTTATTTTATGGCAAGGTGCACTTGCCTATGGGTTGGGGAGTTGTGTGGAAGAATGAAGAAGAAGAAGTTGAAAGAAATTAATGGAGTTATGGAGGAGAGAGAAGAAGTTGGTGGGTTTTAATGAGGGTGGTTGTGATGGAATGGAGGTGGAGAATAGGCTAAGGTGTTCCACTCATGATGAACCAAACCAAATCAAACCAACTCCACAAAATAAAACCAAGCCATGGTCCAAAACCCATTTACGAGAACCCGAATCCACAAGTCGAGAAAATAAAATACGTGCCAAAATTAAATTACGAGTACAAATGCGAAATACAGGAAATGGGGGTGACAACTCTACCTACCTTCAAAGAATTCCATCCTCGGAATTTAATCAAGGAGCTAGAGATTGCCACGACAAGCTATACTAAGCACAGACAAGCTACAATAAGCAGTTCAATCATACAATCATACAATGCAAGCAAGGAAGGGAAAGCGTAAGGCACAAGGAAGACATTATACCTTACGAGTCAAACAGGTAGGGATATCGCGATCGGATGTCGTCCTCACGCTCCCACGTTGACTCACCTAGAGAGTGATGACCCCAAGCAACACGGACTAAGTTAATAGTCTTGTTCTTGAGCGTCTTTTCTCTCCGGTCCAATATAGACACGGGCCTCTCCTCATACGAAAGGTTGGTACCAATAACCAATTCCGAATGATCTAGGATATGGCTCGGGTCCGGGATGTACCGTCTTAATTGGGATACATGGAATACATCATGTACCTCACTTAGCGACGGCGGAAGAGCGAGACGATAGGACACATCGCCTACTCGCTCCAGAATATCGAACGGCCCTATATACCTAGGACTAAGCTTTTCCCGTACGCCAAAACGAATGACGCCGCGGGTAGACGAGATCCTAAGGAATATATGGTCGCCGACGGCAAATTCTAAGGGACGCCGATGAGCATCGGCCCAATGGCGCTGGCGATCCTGAGCAACTCGGAGGTGATCTCTGACTTTCCTGACCACTTCAACCGTCTGAGAAATCAATTCTGGACCGAGCATCTGCCTCTCTCCGACATCGTCCCATGCTAACGGGGATCTGCACTTCCTGCCATATAGAGCCTCGAAGGGTGCCATCTGGATACTGGCCTGGAAACTATTATTGTACGAGAATTCCACCAGGTGCAGGTGATCCTTCCACGAACCACCGAAGTCAAGGGTACACGACCGCAACATATCTTCGAGAGTTTGTATAGTACGCTCTGACTGCCCATCTGTCTGCGGATGATACGCTGAGCTGAACTTGAGACGAGTCTCCAAACTTTGATGAAGACTGCGCCAGAAGTGCGATGTGAATCTCGTATCCCTGTCTGATACTATGCTGACTGGCACTCCGTAAAGTCTGACGATCTGCCTAAGATACATCTCTGCTAGCTGCGCCATCGACTGTCCAACTCTAAATGGAAGAAAGTGTGCCACCTTGGTAAGCCTGTCCACAATGACCCAAATAGCATCTCTGCCTGTCGGAGATCTGGGTAGCCCAGTCACGAAATCCATGGTAAGGTGCTCCCATTTCCATTCTGGGATCGGCAAGGGTTGAAGAAGTCCAGCTGGCCTCTGATGTTCAGCCTTGACCTGTTGGCAAACTAAACATCGAGAGACATACCGGGCTATCTCTCTCTTCATACCATTCCACCGAAAGTGTTGACGAATATCTCTGTACATCTTCGTGCTGCCTGGGTGGATGGAATACTGCGAACTGTGAGCCTCTGCCATGACTTCCTGTCTGATATCTCCACTGGGTATACAAAGACGCGTGCCGTGTCGAAGTGTACCATCCTCGTGAATACATAACTCTGGCCTTCTCCCTGCCTCGCACTCTGCTCTGAGCCGCTGAATCTTGGAATCTGTTAACTGTGCGGTCCGGATCCTCTCAACTATGGTGGACTGAATCTGTAGGCTGGCCATCAAGGCCACATTGGAAGGGAGGACAACTTCTATACCCATCTTCTGAAGATCCGACAATAACTCTGGTTGCGCCGTCAGGAAATAAACTCCGGCTCTCCGGCTCAACGCATCTGCTACAACGTTGGCCTTCCCTGGATGATACTGCAAATCCACATCATAGTCCACCAGTAGCTCGAGCCATCTTCTCTGCCGCATATTAAGATCCTTCTGGGTGAAAACATACTTCAGGCTCTTATGATCAGTAAAGATCTCCACTCTATCTCCGTACAAGTAGTGCCTCCACAACTTAAGTGCAAACACTACTGCTGCTAGCTCCAAGTCGTGGGTCGGGTAATTCTTCTCATGATCACGGAGTTGACGTGATGCATAAGCAATTACCTTCCCATGCTGTATCAAAACACATCCCAATCCTCTGCCTGAAGCGTCGCAATAAACTGTGAATCCTCCGGTCCCATCTGGAAGGGTGAGAATGGGAGCCGTTATCAAACCTCGCTTCAACTTCTCAAATGATTCCTGGCATTCTGCTGTCCAAACGAACGGCACATCCTTGCGGGTCAACTGGGTCATCGGCGCTGAAATTCTTGCAAAATCAGAGACGAACCGCCGGTAGTAGCCGGCCAATCCAAGAAAGCTGCGAACTTCTGCCACTGAGCTGGGTACTAGCCATGCCTCGATAGCCACAATCTTCTGGGGATCCACTTCCACTCCTCCTCTGGTAATGATGTGACCCAAGTAAGAAATGCGATCGAGCCAGAACTCGCATTTACTGAACTTGGCGTACAACTGGTACTCTCTGAGAATCTGGAGGACAATTCTGAGATGCTGCTCGTGCTCTGCTTTACTCTTGCTGTAGACCAGGATGTCATCAAGGAACACTATCGCAAACTGATCCAAGTAAGGCATGAAAATACGGTTCATGAGGTCCATGAACACTGCCGGCGCATTGGTCGCTCCAAAGGGCATAACTAGAAACTCCTAATGCCCGTACCTCGATCTGAACGCCGTCTTCGGAATGTCCTGCTCTCTGACTCTGATCTGGTGGTATCCTGACCGCAAGTCTATCTTCGAGAAAACTGAAGCCCCCTTGAGTTGATCAAACAAGTCATCTATCCTCGGGAGAGGGTATCTGTTCTTGATTGTCATTGAGTTCAAGGTACGATAATCAACACATAGCCTGGACGTACCATCCTTCTTTTTCACAAGAAGCATCGGGGCTCCCCAAGGCGATCCACTTGCACGAATGAATCCCTTGGTCCTGAGTTCTTCAATCATCTTGTACAAAATCTCCAACTCTAAAGGCGCCATTCTGTAGACTCGCTCTGATACTGGTGCTGTCCCGGGAATCAAGTCGATGGTGAACTCGATCTCCCGCTCTGGTGGCATCCCTGGAAGTTCCTCTGGGAAGACATCTGGAAACTCTTCAACTATTCGGGGCAACTGCACTGCTGCTACTGCCATCCGCAATACTGGGGGAGAAGGTTCCACGGTGCCTCTGAAAAATGAAAACTCTGGCTCTCCGGGAATACTAAAGACAACTCTGCCAACATGGCAGTCTATCCTAGCATAATGGTTCCTCAACCAATCCATGCCTAGGACTACATCATAGTCTGCCATAGGGAACTCTATGAGCCTAGCGGGAAACTCTCTACCGCTAACTACGATCCGACACGAGGAAAACACTCGATCTACTCCCACAAAATCATTACCAGTAAGTATATTGAGCCTCACTGATAATGACTCGGGCTCCAATCCTATCCGTGTCGCGAATCGTGCAGACATGAATGAATGCGATGCACCAGAATCAAATAATACAGATGCTGGAAAGGTGTTGACGAGAATAGTACCTGCCACTACCTCACCTGGTGTAACTTTTTCTTCCATGGTCATCATCATAGCCTGACCTCTAGCTGCGGGTCCTCTCTGCTGGGAACCCATCTGCCGACTCTGTGCTGGAGCCTGGGTGAACTGCTGCTGGAAGGCCTGGGCCTGGGGCAACAATGGCCTCGGGTACTGCTGTTGCTGCTGCTGCTGGACTGGAACTGGGGCTGGTCCTCTCATCGAAGAACTAGAAAGGTTGGATGATGATGGACCTCCCCTATTCGGGCAGGTCCCTATCTGGTGGTCTGCTCCTCCACAAGCCAGGCACAATCCTTGTGCCCTACGACACTCTGCCACTACATGGCCCGGCTTTCCGCAATACGAACATCCCACCGCGGAAGACTGCTTCTGCTTCTGCTGCTGCGGATACGTCGGGGTTGAATGCTGAACCGACGTCACTGAGGCCGCCCGCCTCGGAGTTCCAATGGTCAATCCCCTAGCTGCCGGGGCTGGAGCTGATGATTGGTGCATCTGACTGTGGGACCGCTTCCTGCCTCCGGTCCTGTCCACAATTCTCCGGGAGGTATACTCATGCCTCCTTGCTGCCTTCAACACTGCATCGAACGTCTGGTGCTCGAACTGCTCCACAGTCAATAATATCTCTAAGTACAGCCCTTGCTAGAACCGCTGAGCCCTATCGAACTCGGTCGCCACCAAGGTGGGGGCAAACCTACTGAGTCTAGAAAACTCAGATGCATAGCCATCGACCGTCCTGGCTCCTTGCTTCAAGTTGGTGAATCTTGTCTGCAGGTCGTACCGTGCCACCGCATCGAAGTACTTTGTCTGGAACCTCTCTCTGAACGTCGCCCAAGTGACTAGTGCCGCTAACCCCATGGCCTGAGCCGCCCACCAATCGCGAGCCAAGTCTAACAACTATAGGCGTACCACCGCCACCTTTTTATTCTCAGGTGTCCTAGCTGCTTCCAGAACTACCTCGGTATCCTGAAGCCAAGCGTCCGCGACAATCGCATCTTCACTGCCGTCAAAGAAGGGAGGGTTCAAGCGCTTGAAACTGTTGGCCGCCTGATTCCCTTGGGGACCTCCTCGGTTTAGTGCATCATGAACTTCCTGGTGCAAGGCGTCGCCTCGACGATCTTGGGATGCAAGCAGTTCTCTGATAAGCCCTACCAAAGGTCCCTCATCCTGTCTAGCTGGTTGAATGGGCGGAGCTGCCTGAACTGGAGGTTCTGAGCCTCCGGGAAACATAACTCGGGAGGCTACTCCAGAGTGCTGAGCTTGATCTTCCTGGCGCTGGGGTGCTTGTCGAGCTTCCTCTGGCTGGTTGGCAGGTCCGGGAGTAATGCCGCTGAAGAAGACGACATAGGGAACAATAAGGAAAGGACCAGGACAGATCAATGATACAAGCAATGTGATCAGGTCGAGATTCTCAGGGATTTGAAGATACGAGCAGAGATCAAGGACGAATATTGATTGAGACATCTATTCGGTAAACCCTCACATTACTTGAATGCCAAGACCTGCATGGGCCACCACTTAAACCATGTCACGCCCCAGAACCAGAATACTGGAGAGCGGGGGCAGACATAGCCAGCTACGTATATTGAAATAGAATACATCTCAACTATACGGTCACGGCTGTCTAGATATGAGGGTTTACTACAAGCCAACAGTCTCTTAAGGTCAGGCCTATTGTCTCAATCTCAAGCAATTAACAGAGTTACAAGATATTAGAGCATCAAATATATATATATAAGGCGTCCCAAATATTACATATTGGATGATCATGAAGCTAGTCGTACAAAATGATAAGACTAGCAAGAGTTCAGTCATACATGATCAACCCTAGGATTTGTTAATCATGTTTTACAGCCCGTAGGCAGACAGTAAGTAAATGTGCATCGAGCTAACAGGTGCTCGTCGGCTAAACGCCTCAAAAGAATAAATTTACATATAAGTGGGTGAAACAAAAAAGGAGAACCCACTCGTAGCCCGGGTTCCTTCTAGTCGCCACCATCGGGCTGGAGGTTCGGTAGATCCTCGGGAGCTGCTCCGAAATCTGGCCACACAAAACCAGCTGGGTCAAACCCCAGAAAGAGCAAGTGCCACAAAGGAGGCCACAAATAAGAACAAAAGCCAGCATATCAGAACATAAGAATAAAAGAAGTACAAGTAGTAAAGTACACAGGGCGATAAACGACTAGGGACGTGAAACCATTCCGGGAGCCAGGTTACAATCCTTAAACCAGACAAGGACCGGGGTTGTAACCCTTCGCCTGAATAGCTCACTGTCTCTACTCATTTATCGTTAAGATAAGTAAAACAAACATGCTCAGGAGATAGCAGGTACTGGAGCTAGACAAGACTTAGACAAGGCTGGACACCATCCATTCGCAATCGGCCAAACAAATACTACGGCTTACTACTTTAACTAACTAGGGTTATCACAAACCTAATTACTAACAAGATGCAAGTGAGAATTCCAGTCCCAAGCCCTACAGACTATCCAGTTATCCTTCCGCGGGTTGAGAGTTATAGGTGGGTACATTGCCCGGGAGACAAATGTACCCTTAGGTGACTTAGAGGGTGCAACACATGACAGTGTGCTGGAAATGTGCTCTACTCGTCGGCAAGCTACAAGTCCATTAAAGCACCCAGATAACGAGATTGCCTGTGACTGGGAATTCTCCAGGTTCTAGTTTGATCTAATCATTAGCCTAATCCAATTTAGCGCGAGTCCCTGGCCGTGGTACCCAGGAAGTCACGTCCTAGACATGATGCAAGACAAGACAAGTGGATTGTACAAGCAAGCAAGCAGGAACACCCACGGTATCAAGTTGATTATACGAGTCAAGTTACAAGTTACAAGTCAAGTCAAGTCAGGAGTGCGCCGCCACGGGCCACTATCAAGTTATCAAGATAATTCATGTCAGGGTACTGTCAGGAGTGCGCCACTACGGGTCACTGTCATGTCAGGTTGGTCATGCCAGGAGTGCACCACTACGGGTCACTGTCGTGTTATGCTAGTTCCTTGTCATACCATGCCGTGTACAATAGTCATTCCAAACATATTAAGTAAAATCAAGTTCATGACAAAAGGCGTAAGGATATAAAATGGACGTAAAATATCTAATAAAATACCAATATATATAGGGCTATAGAGGAGCCAAGCTTAAAGAAATAAACAATTCATCATAGACAAGTGGGTTGTGCAAGGGGGTCAGGAGTTGGGCTGCGCAGGGTATGTACTGCGCATGGAAGAGCTGCACAAGAGTTGCCTGCAAGGGTAAACTGCGCAGGGGTGGATTGCGCAAGGGTGGATTGCGCAGAGGTCGGCTTGCGCATGGCTGGCTTGCGCAGAGGTGGATTGCGCAGAGGTCGGCTTGCGCATGGCTGGCTTGCGCATGGATGGCTTGCGCCTGCGCAATCCAGCGCAGCGCAAAGCACTGGCTGAGGTCATGCGCAATCGGCCCTGCGCTAAAGAGCACAGACCGGGGGTGCGCAACCGGCCATGCGCTAAAGAGCGCAAGGCAGAGGGATGTTCTTTCTGGCCGAGAGCAGGTCGAAGAACTTCAATTCTTCATAACTTTGTCAAATCAAAACCAAATCTAGATTTTCAAAGTTCTAACTTGAGTAAAATCGAATTCTCTTCCACATGGAAGCATCAAAATATGCAAAAATCGAAGTTTAATAGATCAAAACCAAGGATTTTCGAAAATGGTTAAAACCTAGATCTAGAAGAATGAAAGCTCCAAATCACAAAATGTCAAGTTCTAAAGTTGTTCTCCATAGCCTAATCTAGTTAATGGACAAATAAAAAGTGGTGCTTATTTGATGGCAAGGTGCACTTGCCTATGGGTTGGGGAGTTGTGTGGAAGAAGGAAGAAGAAGAAGTTGAAAGAAATTAATGGAGTTATGGAGGAGAGAGAAGAAGTTGGTGGGTTTTAATGAGGGTGTTTGTGATGGAATGGAGGTGGAGAATAGGCTAAGGTGTTCCACTCATGATGAACCAAACCAAATCAAACCAACTCCACAAAATAAAACCAAGCCATGGTCCAAAACCCATTTACGAGAACCCGAATCCACAAGTCGAGAAAATAAAATACGTGACAAAATCAAATTACGAGTACAAATACGAAATACAGGAAATGGGGGTGACAATGGAAGACGAGACACCAACTCAGAATATAGCTCTGCTCTGACTTGTCTCCATCCGTCTTTGGGGGGGTAGCCAAGATGTCGTGCAAGCACATGAAATCCACAATGGCCGTCTTTCGGCACATCATCTATAGACCAAATATATTCCCGTATGGCGGACAAAAAAGCACCAATGTACACATCAAGCGCTGTAACAACACTAGTTTTCTGCATCTTTCTGTGAGTAGGGAGCTTGTTCATCCTCTTCGGAATGACTACACGTTCCACGCTTCTTTCAATATGCTCAAATAGTGAGGGTTCTCGCTTAGTATCCTGGAGCTTCTTCTTTTGTGTTCTTTTTGGCGGTCTACCCTTCGGAGTAATGACAATAGATGGCTCATGTATATGACTACTTGCCGGATTGGCAAGTTCTTAGATTTTGAGCTCAATAGACCTCCTCTCAGGTTCTAGTGCGGCACACCATCTTGCATGAAGAAGTTTCATCTGTGGCATGGAAAAGAAATCATCATGAATGTCCACTATACGCATGATCGACAGCTGTCTCCAACGTTGATCAACAACCACTACTGGAATAGGTCTACATTGACGTCGATATTCGTTGATCTCATGTGCACAAGGGAGGCCGAGACAAGTACGATATGTACAACCACATACTTCGGTTTCCAACCCGACTGAATTCGCACGACCAGTCTCATGAAGTAGTAAATTCAATGCAGAGTGGGACACTACATAGATTAAATCAGACAAGAGATGTTCTTTCTTATGTTCGTGTATCACAATATCGAGGCTCATCTCAAATGAAGCCTTTATCTCGTTCACGGTGGAATTAGTCATTTGATTGATTGCTTTCCAAACTGACACAAAACCCCCGACCGATGAACGAAGATGTCTTTTTAGTCTTAAATGTGATCCTTTGGCACGGTTGGTAGTAGTCGTGCCGTAATGTTTCACCGTATTCGTCCATGCCAAGACAAAATTTTCTTTATGTGGATCAAGCCATGTGTCTTTGATATAAGATACACATGCCGGGTTGCTCTTTTCCCACTGCTCTTTGAAGATGTACCATGCTGCATCGAAAGTTTCCTTAGTAGTTGCTCGTCATACAAGGGTCCAATCTCTGTAGAATTCTTCGAAGCGTTCTATGTCGACTTTTCCATCTACTTTCTCGAACTTTATCTTGCATTGTGCTTGAATATTTCGATTTACATGCCAACTACATAATAATCTACGAGCATGAGGAAATACGATATTAATAGCATTCATCAATGCATATTTCCGGTCGGTGACAAAAACAGACGGCTCTCTCTGTCCAGTGTAAAGTGACTTCAACTTTTCCAAAGCCCATGTATAGTCCTCTACTGTTTCGTTCTTCATGAAACAAAAGACAACTGAAAATATTTTACCGGTAGAAGTGAAGCCGACAATGTGAAAAAGAGGAATCTTAAATTTATTAGTCTTGTACGTGCAATCAACAACCAAGACATCGGCGAAGGACCGTGCCAATTGTGTGCAATCCGGATGGGACCAAAACATAGAAATGACTTCATTGCTCTGCGGAAGTCTTCTACGGTATTCCACGTAATGATTTTCGCCAAGTACCTTCAATACTTGCTGTATCGTTATTCTTCCTTTTAGAGTGTTTGTTCTCGACCTAGCAAGTGCATTGTATATTGTCCTCAAACTGGACTTGTTCTTATCATTCTTCTCACGCAGTACGGAATAAATTTCTTTAGGACCAACTCCGAAAGTTGACAATTCTTTAACTAACTTTTTTTTATCGTCGTTCAATCTAACAGCGTAGGGATGACCAACAAGCGTGTCCGACACAGGATGATTGTGCATCCCATTCCTCACCACAACTGTCCAATTCTCATCATTTTTGCACACCAACACTAACTTGAAGGGACAACCACATTTCCTTGTCCCTGTCACTTTCTTCGGAGTTTTTGTTACGAGAAGTTCATCTTTTTTACGATGATCCCTATACTGCCCACCTCTTTCACAACCAAGATCTACAGTTTTTCGCTTCGTCCGGTGCCTTAACGACCTTGAAATGACAAGGATTGTGTTCGATCGCCTTCCAACTTCTCTGCACCATTCTAATGCTGCGTCGTAAGATTCAAAAATCATATCCGTCGAGAATATAGTCCTCAAATCAATGCACATAGGAGATGGGGTGCCCTACAATAAATTTTTGATTTTTTTAATAACTAAATCAACGACAAGTGCAAAGACAATATCCAATTCAGGACTCACATTGCAGTTAAACTAGACTGCCAGAAATTCTGACAGTCCTAAGTGGTTGATGGACTGCCAAAAAGTGTGGCAGTCCAGTTAAATAGGGTATGAACACGTGGACTGCCACACTTTCTGGCAGTCCATAGTACTTTATAGACTGCCAGAAAGTGTGACAGTCCAGTTAAATAGGGTATGAACACTTGGACTGCCATACTTTCTGGCACGCCATAAAGTACTATGGACTGCCAATAGGGTATGAACACTTGGACTGCCTCACTTTCTGGCAGTCCATAAAGTACTATGGACTGCCAGAAAGTGTGGCAGTCCACGTGTTCATACCCTATTCAACTGGACTGCCACACTTTCTGGCAGTCCATATTACTTTATGGACTGCCAGAAAGTGTGGCAGTCCAAGTGTTCAGAAGCTTAACTTCTGGACTGTCACACTCTTTGGCAGTCCACCAAGTACATGGGATTGTCTTAGTGTGTGGCAGTCCAAATGTCGACTACGAATTGGTTCCACGTAACTAGGTCGGGGACCTACCGAGACTTCTTCGGAGAGAATGTTGTGTTCTTCGGAAGGACCGGACTGATCGATTGCTACATTTGACGTTCCTATTTCTTCCATATTTCCTACATTATGATAACACCTTCAATAATTAGGAATGAACAAATTTTAAAACAAATAGTGCCATCTAGTAGTCGAAATCATACCGAGTACTAGGAATATTCGTTGATAATTATTCGACGTTTGAAGACAAGAAGATTGAGTGGGGGACAAGAAGAATATTCTAGGGTTCTTGGTTCTTGGAAAAGTGGGAATGGAATTTTGGAGAAGAAGAAGACAAAAGGAAAAAAATTGTTTTTCACTTTTATACTACAAAGTGGGATAACCTTGATAAGTTTTTCCAATAGCAAACTTGTAAATAAATCAAAAAAAAAAAATGGACTAGCCTTGATAACAAAGTGATGTGCCCATATAAAAAGTCTACACAAAAAACATGTGGTACAACAGAACGAACTCTTGTCTTCCCTGAAAATAGTGCCACCTTAAAAGCGGAACACGAATTATGTCATAAATGTAAGTGGGCCTTCAACCCTTCCAGGGAGCAAAGTCTATCTCCAAAAATTTGATGACTCATCTTCTGAGAGTTATTTTAAGTAGGATTGAAAACCTTCTGAGAGGTTTTTTAAGTGGGACTGAAAACCTTCTGAGAGGTTTTTTAAGTGGGATTGAAAACCTTCTTCTGGGATTGAAAACCTTCTGAGAGGTTTGTCATTGTCACTTACAATTTCGATGATTGTTCCTATACGAAAAGAGGACTATTGTAGCGAACGAAACAGGCCCTCCCCCTTTGCCTATAAAAGGCCGTCTTCCACAAACAAAAGCATGATTGTTCCTATACTGAGTGTTCTTTCACAAAACCCTCCAATTTCCTCCAATTTCCATCGTCGTCGGAGGAGCGATAACAGGATTAACATCATGCTCCATCATTCCTTAAGAGCATCATTAGTAAGTCTCATCCCGTTTTCTAAATTCTATATTTAGAATGTAGGAGCTTATTTTGTATAATAGTATGTCTCATTCATGGTCCTAATTTCTACAATTTCGATCTCATCCAACCCATAGGTGCTAAGGGTTAGGTCTCCCAATTTCTAGATTCTAGATTGTAGGAACTCGTTTTGTAGACCAGTAAGTTCCAATTTAGAGGCTTAGAGCCCACCTCTCTAGATTCTAGACTTTATATTTTATTTTTCCTACATCAATTTTTGACCACACAATCTTTGTGACCGAAGCTCACTTTATCATTTCCTATTATTCTCGTACAAATCTAACCCATTCCACATTTACTTTCTTTTTCTTTTTTTTAATTTTGGGCCCTAAATTGTATTTGAGAGTTCCAACTACTAATGGTGCTCTACGTAAATTACTTACATATGACGTTTGGTACAGTGATCCTTTTTTTTTACCAAAAAAGGGGTTGGAAAATCTATCTCCATGTTTGCTTAGATTATAAAATTTATTTACTAAAATTACGAATGTTCATATAAACAACTTACCCCACAAAATATGGGAATCATATTTCTTGAGAATATGTGGATATATATATATATATATATATTTTTTGCATGATCAATTTTTTTTTTCCGTAAATACTCTTTTTTTAATATTTTTATTCGTTTTCATTTATTAATATTATTTTTTGGTTTTCTTTTGTTTTCAGTTTTCTAAATCTTCTTTTCTCTCTTTTTTTTCTTTCTTTTTTTTCTGTTTTTCATTTTCTTAAGAATGCTTTTTTTGGTTCTTTTTTTGTTTTTATCTTTTTCATTTTTTTTAAGAATGATTTCTCATTTATTTTATATTTTAAGAATTTTGTTCTTGTTCTTTTTTGGTTTATCTCAGTTTTTATCCTTTTGTTTATTATATTTTTCATTTTTTTTATCATTTCTTATTTTGTTTTCATGAATATTTATATATTCACCAGACGTAGGAATACAATTTTCCAAAAAATTTACAGTGAGTTTGATTTCCAAAAATATAGAATTTTCGACTATATAGTATTCCACATACCAAACACACCCTAAGGATACATCTACTTTACATGGTTGAACAATATAATGTAATTGATATTAGATTGTAAATCTAATTTGGATGTTTGGTTAGACAAAAATTAATAAATATAATAATAATTACAAGCTTGTTTATGTTATTTTTTAAAAAATTCAATTACATTATAAACTCATATAATCGCAATTACATTACAACTCGAAACATACAAAATTATTATAGTATTACTTATTTATTTTATTAATAATTTTTTAGTTTTATAATATTTGCACATTTTTCTAATTTTTGTACTATTTTATTTTTTGTTTATTTTTAGTTGTTTAGATTTTTCAATTTCAATTTTTTATTATTACTTTTTATTAATTTAATTTTTGTAATTTTGGTAGATTTAAAATTTTGAAATTTAAGATTTTATTTTAATTGTTTAAATTTTATTTATTTTATTTTTTTAATAAATGTTAACTTGAGAAATACTAAATCGGTATCCCACAAACTCAATTCCGTTACCATTACAACTTAATTGTATGTGAAGCTCTGAGAAGCATCATCATCCACTCGATTTTTTCGCCTTATCACTCTCAATCCGAGTTGGAGTTGGAGTTGGAGCCGGAGTTGATAGTGAAATAGTTCCTGTGTCCCTATACAATGTTAAGCTCAACAAATGGTTCTTAGTACTTTAATGCCAAATTTGCATAGCTTGACCGTTAATGAGATCAAACACACATATAATACGGACTGAGGAAGTTAAGGATGGAAGAATAGAGAGAGTATGGCAGAAGGGGGGATTCGCCGGAGGAGGATTATTGATAACATAATGTTGGGCCTCATTCGACTCCAACCCCTCGCCACTATTGCAGCCCCTGCCCATCATTCCGTAAGTAAATTACTTACAGAGGACGTTTGGTAGAGGGATGTTTTTTTTTATTACCAAAAAAAAAAGTTTGGAAAATCTATTCCCATGATTGTTTAGCGTATACAATTTATTTAAGGACATTACGAATTTTTATATAAACAATTTATCTCACAAAACATGAGACTCATATCTCCTTAGAATATGAGAATGTGTGGATATATTTTCTTTTTGCATGGTCAATTTAATTTTCCATTTTTTTTCCTAATACTCTTTTTTTTAAAAAATTATCCTTTTTCATTTATTACTCTTTTTTTCGTATTTCTTGTGTTTTTTGCTTTTTTTTTTTAATAATTCTTTTTGTTTTTAGGTTTTTTTTAAACCTTCTTTAATTTTTTAAAGATTTTTTTTCTATTTTTATTTTTTTTTCAATTCCTTAATAATGATTTTTTTTCTGTTTTTCATTTTTTATCCTTTTCTTTTTTAAGAAAGGTTTTTCATTTATTTTATTCTTTAAGAATTTTTTTTGTTGTTGTTGTTTTTTAATCTCAGTTTTTATCCTTTTATTTATTTATTTTTTATCAATTTTATTTTGTTTTTGGAAATATTTATATATCCACCAACATAGGAATATAATTCTCCAGAAAATTTAACTACCGCAAATTTGATTCCCAATAATATATAATTTTCGATATATAGTATTGAGCATACCAAACGCCCCCCAAAGGGTATATTTGCTTTACACGGTTGAATAATATAATATAATTGATATTAGATTGTAAATCTGATGTTTGGTATATATATATATATATATATATATATATATATATATATATATATAGCAAATGACCTCTAGCCCAATATTAAGAGAGATGCATGCGGCCCAAATGGTCGGGAGTTCGAGCCCCAATAGAGACGAGTTCACCACAATTACCCATTGCTTCAAATATATATATATATATATATATATATATATATTATATATATATATATATATATATATATATATATATATATATATATAAGCTTGTTTACGTTACATTATTTTAAATCAATTACATTATAAAACTCATATAATCGCAATTACATTACAACTCGAAACTTACAAAATTATTATTTATTTATTTACTAATTTTTTAAAGTTATATAATAATTTTAACTTTTCCTAATTTTTGTATTATTTTATTTTTTTTTTTGTTTTTTAAAATTTTTTGTTTTATTTTTTATTATTACTTTTTTAATTTATTGTTTTGTAATTTTGTAACTTAATTTTAATTAATTATTTTGTTATTGTTCAAGTTATCTTTGTTTTAATTGTTTTAATTTTAATATTTGTGTGTTAATTCGTTTTAATTTTCTATTGTTTTTATTTTTTTATAAATGTTAAGGTTGGCAAAAACAAAAATATATAAATGTCACGAATATAATTGTCAAAATGATACAAATAATTATTACTACTTCATTACATGTAATCTAAATATGGTATTGAAATTCTATTAGATTACAAACTCAATTCCATTACGGCTACAACCTAATTGTATGTGAAGCTCTGAGAGTTATCCTATACTAATTTCAAGTAAACTTGAGAAATACTAAATCGTTATCCTACATGTTACGGTATACTGGTGTGTGATTTTCATAACCGAAAATTATGTCAAATTTCCAAATGATTTTCTAAGGCTTACGCCCAGGAATATACTTTTCACAGGAGGATTTGGAAGGGGGAGGGGAAGGGGAAGGGGAAGGGGAAGAGGAAGGGGTCTCTCTGTCAAGCTTCATCATCCTTCAAATTTATGACACAGAGGAGTTCCACTTCCCTGCAAGTTTTTTTGAGGTATGACCCAACGAGTCCTTGATATGATATGTTAGTTAGTTCAGATGATATGTTAGTTGTTCAATCTTGTCTCTAGGAGGAACAAGCAAGGAGGAGTACTGTAGTCGTCGACCCAGAAGAACAGCAAGGAGGACAAGAAGAGCAGAACAACGGACACATGCTACAGAACTTAATATGTATGGAGTTCGCAGGGTTCGCAGCCATTCAGTGCGGACTCCTCTCTTCCAATCTCGGAAGCAGCAGGAACACTAGTGTAACTCGCCTCCTGATCAAATCCTGCAATTACGCGGCACTCTTCGGAAGTACATGCATTATAGCCTCTGCTGTGCTCCTCCTATTCACCACCACCACCAGTATAAGTTTCCGAAGTCCGACTTCGCTTCAGAACATCCCCAAGCTATTGTTCCTCGTTGCAACAGGACTGCTCTCCATCTGTATGTTCATCTATTTCCTTCTGGTTCAGCTGTCCTACTGAACATACATACTGTAACAGGACTGGGCAGGAAAAACATAGTTTTTCTATTTATTTTGCTTTTAAAATAATATATTTGAATGTATTGATGTGTGATTTAGGGGACAGTTAAAGTTTGTTGTTGTTGTTCCCATTCTGTTCTCATTTTGTAAGGCCTTTTGGTTCAATGGACCTATCCCTGTAAAGATTTGTTTCTTTAATATGTACAAATTTAATATCACAAATACAACCATCTGAGTCTAGTAAACCTAGGAATATTAGAACTGTATATGCCTTGTGTTCAAATATTGAGTGCGAGGAACGCGGTCCGTAACGGATCGAAACATCGATATGGGACTTAAAAGAGAGCCAAGGGTATGAGACCGGCTTACCAGTGACATACAGTTGGTCTTACCATAAAGGTTGAATTCGTTCCACCAAATCACTTCACACTATGTTCGAAGCAATTAGAGGCATACTGGAGCTATACTACTGGGTCAAGATCTGGTGATTCCAAGAAAGGTTCAGATCTAAGGATGTCGACTTTGTACCAGAGTTTATGAAAGTTATCTCTGATTGTTCGAACTGTACTCGGTTGAGGACAAAAGTAGCTGTAAATGAAGCTTCTCCTCAGAAGCAATGACCAAATTCCGTTGTCAACAACATAGAGTTCATCATCTACATCAGTGTACAGTTCTTCCTTTCTGCAACTCCATTTGATTGAGAGGGAATACAGAACAGTAGTCTCGTTCATAAGTTCATGTTCGAATGATACTCTCTGTCTCAGTCAATCTTGAGTAGTTGGCCCTTTTTGTCGTTTATCTTTTGCTTTGAAGTACTTGAACATCTCGAACTGAACATCTCGAACGCTTAATTTGTTATGCCACAACTTAAGAAATAACCAGAAATAGAAATCTTATTGATACATTCATTTGGAGCTACAAGCTGACGTTTAAACATCCCTTCGATACAAAAATGATTGCGAAAGTAAGTTTCCTTGTAGAACATCACCATCGGATCAAACTAAAAGTCAGGCTTGCTAATAACGGCGATGAAAATCGTCCTGAACACAGAAGAAATAATAGAAGTTGTGAAAGAAAGCCAACTTGAAGGGAACTCTATTATCTTTCAAAATCCAAAAGCTAATACATGATCATGTTCTACTAAAAAAGAAACAGAAATTACATATGGCAAAAATATCCTTACTTGAGATGTGTCTTGTATTTGACAATTGAACCACCATAACTCGTAGCCGAGAGAATATCCTTCATAGTTCCCAAAAATTGATGCACCCAATATAGAAGATTCTGAAAAGAAATGGTTGGCCACAACACCAAAAAGACCTCAATACATTAGCAGCAACACATTCAAAACCATCCACCTGAGTGTGCGAAGTCCTGCCACCTTCGGGGGTGGGAACGGGGTGGGGGTGTGGGTGTGGGTGTGGGTGTCGGTGGGGAGTTGAATGAGCTCCAGCTTTGCTGAAATAGAACTAGAATGGCATCCGTCCGGCAAGCCTGCTTTCAGATATTCTTTGATCTATTGCTGCATCAATGGAGTTCATCTGGAAATTTTGTGGAGAATACATATCATCAATAACCATGGCCAGGAAACTCATTCCACCAAAAGATTGAAATCTTCTTAACTACATATAGTTTATTAAGGTAGCAAACTTGCTGACTGAATGAAAGCTGACCTGTAACCAAAAGTCTGGTCGCACAACTTTGACCATAAACAGATAACAAGAAATGCTACGAATTGAATCGGCAAAAAAGGCCTGCCGGCATATACCTCTCGTTCCACGTAAAATCCCACTCGCCCATTAAAGAAGCAATAGGGTGAATGAATACCATGGAGGAGAAGAATAATGAAAAAAGAAAATTCAATTTAAACACAATACAATGAATACATACACATTTTGGCCTGGTGGTACGTTGAGAACCTTGGGGGCTTTTGCAGCACAATGCTTGTCAGTTTTGTATCACTAACTAGCAGTAACAATGACGTAAATAACTAAATATAATATCTTACTTGCTGGTTGCATCACAAGATTAGCAAGATTAGTAGTAGATCCTCTTCATCAACCACATGATTGAATTAAAAAAAAAATGATGAGATTGTATGCTTGTTGCATTCAGAAAAGTGAAACGGTTCTTTATATTTCAGAATATGTTATATGGTTTTAATGTAACACTACCAGGATGGGGTCCATCAAAATACAGGGAAAACAAAAGCTTTCAGGGGATATTTGGTTCAAGTTTTTGAGGCTTGGGAATGGGTTTTGAATTCATTTCCCATATTTGGTATGTTTAGGATTGGGAATGAGAAGGGAATAGGAGGGGCTTATGTGGGAAAGTTATTCCCATTGACGTGGGAAATCTATTCCCAAGCCCCCCTTGGGAATATATTTGTTTTCCTAGGAAGGATATTTGGCTATATTTTATTTGGACAGTTATACCCTCTCTTTATTTTCAAATTTTCAACTTCTATCCAAACATGTGAAGCATCATGAAGTTAATGATAGGGTATTAAAGGAAAACTAAATAAATTAAGATTCCTATCCCTGTGTGAACCAAACATGGGAATGAAAAATTTAAAATTTTGAACTACCTATTCCCAACCTAACCAAACATGGGTATGGGAATGTTGAATTCCTTTCCCATGGGAAAGGACTTCAAAATCTATTCCTAGGAATACAAAAACTTGATCCAAACGAGCCCTCAAGGTAAAGACTGAAGACGATATGGGAAAGCAAAGATATTCTTGCCTACCTATCCAGTTGGATCTGCAAACAGATATGAAGATCCTCTTGAATGAATAAAACAAAAAGCAGCCATTACTTACCTGGGTAGTTTCATCATGCACCTGATACTTCCCCAATGACATTCTTCTTTCCTCCTGCATGAATGTAAATCAAAGGATTATTAGGCACAAGTAAAGAAAGATAAAAGTACACAAAAAGTTGATGCTCACAAAGCTAACCATGCACATTGCCTCATCATCCCAAACCAAGTAAACCTCATTGGTGGCTGGCTGTGTGGCAGGGGCTTTGTTTGAGATAACTGGTGGAGGTCCAATTGCAGGGGCCCCCGTGTTTGGGCCAGAAGCATACGTATGTGAGTTGATTCCTAAAGCATGGTAACAAGTAGTGATATAAGAAACCACATACTATTCTTATTACTTTCAAAGCCATCAACTGAACAGTGTACAGTAGCTTGAAATAAAAAAGAAAGAATGAAACATAGAGTTCACCGCAGAAGCTCAAACACATCCTGTTTACTTGCCACATATTTTATTTTTTATTTGTTATTTTGTGATACGGCCGGTCATTATGACCATCCGTGTCCTGGGCTACTAGCAGCAAGACCCCCTTCCATTCCCACTTTTATTATGCCTGGGCTGGGATTCGAATCCACGCCAACTCCTCCCCTCCCTTAATAATGTTACCACTAGACCACCTCCTTGGTGTGGTAACATATTTGTTTTATAACTGGACCTGTGTTATTAAAAGAAAGGGACGGGTCCGGTTTGAACCCAAGCGAATTTTGAGGCAAATCATTAGGAAAGAAAGTTGAGTAGTCCTAAACAGTAAGATAACCAGCCAAACTAGGGGACAAGCGACCACCAAAAGAATATCAAAAACATCAAAAGCAAACAAAATCAAAATAGTACATCTCACTTCTCAATATTTTTTGTTACATTGGCTTTTTCCAAGAACTTTTTATTCATAATTGCTCATAATTATAACTTGAAGAGTATTTTTCAGATTTGCTAGACTTGGCATAACGGACAAGAGATGCATGCCACATGGCCCACATCCAAGAATCTAGTAAGTACAAACTGATATAGACTTATACATAATAACTAAATTAATTATCAAGCAATTGATGATCATGACCTACATAAAAAAAAAAAAGTCGACTTAGAAATGACGGACAACCAATAATTTGTGAATGATTTTCTTCCATCACTACTTGATGGACTGCTCACTATAAATAAGCTTTGTGCATTAATAATGCGCCCATCTAAGAGGTAAAAGAGTTGATAAATAACAAGCTATTTTGTATCAATAATGTGTGCACTTCAATTTCAGATAAAAATGAGTTTTCAAATAACAGATGATCTTATTGAAAAACAGCACAAAACATATGTTTTATTTACAGTTTACTGAAGAGAAAAATTCATACCTTGATTGCTTGGAGCATTGTAGCCACCTTCTGCAGCAATATTTGATACAAAGTTTGTTTCAGCTTGAACTTTGAATACTGTTGGAGAGCTCGGTGTAGGAAGAGTACTTGCCAAACTTTGTGCCGTTGCATTACTAGTATTACTGATAGGAAATAGTGGCTGTGGTACAGATAGTGGTGCAGATGAGGCCAGACCCGACAGGCCAACTTGAAATGATGGTTGAATCCCAAGACCACTGGAAGCATCCAGAGGAGTCGTGTTCTGGATAGGAAACAAAGGTTGGTGATGTGCCAGCCCTAGAGGTGGAGGAACAGGGACAGCTGTATGAGGTGGAAACCAAGCCTGTGGCTGAGCAGTAACAGGCCAAGTTGGAGGCCGCATTCCCATTGGCCCAGCGTTGTAACTGGTCGAAGTAAAAAAGAAAACAGAATAATGAAATATATGCAGTTAAGTTTGGAATGATCTATCAAAAATGATAAGATCCTCGTTAGAAAGTACACTTGTAAAAAAAAAAATCTTAGTACAAGATTTGAGCCACTTCATACTAGGTGACTTTCAGTATAAATCCAGAGTGCGGAATTTATTGAAGAAAAAGTATTTGACAAAGATATGCAACATATACTTATACAAACAGGTTGAAGAGTCATACAATGGTGGTACAGCACCGTAAGTTTGCGGTGGAGGAAATCCAAAGCCTGGTCTAGGTACTACGCCACTAACAAGTCCAGTAGTCAGCATTTCCACTTTGGCCTGCTTTGACGAGGCATCTTCTTCTGCAAAAATAATTAGTCACTATACATTAGACGAATCCATGAAACTAAAGCACCATATATACCACTTATACGCTTCATAGGCCTCTTCTAAATGATATTTCTTCATGAATCAGTAATAAACAATTTGGGAGACTTATTACAACTAGATTTTGGGCATGTGGTAGTACGAATTGTGAACATAAAAGATTATAGTGCCTTCTATTATAAAAAATAGCAAGAAACATGTATACACATATTTTTCGTATCACCTTAATTTGCATGTATAATAAGATTGTTGGAGACCACAAAGGTGTAAGATATGGTAAACTACTATGAAGTTTAGAGTTCCACATAGAAACATGTCATGAGGTAATCGTGAGACACCCAAGTCCCCTCATTGTAATAGAGAATTGCCAACTTGAAAAATGCATAAAGAAGCATAATCAATATATAGATAGGCATGGAATGACAGAAGTTGCAGAACTGCATTAATATATATACTAAAAAGTTGACGGGGAAGACATAATACAGAATTTTGTAGATTAAAATTTAAAAATTGACCACAAACACTATAGTTAGAAGTAACCTGAACTTTGATAGTTTGATTAAGACCCCAACAAAAACTAACTCAATGGGTGTGCATATTAACTCCAAAAGCATAAACTAGGTAAAACATTCAATATTAGTTGGTTAAACCTTCCCCGTAAGAATTAGTGGTTCAACCTGCATTTACTACAAATAGAAATCACGAAGAACTTATGAAGCAAAAAGATGATGGATAGCAAGAAGAGATCTAGAAGAAAACGTGACATTTTATTGTCATATCCTGTGTTTGTCTCTATTGATAGTGGCCTTGGCATATAATTTCCAATGTTTTCGGAATCTGTCTGATGCTTAACACTTGATGTTGACATGTGTGGTGTGCTGTTAAGAAATCATTCAGTTTCCCATACCTATGTTAGAGCTACCTTCTAGACTCTGTATATCCACTATCCAAACAATGTTGAAAATTTTGTCATTTGCATGTCTTGAAGGAACATTCTTTCATAAGCTTTTATCTTTTTCTGCAACATTCCCGAAAAGCCGAATAACTGCACCAGTAGTCTCATCCCAAAAACCCTCTCAAACATCACCTGCCAACTCATGCTAATCAAACTCTTTTATTTACCAACCCAAGCACAAGTAGTTCTAATCTCAGTACTGTTATGGTTCATACGAGAGAAGGCAGCGAGCAACATAGAGAAGCAAAGCCAACAATGGCAGCAATAATAAAGTGATGATATTCGTCTATATCCACTCTCTACCTCTTTTCTACTCTTTGAAATCAGAATGATAGTAGAACTTTGTTGTTGTCTTTTCTTCAAGTATTTTATCAGGAATAGACATAAATGATTTAATTGCATGGCAAACTTATATTCTTGCTTGTTGACACAATTAAACCATTTTTTCAGGCACTTAACCAGTTTTCAGGTCTTCTTAATAGACATTAACAAACATCATGCCCCATCCTTAGCCCCCCACCTCCACCCCCATCCCCAGTCCACATCACATGCTATCCCAATCAACTATTACTAAGTCAATGCTTATAAATGAATTATTGTGGGACCCAATGGTATGTCAGACATTCTGGCGATCTGGATTTGCAGAATTAGGGTTTCATTGGACTTGTAAAACCAACAATTGATGGTTATTCGAGTTTCAGATTGCTTTCACAAACCTAGTCAATTTTCCTCGACCTCTGCTTGGGTTTGATGTCTTTGCCTCAACTACTAAATGTTAATCCACGATAATACTAAACTTTATATTTTTATTTTAAAGTCTAATGATATAGTTTTACTTGACTTTTAATTTAAATAGCTGTTTTCTAGATATGAATCCTTAAAGTTACATATTCCCAGCTTCCAAAGTCCTATCATTCGTGCTTCTGTACCTTTTAATTCAACATTGCCAAGAAACCAAACAATCCTCGAAAGAAAGAAAAAAATAATTCATTCATATAGATCACCTTCAGAGTCCTAGCAAGAATCCTATGACAGGGATATGACGAAAGAAAAAATGTATTTTAGTAACATATGTTGACATATGGACAATTTAAGGAGCTAAGTAAAAGGGAAAAAAAAAACCATAAGATAATATGATTTTAGGTTTTTTACCATGTCAAATACTCCACGAAGTCTCACTACGGATTTTTACATTTTCAAACCACAGGTGCTCCCCTAGAAAACTTACACAAACTAGGATTATTAAAAGAGGCATTGCAAAACAAGGGGATCGTAATGCAAACAATGCTTTCTAAAGCCATGCTAATATTCTTGACAAATTAGCCCCAAACCATTATAGATTAGTGTTTTTCTAACATCTCAAAGAACATTCTCACAATCAAAAGGTACATTAAGAAACCAAGTGTCCGGATTATATATCTAAATATCCGAGCTAGAAAACAAGTGTCCGGGTTATCACTTCTAGTCTAGACACTATTATATCTCTAAATATCCGAGCTCCAAGCAAATCAAGTCAACCTAGTACCTAACATGACCTCGAACTTAGAACGATATATAGCTCATCCACCTTTGATTCGAATCATGAATGTGTTTTATATACAATACACATCAGCTACAACAAATCCTTTATACCAAATTGATCGGAACAGCTCAACGGTTCCTCTGCCATTCAGGCTGTCGTCTCCTATATATATAGGCAAATTGTATTAACTACCCCTATGTTTTACACTTATTACAAAAACTACCCCTACATTGAATTAGTTACACAGACCACCCCTATACTTTATATTTCTATAAAAACTTATAACACTGACCACCCCTATGTTTTATATTTATAAATGAGAGGGGTGGTCATTATTTTCGGAATAGGGTTAGTCCCTGTAATACTCATGAAACATAGGGGGGGTCATATATATATATATATATATATATATATGACAGAGGCTACCAGTCACGGGAAAATGGTTCATGTATTTGTATCGTGTCCATGACCATGTACGAATTCATGCAAAATAGGTGATTACATTGCACCTATTTGAAAATGCCCATATCTTGCATCCCGTTCCAGTGTTGTGTCCTTATCTATATTTGTGCCCATATTCGTGCAACACAGGACAGAGATCAAGCCATACTCAACAGTGTTGTGTCCTTATCTAAATTTTATGTAACATAGAATTGTAAACCATATTCTCAAATGTATTTTCGCTAAGCTCTTTCCTCTTCCAGGGGGTCCAAAAACTACATGACTATCACATTTCTCAATGTGTATTACGACCTCATCAAGCTTAAAAAGTTGAGCTTCACTAGGCTTGAGCTCAGATTGTTCAACTCTAGCTCAAAACTAGGGTCTAGCTTGATTTATTAGTTAAATAATCAAACATGAATGAGCCTTTAACAAGTCGAGCCAAATTCTGTGAGTTACAACCCTACCAAGCAGGAGTTCAATCTTCAAAGTTTTTCTTATTAATCAACATGGAGCCTACCATATGGACCCATTATTATAACCAAACAATGCTTGAAGAAGATAGATCATTCAAGTTGATGTGGCTCAGTAAAGTTACTATTATCTAAGACCAAATATGTGATGCATCCAAACCTTTGTAGACAGAAAAATCTTAGTGATTAAGCTATATAGGAGAGGTATCACAAGTAGATAACTATTTCAAAACATACAGCCAGAGCAGATCTCGGCACTAAGCCTCAGAATGTAGCCATGATGAACATAACATCTCTCACAAAGGTTTGGAACCAATTACAAAAGAAAGAGAAAATTGCTTTATATATTTCCATCTGGAGTAACATAATCTAAACCTTTGAGATTAAATAAAAAGGCCGTTGCAAGTAGAGGTGTCCATCAAATGGGTCGTTCGAGTTCAATATAACATTCTAGGTTGAGATCAAGTCTAACCTATAATTGGAGCAAATCCAAAATGATTTAATGTACCTTCAATCCTAGTATGCATGAACGACACGACTAGGAGAAAATAACAGGGATTAGACTACTTAATACTGATTCAGTTCTACTGCTAACCTATTTTTATGTTTTCATCCTCCTCGACCACAAGGGAGCATGGAGATATAGTATATCGGTAAGGTCAAACTCGGACTCATAACTATAAAGTATAAATATGTTACATTTGTTGCTAAAGCGTATGTTGTCAAGGTGTTGGAGTGTACCTAGAACCAAGGTTTAAATATACGCTGAAAACGATAAATGACCAGAACCAGCCGATTCAAAACCACCGAAACATCCTGAAACTGCAGAAACCAATACTCATAGGAAAGGTTGGAAACCGAGTTTTTGAGCCTTGCCTATAACTGAAGGAGTGCAAGGTGAAGCAAGACAGCCAAATGATATTTTAGGATTGTTTTGAATTCTGAATTATGCCAAGCTATCAGAACATACTCGGTCATCAAATCTTTTCAACCATACAGATCCCAAAGTTCACAAGAACAAAAGTAGATAAACTCATTTTTATAGTTGTAAACACAAGGAATACTTGCTTTTGCATCATACTCCTGTTACTGTGAGGAGATATTATTTATTTTTGCATATAAAGGATTCTTTATTAGCATCAATGCTTTAATAAGGAGAATTAAACAACAATTTGGTGTCTTATACATGTTATAAAGTTCACTGAAACGGACTTTTATCTGTTCGCTTCATTGATTCAAGTTCTTACCTCCACCAGAGCATGCATGATTTTAAAGATACTTCTCAATATATCAAGCCCGAAAGTTCATACTAATAACTCCCATTGGTTCATTGACATTACGAGTTCCCAACATATATTAACTTCAAGATGATACACATTCATTTAACTACTGAAGTCTAAAACAGGCAATAAAAAAAGTTCAACATTTTGAGTTTTATGCCAATTATATTGTTCACAGTATCGGAACCAGTATTGGACTCTTCTTAATGGCAGTTCCGAGGGGGTCGATGGTTTTGAAATGGTTTCTTTCGGTACTTTCGGTATCACCCAGTACAGTGAACTATAACTAAATCAGAATCCTTAAGTTCCTTTGTCAAAAATGCTATTAAAATTATATCCCTACTAATCATTAATAATTCCACTATGCAGACTTAAACTAGAGAAAACTTTTAAGATTGCACTTGATTTTAAGACACTAAGCTGCCAAGAATAAAAACCTAGAATCCTTAAAATGATACTTCCCATTTGCAATTTTGCAGTTCTGAACACATCAGTCACACTATATCTCAAAAAGATCATAAACAATTCCCAACTTAACCAACTATAGTGACCAAAACTTCAACCCTGACTAGTCAATTTCAACTCTATATCCTACTGGCTTGATGCAAAAACTAGGATTTTCAACAATCTCAAAAGATCGTTAACAATTCTCAACACAGCCAACTAAAGTGACCAAAACTTCAATTCCCCAGTCAATTACAGCATTATATCCTCCTGGCTTGATACAAAGACCATGGTTTTAACAAGTTTCATCTAATCATAGAACAAATTCGACACTTTGTATCTAAATATATCATTGATGCCCATGTTGTGAAAAACACGCTTAAGCACCGCTTCAGCGAGATTTAGAATTAGGACGCCTCGCTTAACGAACTTTCGTTCCAGAAAAGCGATTAACGCTTAAGCGTGCTTAGTAGCGCCTCGCTTAACGTTTTTTTAATTTTTTTTTTTTTTTGGGATAAACTTAACCGAATCTTTTGTTATTTACATAGTTGGATAGTTGAAAAACTTTAAGTAGGAACTTTAGAGACAACTTTTATGTTTGATGGTATTTTGATGACTATGTAGTATGTATGCATTGTGTGGATTGTAGTTTGCATTTGATTCTAGTATTTATATTGTTACTTTGCTTGATTGATAATTTGTATTGTTATTCGTGCATATACTAGTAGGATTGTATGAAAAAATATTGAAATTTATATGTGTATATACTATATAGAGTATTTTACCTGTAGGAGCAAAAAAAAGTGAGACGCTAACTAAGCGCCGCTTAAGTGCTTAACCTAACTTCTAACACTACACACTACCAAAATACATGGATTTACCGACGGCCTTATCCGTCGGTATTCCGTCGCCAAAAATAAATACCGACGGATTACCGACGGATATTTTGGTAAAACAGCCGTCGGGAATAACCTCGTCGCTAAAACATATCCGTCGCTACTCCGTCGCTCAGCGACGACTTAGCGACGGAATACCGCCGGCTCATTTAAATATATATAGCGACGGATTACCGACTAGCTTTCGTCAAAACATGTATCAGGATATAGGTTTAGCGACGGAATACTCCGTCGCTAAAGAGTCGGCAAAACCGTATCAGTGATTTTCTGATACGCAATATCCGTCGCTAATCCGTCGTAGATTTGTCGGTAAAAGCGTATTAGCGACAAAACATCCGTCGCTAACAGCAAAATTTATGGACATCAAACAGAACTAGGTCGACGGACGTTCCGTCGCTAAACCGTCGCTCAATGTAAAATTCTCCAGGTAGCGACGGATATTACGTCGCCAATCCATCGATACATTAAACTCCTACAGATAGCGACGGATGATCCGTCGCCAATCCGTCGCTTTATTGAAATGCTCCAGGTCGCGACGGTTTTTTCCGTCGCCACTTCGTCGCTATACTCAGTTTTTCCAGTTAGCGACGGACTATCCGTCGCTCAGTGGTCGCCAGTCCGTCGCTAACTTCTAATTTTTGAAAAAAAAATACTGCAAACAGACTCTTTCCTGTTTGTACAACACATCCAACACAATATCAAACATGCAAAATATCCATATACAACACCATATATCCATATCCAACACGAATATCCAACGTATCCAATATCCAACACCATATATCCATATGCAAAATATCCATATCCGACACCAATATCCAACGTATCCAATATCCAACAAAATATTACCAACACAATATATCCAATATCCAACATTAAATTATCCAAACATAAAAAAAATATCCGAACATACAATGTATCCAAATGTCTACAAAAATTTCGGCAGCACCTCCTTTGTATATCAGATCATCGCTTATAACCCAGCGTAGGTATATATCCAAAAATCACATAGACGAAATATGCACATACGAATTTAATGCACACCAATTATCCAAGAAAAGACATCAATTATACTGAAGAGTAACCTAATATCCGTCGTTATACTGAAAATTTATCTTCAAGTGTGAGAACGGATGGCTCAGAATACACAACCCAAAATTCATTCTAGCATACATTAGTGTGAATCATCTATGTTCTGTACATATGGTGTAGTATATGATCTTATCGTATATAGTATTTGAAGAACGTAACAGAATCAAGATGAACTCACATAATGTAATACTAAGACATCATCTACTACTATATAAGATATAGTGATAGGTTGTCGTATCATCATTGTCGAGGGATGAGGGTCGGAGGACAGTCAACTTATCTACGGCTACATAGTTTCTGCCTCGCCAGTCGAATGGCTGCAGGGACTATATATGTCCTGATCACCATGTCGTACCGTAGATTAATGCAAATGGAGCTGGAAACAAAATACAGAAACCAAAAAACAAAATACAGAATCCAATCCCTGGGTTCGCCGAAAATACAAAACACAGTATCCAATCCCTGTATTTTAAGTGTGAGAACGGATGGCTCAGAAGACAACCAAACCGGAGAGGATACTCCAAGAGATACATCTGAGTAGGACGTATACTCTGAGAGATCACCCTTACAGAAATGATATCAGTAGTGGTATCGAATGTTGGAGAAGATATTATCACAGTATACGTCCTCTCCTCCACGATGGCTCTAGACCCATCTGCTCGTCCCTGCTTCCATTCTTCTTGTTTGACTCTCTCAGCCACACATGATATCCAGCTCAAGTGTAGAGTAGGCGGAAAAGAAGGGGACAGGAATAGGAGGGGGAAGCAGCACACCGGCGGCATGACCCGGAGGAAGTACAGAGGTTTTCTTCAACATACGTAGGAGAACTATAAGGATATATGTAAACACAACGTATCACCTTGTTAAAGACCCTAAATGTGACAACCATGTTACTGCGGTGTCGGAAGACTAACATGTCATAATTTTATAAGCCGTGTGTTTTGACATAATCCTCCCAACCGGATTTCAGTTCTATGTAATAATGCGAGATTACGACACAGGAGAAAAGAGTTGGGATGATTATGTCAAAACACACGGCTTAGAAAATTATGACATGTTAGTCTTCCGACACCGCGGTAACATGGTTGTCACATTAAGGGTCTTTGACAAGATGACATATTGTGAAAAGATATATCCTTATAGTTCTCCTACGTATGTTGAAGAAAACCTCTGTACTTCCTCCGAGTCATGCCGCCGGTGTGCTGCTTCCCCCTCCTATTCCTGTCCCCTTCTTTTCCGCCTACTCTACACTTGAGCTGGATATCATGTGTGGCTGAGAGAGTCAAATAAGAAGAATGGAAGCAGGGACGAGCAGATGGGTCTAAAGCCATCGTGGAGGAGAGGACGTATACTGTGATAATATCTTCTCCAACATTCGATACCACTACTGATATCATTTCTGTAAGGATGATCTCTCAGAGTATACGTCCTATCCAGATAGATCTCTCGGAGTATCCTCTCCGGTTGTTTGTCGTATCATCATTGCCGAGGGATGAGGGTCGGAGGACAGTCAACTTATCTACGGCTACATAGTTTCTGCCTCGTCAGTCGAATGGCTGCAGGGACTATATATGTCCTGATCACCATGTCGTACCGTAGATTAGTATAGACTATTTCGAATTAGTATCGTGGAAGGTTTAGTAACAATTGTACTTGAATTTCAATTTGGATGTGAAAATCTGTATCGTAAGCCAAACTAAACATAATCAGTTCTATTTCACATGCTTAATTGTCAAGTATGGGAACGAATAGCTCAGAACACAACCCAAAATTCATTCTACATGAACTCACATAATGTTTACAGTCTTGGTCTCAACTGTCTTCGATTCTATGATCCCATGTCTTAGGTTAAATAAATCACTAACCTCATCACGGTGGGTCTTGGTGTAGCACTCAAATGTGGGGCACCCGTAAATTCGCCGAGGTTTTAAATCATCGACATTGAGTTTTAAACCCTCACGTAGCCTTTCTGCTTCACTTCTAGGGTCGAGCAGCATCTTCTTGCAAGCTTCGGTCTCCAGATACTTAGTGTCAAGATTCTGGACGCTTTCGTAGAGCATGTCAACGCATCCTAGCGCCAATTTACTCGACAGGAAATTGACGCTAGGATGCGTTGACATGCTCTACGAAAGTGTCCAGAATCTTGACACTAAGTATCTGGAGACCGAAGCTTGCAAGAAGATGCTGCTCGACCCTAGAAGTGAAGCAGAAAGGCTACGTGAGGGTTTAAAACTCAAAGTCGATGATTTAAAACCTCGACGAATTTACGGATGCCCCACATTTGAGTGCTACACCAAGGCTCACCGTCTGTATAGTTCGGTTATTGGCGCTCGATGTCCCTGTGGTAAGGCAATGGATGAGGATATTGCGTGGGAGGGGGTTGCAGATGGAGGCAACAAGGATGGCGTGTTTGTGAAAGGAGGGAAAGGATACATAATCACAGACGATTTGCATGTAAGGCCATTCTATTCCATGGAGTCTGCGTTGTCTATTTTTCGAAAGCATGGGATCATAGAATCGAAGACAGTTGAGACCAAGACTGTAAACATTGGCCGCGATGAGGTTAGTGATTTATGTAACCAAATGTAGTAATCTTGTAATTTAAAGTTGGAAGAACATGCAAATAGCCTTATATATAGTTGCTGCCTCCCCAGTCGAATGACTTAATTGCCAAGTATCGGAACGAATGGCTCAGAACACAACCAAAGATTCATTCTAGCATACATTAGTGAGTTCATCTTGATTCTGTTACGTCCTTCAGATACTATATACGATAAGAACATAGATGATTCACACTAATGTATGCTAGAATGAATCTTGACTTGTGTTCTGAGCCATCCGTTCTGATCAAGCATCTTCCTTCTCCTCTCCTCCACCATGGCTCTGAACCAATCTGCTCCTCCCTACTTCCCTTCTTCTTATTTAACTCTCTCAGCCACATATGACATCCAGCTCAAGTGTAGAGTCGGAGGAGAAGAAGTGGGCAGGAAGATGAGGGGGAAGCAGCACAGCCGGCGGCATGACCCGGAGGAAGTACATAGGTTTTCTTCAACAGCCGTAGGAGGACTATTTCTCCTACGGCTGTTGAAGAAAACCTCTGTACTTCCTTTGGGTCATGCTGCAGGCTGTGCTGCTTCCCCCTCATCTTCCTGCCCACTTCTTCTCCCCCGACTCTACACTTGAGCTGGATGTCATATGTGGCTGAGAGAGTCAAATAAGAAGAAGGGAAGTAGGGAGGAGCAGATTGGTTCAGAGCCATGGTGGAGGAGAGGAGAAGGAAGATGCTTGATCAGAATGGATGGCTCAGAACACAAGTCAAGATTCATTCTAGCATACATTAGTGTGAATCATCTATGTTCTTATCGTATATAGTATCTGAAGGACGTAACAGAATCAAGATGAACTCACTAATGTAATACTAAGACATCATCTACTACTATATAAGATATAGTGATAGGTTGTCGTATCATCATTGCCGAGGGATGAGGGTCGGAGGACAGGCAACTTTATCTACGGCTACATAGTTTCTGCCTCGCCAGTCGAATGGCTGCAGGGACTAATGCAAATGGAGCTGAAAAAATATGCATAAACCAAACCAATATATAATGCGTGGCTGAGAGAGTCAAATAAGAAGAATGGAAGCAGGGACGAGCAGATGGGTCTAGAGCCATCGTGGAGGAGAGGACGTATACTGTGATAATATCTTCTCCAACATTCGATCCCACTACTGATATCATTTCTGTAAGGGTGATCTCTCAGAGTATACGTCCTACCCAGATAGATTTCTCGGAGTATCCTCTCCGGTTGGTTGTCGTATCATCATTGCCGAGGGATGAGGGTCGGAGGACAGTCCACTTTATCTACGGATACATAGTTTCTGCCTCGCCAGTCGAATGGCTGCAGGAACTATGTTACCGCGGTGTCGTAGTCCAATATAATCCAGAGATTGACACAGTTCTAATTCATATATGTAGTCCAATACAAATAGTCTAAAACAAAAACAACCCAATAAAAATAGTCCAATACAAATAAGTACTAATAGCTAATGCTTGCCACGCTGCTCACGCAAACGCTCAGTGATACTTTCACGCAACCACCTCCGAAAAGCGAGATTTTTGGTGCGAGGAGAGGCGTCGTCCCTTGCCAGGACTGCATCAAAAGCACTCTCGGCATTACTAGCTACCGGTGCTGGATGACTAGAACTCCCGGTCTCACTAGCAACCGGTGCCACTTCCTCCTCAACTGTAGGAGGAGCCACCTCAGCATTCACTGTTTTCTTCAAACGACGTGCTGCTCCTCGGGTCATGGGTGCCATCTGGTAAGTATATGTAACAGAATGTAAAAGAATGTAACAGCTCAAATTCAAAAACCAAAATCCTCATGCCAACATGAATCATAACATATAACTTAAACCCAGACATGACATAGGATTAAACCTAATGATTTAATCATCCTTAAATCAGTAAACACAAACAATGTACTAATTTTCAGTTTGTGTGTCCGTGTGTCTGTGTGTCCGTGTGTCCGTGTGTGTGTGTGTCTGTGTGTCCGTGTGTCCGTGTGTGTGTGTGTGTCTCCGTGTGTGTGTGTGTCCGTGTGTGTGTGTTTGTCCGTGTGTGTGTGTGTCTGTGGGAGAGGAGGAGGCAGCTGCCCGCCCCCTCCCACCGCCCCCTCCACACCCCCCGCCCCCTCCCACCGCCGCCCCTCCACACCCTCCGCCACCCGCGGCCAGCCCCCCTCCACACATACCCCCCCCCGCACCCCGCGGCCAGCCCCCGCCCCCATCGTACCCCCCCCCCCAACGCTGCCCGCCCCCTCGATCCCACCGCCCCCTCCACAACCCCCGCCCCCCGCGCACGGCCAGCCCCCCCCCGCAACCCCCCGCACCCCGCGGCCAGCCCCCGCGCGCCCCCGTCCCTCCAACGCTTCCCGCCCCCTCCCACCGCCCCCTCCACACCCCCCGCCACCGCCGCCACCGCCGCCCCCCGCAGTCGACGCCGCCCCCGCAGCCCCCGACGCCCCCGGCCCGCTGCACCCACGACCACCGCGCGCGCGCGCGAGAGAGAGAGAGCGAGAAAGAGAGAGAGAGAGAGAGAGAGAGAGAGAGAGGGAGAGGGAGAGGGGAATACCTTTGGGAGAGAGAGAGGAGAGGGGGTCGCCGATCACCGCCGCGGGAGAGAGAGGAGAGGGGGTCGCCGATCGATCACCGCGGGAGAGAGAGAGAGAGAGAGAGAGAGAGGAGAGAGAGTGAAATTTAGGGGGAATGAAAAATTCCCCCCGTCGTTTCAACTTAAGTCTGGAACGTAAATTTAGCGACGGAGTAGCGACGGATTATTCCGTCGCTAATGCGTCAGTAAATCTCGTGCGAGTAGCGACGGATTATTCCGTCGCTAAGTCGTCAGTAAATCTCGCGCCAATATTTTAGGCTTTTGCCGCCAAAATGTCCGACGTTCTAGCGACGGATATAAAACCGTCGCTACATGGCCGACTATCTATCGACGGCATAGCGACGGATATGGACATAAAAAAAAAAAAATTGTCCACTGCTTTCCATCGGTATTCCGTCACCAATCCGTCGGGGATCCGACGGTGATAGCGACGGAAAATTTCCGTCGCTAAATGGCCGTCGCTAAAGTACTGTAATTTGGTAGTGACACCAACATGGTCATTTTGGAACGGAGGAATTCCGTTTCAAAAAAATTCAGGAACACATTTATTTCGTGCCTATTTTTGGGCTGCCAAAATTATTGGAACAGAAAAAAAAAGTGTTCCAATAGACAATTATTGGAACTTTTTATATGTGTTGGAACACCAATAAAGTGTTCCTAATAAAGAGTTCCAAGAGATGATTATTGGAACACTTTATATCCATACCAGTGTTGGAACACCAACAAAGTGTTCCTAATAAAGTATTCATGTTAAATGTTCATATTATTTGAAATTCCAAACCTATAATTTGAATTAATATATTATATATAGATAAATATTTTTAATTCTCTTGAAAATTTATAAAAACAAATCTGATTATAATATAAATGCAAAAACGAACATCCATAGCATAAGATGTACATGATCTGGAGATGCTGGGGATCAAAAGGGATCTTGAAAGACCACAGCTCAAAAGTGAAGAGAGTACAAGGGTTACAAGTTACTGAATGTCAGGTCATGATCAGAAGGTGAAAGTAAGTTTTATAATGAATATTTTTGTACTTTGTTTCAAGAAGGAGCTTGGAATATAACCACATATTTTTTTTCTCTGAGAAGAAAAAGAATTGTAAGAACTGAACTAAAATATAGAAACATGCATACATAATACAAACAACATAATCCGGAACACATAGATAGTGACAAAAAAATTAGTAAAAGAAAATATATGGGACGATTAGAGTCAAACTAGAAAATAATTCACTATTTGTTTGCAGGAGTAGAGTGACTTTTGATTGTCACTAGCCTCTTTTGGTGCAGTGACTTTAGGTTGTCACTAGCCTCTTCTCCAACATGAGGACTCCCTAATATCACTATCAATTATACGGATTACAGTTTGAACCCCTTCAACAAAGATGTTTGTATCATCACGCTTCCTCTTTTGCCACCTTGAGATCACATCAGAGTCGAAACATTTGATAAGTGCTACTGAATTGGGAGGAAGAGGAATTCAGAAATCATTTGAGGATGTAGGGACAAAAATTTGGTAAGTCCCCATTGTATTATTGGCCTTCTGATTCGCCAACTCTTCAATTACATCATGAGTCACTGCATGATTTTCAGTGGCATGATCTTTTCCAAAGATCAAGCTCAACTCATCATAGTATTTGATCGTGCATCTCTGAAATTTGTTGTCTCGAAATGACTCTGAAAATGAAATATTAAAATAATCAACCATAAAAAAAGTGATTTATTTAACAGAACATATGCAGTTAGAAATGATCGTATCCTATATAAGTATAAATGTTGGTGCTTATTCTAAGACTACTAATGGTTCACAAAACTTGATGAAAGAATATATATACAAAAAAATATATAGTTTATAACTCTGTCAGTAATATGCAGACATTGACCATTAGTTATCCTTGTTCCTAATGGTTAGTTGATCAGTGATAATTATTACATAATTCTGGCTTGTCATCATCATGTTCCACAAATGATATGGTTCATGGTTGCATTGCATGCCCACAACACTAGCTTACACTCTCACTGACATTGGAATGCCTGGATTACAAAACATATAGAAGCCATTTAAAAATTAAGGGAATAAAGCTATCATTCCCTCACAAAACTAACAATAAAGCTAAATTTCGATCATGTTGTCCCTTGTAAACTTGTATATTATTTCAATATCAGTTTTTCTATTCCTACTTTTAGTTGGCACTGCATCTGCAGTGACTGCCTGCCTGGCAATAGAACTCTTAATAACAGCCCCACAAATTCTTGCTAGTCAAAAAAAAAAACAAACAAGAAATTGGTATCAAAATTTGGACTACAATCGTTACAGATGAGAATATTGACATTTAAGTAACCAAAGGATCAGCAATGTTTTAATCTAAAGCAGCAATTTGCTAGACAAAACAACAATTTACTAAAAGTTAATAGTTCCAAGAAACAACAAAGTAATAAACGACATACCGTCAAATGTGCCTCCCAAAGAGCATCATCTGCGGTCACCATTTTTGTTTCGGAGTCCCTTCCAAAACCACTACAATTTTGGCATGTCAACAGTGCATGCAAAATGTTAAAATTATCTCTTCATCCGAAACATGATTTAATTGAGATATTGCCTCAGTTGGATGAACGTGCATTAACTGATGTCCTGAAGAAACTAGTTAGGAACTACAAGTGGTGCAAATAATTGCATCGCAAGAGTAGAGTAGCTTGTGGTGAGAATTCAATTACTAAGAGAAGGAATATGACAAATTTGAAAGCAGATAATTATTTCAAAATAACTATTTGAGAAAAAAACAAGTCACTTAAATATGGTTGATAGATAGAAGAATGACATAATAGGCAAAATCATTACCAACCATATGAAAGTGCTATGTACGTTCTTGAATTAAAGGGAAGAAAATGCACTACCAAAAGAATACCAGAAAAGTTTCACAAGGTCATAGTTTGCATCTCTAAATATGAGATTCAATGCCATAACTTTTGTATTTTACTTTTTATTGGTGTTGCTGGAAAATTCGCACACATAGGATTGCATACTTAGTTACCCGATGCAATGTGTGCGTGTGTGTGTGTGTGTGTGTGTGTGGGGGGGGGGGGGGGGGGGGGGGGGGGGTCCCACTCCATGATAGAAAACTGCTCCCATTTATTTTGGTCGAAAAAGAAAACGGACTTCCTTACCTTATGAAGCCTTACTATCCTTTACCTAACCTACTCGCTCGTCGAGCTTCTTCTTTTTCTTGGTTATTGGCTTTTTGACTCAAGACTCCTTACCCGGTCCTTACTCGTGTTTGCCTCACTCTGATATATCTCGTGAATGTAAAACCAGAAGGTATATTCCAAATTTAGAATGAAGATAAATTTCCAGCTCCAACAACATATTGCAGAATATGCTCTCATAAGTTGTAACTCATGCTCAACAAGCCTAGTAGGACAACTACAAAACTGTGTATGCAAACCATCCATGTATGCATAGAAATGATAGAAGAGCAACTCCAATACAGAAAAGTAACAAGTTCACAAATAATAACCTGTCATCTGAGCAGTAACTATGAAGTCTACATGTTCATGTAAGGAAGCATTTTCACCTGAAATGCAACACAAGATTTGAAGGATATAAAGAATAGCCTGAACTAATCAAATTCCAAGAATAGCCTGGACATTATTCACTTCAATGTCCAGATATCATCTTAACATATGTAAGAAAATTCCTTTAATCAGCTCTTGGGATGAACTATTTCACATGCAAATGCAATGAAAGAACAGAATGGATGGTATTTTCTTACCTGGAGCACATGAAACAATTAACACTGGCAATAGAGTATCATTTATTATCCTGTCACTCATAAATCGAGGCAACAAAACATACAGAACGACTTGTTGAGAGGGCATTAAAGCACATTTACTTTCTATAAAAAAAGACTACTAATACTTTATTGAAAAGAAAACTCAGAGTGAAATGGAAGAAATCTAAATGGAAGAAATCTTGCTAGTAGAAGTTTTCGGGATAGCTACCTGCTGCGACTACAACTGATCACTTAGTTTAGTCTGAAAAGTGTTATCCTGTGAATAGATTACATATAGCGATAATTTTTACCTGAAGCTTGACTTAGAAGTAATCAACTTGGGTATTTGAGTGTTCAATACAGAATTGTGCAACATGTTCCTTGAAATTCATGGATGTCCATGAACGAATAAGGTAAATTAGGAAATAAGTGTTGAGGAGAGGACAACTGCCTGTAAAAGCGCAGCAATACATGGTGGGCACTCTCAATTGCATGATTAATATGATGATGTTCAGGGAGAAACTGAACTTTCTAGCCTAAGTAGTGGATAAAGGTTGATGCGAAGACCTCGAAGAAAAAAGAGGAATCCAGTTATTGTAAAAATAAGGCAAAAAGTTGGAGGGTGGTAGGATGAAACAAACATCAAATAGAAAGTGCTCAGGGTTAAGGGATTTCAAGTTTCAGGGCCAGTTTCATCATATATTTGAAACAGAGTGTTTGCTGCAAACTGGTACTGAAACCTTACGACAGTTTGTGGCTTGAACAGACTGAGTTGAAAACTTAAGACAGCTTGTGTATTGAACAGACTTATAGTTGGAAACTTACAACAGTTTGTGGCTCGACCAGACCACTCAAAGTATTATCAACTAACAATAACAATAGGGCTCAGGTTATCCCTTGACCATATATCCACATACCATGACTTAAAACCCAAATAGAAATACAGAATGCAGAACCAAGCATATAAGTTCTTTTCTTCTTTTTTTACCTTAATAGCTTCCAAGCTCTTGCTGAATTCCAATTTATCCTCGTTCTTGACAGTAGTTAAGCACAAAACTGATGCAGTACTCTTGTTATGCACAATCTATATAATAATAGAGGCCAGGAGAAAAGTATTAATAGTTTACCGATCCCAGACGTGCTTTTTCTTTAACAATGCAGTAAGGGATCTCCATCTTCCTGCAAAGTGCAGGAAGCACCAGACCACGAGCTCAATTGGGGCAAACATGATGAGCAAGAAATACCAGTTGTGCCTTGTCCTACAAAAGACAAAGACAACATATACATAGTAAGGAAAAGAAACACGAATGATTTTTAGTCACATTGAGAATATATTGAGTGGCATAAAAACTAAGTTATTGAATTGTCAATTTCTAATCTGGAAACTGAACTTTCTTCAAGAAATATCCGTATTATATGCTAATTATACTCAACGTCAAAGTTAATACTCTTTTGTAGTTTTAATTCCCACAAACAGTTTAGCGAACTGATTGAACTAAATCAGAGTTAATACTCTTTTGTACTTCTGATTCCACTCTGAAAAAAAATTTGGTTCTCTCGCATTGCATGTTTGAACATTGCTGATAGATCTTCTGCACATAACAGAAAACCTTGGAACACTCCTGCTCTTCTGACTCCTCGGAAGATGGCGAACTCCTCTGGCAATGGCTGTCCTCTTCTCTCTCTGTTTGAAGTAACAGAACACACGCGTACTAAAAAGTACTAGTATTTGTGTTAAAGAACACGCTCACTACTCTGTTGTGTTAAAGAACACTTAGAGTTGTCTCTCTGGAATTCTGATTACTTCTGCCAACTGAGAGAGAGGAGAGAACCTGCATATATAGCCCACGAGGCGGTTGCCAAGCAGTTGCCTGCACTTCAGGGTGGTGGCAGAACCACTCCTGAACATGCAGCAACTGCTGCAACCGTTCCCGCTCTAATATGTAGCCAGCCATACGCACATACGCGCTCTACGCACACTGCGTACGCTGCGTACGCTGCGCACACTGCGCATTCTACGTACGCTGCGTACGCTGCGCGCACTGGGCTGCGTAACTGGGCCAGCGTAACTGGGCTCGCGTAACGGGCCGCGCAACGTGGTCGCGCAAGTGGATCGCGCAACTTAAGCGCACTATGCGCCTAGCGACTATGCTGACGTGCTAAGTGCAAAGTGCGCCAACAAAACGCCACATTACGCCTCATGAGCCCTTGAGCCCGAGTCCGAGTCCGAGCCCGAGCCCGAGCCCGAGCCCGAGTCCGAGTCCGAGTCCGAGTCGCTAAGCCCCAACGGAGCTTAGCTCCTATGGAAATAAATTTCCCAAGAGCAAAAAGCTTACAGCTTATTAATTGTTGATTAAGCCTTTATACCATTAATAATTAATTCCACATGGCACACACCTATGTGCACAACATGTGCATCTCCATAAAGAGTAAAGACTCATATATATGGAGATACACATTCCTTTCTAGCCGATGTGGGACTAAAAACCAAAACAAAAGGCTAAATACCCAACAATCCCTCACATATCTCTATATATATGAGTACGAGTGTTCCCCACAGTAACTGTCCATTATGCTTTTGGGATAGATGCCACTTAAGACTTGAATCTTCCCACGTGAGTCAAAAATCAAACTATAATACAAGAATGGACTAAGCCTTGAATTCTGCATCATAGCTGAAATTCTTTCCACTCACATAATGTAGTTACATGTGCTTCTGGCTGCACATTTAAGGCCGTGTGCCAGCCTGGTTTCAGTGTATAATATTGGGCGTCTACAAGTTTACCCTCAAGAGACGGCCTGATATCTCTTTGTCCATACACTATAGGTGAGTTCTTTATTAAAGAGACATGGCATGAAGCGTCCAACACTTCCTTTGCGGTGCTACGCCGCTATGACATGGCCTTAAGCCGAGGACCTTACCCCGAATCACCGGGAACCTCATCGTAGTGTCATACTACCCGTAGCATGAGGTCTAGCCCCTTTGTAGTGCCAAACTACCCAGCATGAAGTCTTACGCTTCTGTGCGGTGTTACGCCGCTACGACATGGCTTGCAAGGCCGAGGCTTTATCCCTAGCCGGATTTACCTCATTGTGGTATCGTGCCACCCATAACATGAGGAACACCTCCTCTTTGTAGTGCTGACTACAACCCTCTTTAATTCAATATACAGCATTAGGCCAATTGCCTATTTGCGGTGCTACGCCGCTGTGACTTGGCTAACATAGCCGAGGCTTTACCTCCTTCGAGAACCTCATGGTGGAGTCACCGCCACACATAGCATGGAGTCACACTCCTTGTAGTGCTGTGCTACCATGCTTCCTGTAAAGCATAACAGACATTCCAAATGCCTGAGAACTCATTAAGGCATTTAAGCCAACCTCCCACAGGACCTGTTTTCCGCAGAAAACAACAGTAGACAACAGTGGTTATAGGTCCGTAACCTCTCCATGCCCAATAGAACATGTACCCACCGTTCCTGATATTCTTCTGATTAGTGGTCCTCCCTTGAACCAAAAGCTAGATGCCTAGTAGATAAATCTTTGAACTAATAGCATAAAACTTTACGGTAGGAATACAATAATACAATATCAGAATGCCTTCAAGCCCATTTTACAAGCTGTGTCATCGACCAGCTGGCGCTTGAGGCCCTTGGTGAACGGATCCGCCAGGTTCTCCTGACTCCGAACATCAATCACTACAATAACACCTCTCTTGATAAGATCATGTACTGCCCTGTGCTTCAACCGCACAGTCCTCTTCTTCCCGTTGAAGAGATCATTTGATGCCACCGCCGCAGTCGCCTGGTTGTCGCAGTATATCGGTATCGCCGGTACTTGCGCCCCAACCACTGAAAGATCATACATAAGCTCCCGAAGCCATTCTGCTTCCTCGGCTGCGGTATCAAGTGCAAAGAACTCAGATTCCATGGATGACCGCGAGAGCATAGTCTGCTTCTTCAACTTCCACGATATAGCAGCTCCACCCATTGTGAAAATGTATCCACCTGTGGACCTCTCGCTCTCCACCTCTGAGCACCAACTGGCATCACTGAAGCCTTCCACTACCTGCGGATCTCCGCTGTAGTACAGTGCATATGTCTGAGTCTTCTTGAGATATCTCATAACCCGTTCCACAGCTTTCCAGTGTTCAACACCTGGATTGCTCGTAAAACGACTCAGCATTCCCACGGCGAAAGCTATGTCAGGCCTTGTGGCAGTAGTAGCATACATCAAACTCCCGATTACGCTTGCATACTCCAGCTGCCTGACGCTTTCCCCTGAATTAGGCTTCAGCTTCAGATCACACCTGTACGGCGTATCGATCCCTGGAAGATCCCGATACCCATAACGTGTGATCATTTTCTCAATATAATGAGACTGTGACAACGCTAGTCCAGTGTCTGTCCGGATGATCTTGATCCCTAAGATCACATCAGCTTCCCCCAAGTCCTTCATACTGAACTTGCTTGAGATGAATTTCTTTGTCTCCGTGACACACACAATATCCGTACCTAGGATAAGCATGTCGTCCACGTACAGACAAACGATCACACCTCTTCCATCAGCGAACTTCGTGTAAACACACTTGTCCGTATCGCTGACCATGTAGCCATTTGACCTTATAACTTTGTCAAATTTCTCATGCCACATCTTGGGAGCCTGTTTAAGACCGTACAAGGATTTCACCAACTTGCAGACTTTGTCTTCAAGACCTCTGATGACAAATCCCTCTGGCTGTTGCATGTAAATCTCTTCGGTTAGCTCGCCATTTAGGAAAGCCGTATTCACATCCATCTGATGTATCACCATCTTATTTATTGCTGCGAGAGCAATCAACATTCTGATGGTGGTCATCCGGGCTACTGGAGCATATGTGTCAAAGTAGTCAATCCCCTGCTTCTGAGAAAACCCCTTGGCTACCAACCTAGCCTTGAACTTGTCAATAGTTCCGTCTGCTTTCATCTTCTTCTTGAAGATCCATTTGTATCCGATGGGTTTCGCTCCTTCAGGAAGATCAACCAACACCCAAGTGTTATTTGAGGTGATGGAATCAATCTCATTGTCAATCGCCTCCTTCCAGAAAATCGCGTCTCTGGTCTTCATCGCCTCATCATAGGTAAGCGGATCTGCTTCCACATGATAGGTGACAAAGTCACTTCCGAAGTCCTTCGGCCTCCTCACACGCTTAGCCGACGGCTCAGCTTGTTCTGGTTCAACCGTTGTTTCAACAACAACATCTTCTTGGACCACATCTTCATTGAAGACTTCAGTCTCTTGTGCACCCTCATTATTCTCCGGAACATCCGGAAGAACAATATTCTTGTGCCTTGCAAACTTGTCTTCAAAATATTCTGTATCGCGAGATTCAATGATATGATTTGACTCTATATCAAGAAATCTTCGAGCATCACTCTTCTCGGCATACCCCAAGAAGATCGTCTTTGTAGTCCTTGTCCCAAGCTTCTGAATCTTCAGATCTGGAAGCTTGACATATGCCAGACGCCCCCACACTCGAATGACATTCAAGTTAGGTCTGACCTTGAACCAGAGTTCATGAGGAGTAACGTCTGAAGTTGCATGAGGCACTCTATTTAGAATATAAGTGGCCGTCAATGCAGCTTCTCCCCAGTAGCACTTAGGAAGGCCAGCAGTCAACAACATTGAATTTATCATTTCTGTCAACGTCCTGTTCTTCCTCTCAGCTACTCCGTTTGATTGAGGAGAGTACGGAGCCGTAGTCTCATTGACAATTCCATGTTCCTTACAGAACGATGCAAATTCATGAGACCTGTACTCCCCACCTCGATCACTTTTTATCCTTTTGAGTTGTTGTCCAGTCTGCCTCTCAGCTTCGGCTCTGAACTTCTTGAACTTCTCGAATGCTTCGTCTTTAGCCTTCAGCAAGTAGACGAACGCATACTTTGAGAAGTCATCGATGAAGGTTATGAAATACTTCATCCCGGCCTTTGTAGAGAACTGTTTGAAATCACAGATATCGGAGTGTACCAACTCCAAAAGATCTGTACTTCGATTAACCCGAGGAAATGGTTTCCTTGTGATCTTCGTTTGAGCACAAACTTCACATTTCTCTACCTTACCCCCACACTTGGAGATAAGTCCTAGACTAGACATTCTGTTTATTCGTTTACAATGAACATGTCCTAGCCTATTATGCCACAACTCAAGAGTATAAGCAGAAGGAGAGATTTCATTAATTACATTAATTACATTGGACTGATTTACAAGCTGAACTTTGAACATTCCTTCGGTATAAAAAGCTTTCCCGAAATATGTTCCCTTGATAGACATCACCATCTGGCCAGCATTGATGTCCATCCTGAGGCCTGCATTGCACAGTAGGCCTCCCGAGATCAGGTTCTTGGCGATAGCATGAACGTGCTTCACGCCTTGAAGCGTCAGAGACTTGCCCGAAGTCAGCTTCAACACCACCGTCCCGATCCCGAGCACTTCAGCTTGTGCTTGGTTCGCCATCACAACCGCTTCAGAAGTGGGTGTGTAGGTGGTGAACCACTCCTTTCTGGAGCAGACATGGCAGGTGGCTCCAGTATCTACCCACCAGTCTGAATCAGATCCTACAGCATCAACCTGTCCAATCATAGCAATTACATCAGTAATCATTGAGACTTTGCTAGACTCACCTTGCTCTGATTTCTTGGCCGGTGCTGTGCATTCACTTTTGAAATGGCCCAACTGGCCACACTTGAAACAAGGCATCTTTGCCTTAGATTTCTTTGACTTGAAAGAAGTTTCCTTAACATTCAAGTTGTTAGGGTTCTTCTTCTTCTTCTGGAAATCTGCACGCTTTCCCTTTCCCTTTGGTTCCTTGGTCTGAACCAGATTGGCGTTAGCCAATTGCTTGGAAAGTGTGTCCACCTTCAGTTGAGCCCGCATCTGGTCCTCAACATAGATTTCCTGTAGGAGATCTTCAAGGGTGATCTCCAACTTCTTCCTATGCATGTTTGTATAGAACTTGCTCCACCCAGCGGGGAGCTTTGAGACAATCCCTCCAACAACAAACTTGTCGGGGAGGGGCATAGCCTCGTCTTCCAATTTCTGTCGCAACTTCAGAAATTCTTTGACCTGCGGCAGCATGGACTTCTCGTCCTCAAAGAGCCATTTGTGATATTTTTCAACCACAAATATTTTGCTCCTGTTCTTGTCTTCTTCGTACAGTTTTTCCAGAGACTCCCATATGTCTCTGGCAATTGGTTTTTTACTGTAGGATTCTGCTAGAGAATCCTCCATAGCATTCAGGATAAGCAACCTGCAAATGCTATTTTCCCTTCTCTACTTGGCCTGAAGTTTAGTAGCCGCAGTGATTGCGGCAGCAGACCCAGTATCTGGAACAGTAGGTTCCTCTTCAAGCAATACGTGATCAACGTCTCTAAGTTGAAGAGTGAGATAAACCTTCCTCTTCCAGACTTGATAATGCTCTCCATTAAACTTTTCTAATTTGCAAAAGTCAGTATTGAGGAGTGAAGCATTAATATTTTCCATCGTAGCAATAAAGCTTTGAGATTGTTATTACCGGGAACGCCGGGGCACGCTATTCGATAGAAAATACAGAAACTGAAACAGTTGTAAAGACAACGTTTCAAATGCAATTCCTTAAAGAAGGTTTTGCAACAGAGATCCAGAAGGATTCTGCAAATTACGAGATCTAAAAAGATATCGTAATACACGAATAATCTAAAGAGATTTTCGTGATCGTAGCAAACTGGCAGTAGTGCCTTCTAAAAAGAAGATACTGACAGAACTGCTAAAGGCAACAGAAGGGTGACAGGAGAGAGATGGAAATGCTGGGGTGAATGATCACCGTTGCTCAAAGCTTTATTCGCCCTCTGCGAACAGCTTCCAGGAACCAGCAAGGTTGACGGAAAACCTTGGAACACTCCTGCTCTTCTGACTCCTCGGAAGATGGCGAACTCCTCTGGCAATGGCTGTCCTCTTCTCTCTCTGTTTGAAGTAACAGAACACACGCGTACTAAAAAGTACTAGTATTTGTGTTAAAGAACACGCTCACTACTCTGTTGTGTTAAAGAACACTTAGAGTTGTCTCTCTGGAATTCTGATTACTTCTGCCAACTGAGAGAGAGGAGAGAACCTGCATATATAGCCCACGAGGCGGTTGCCAAGCAGTTGCCTGCACTTCAGGGTGGTGGCAGAACCACTCCTGAACATGCAGCAACTGCTGCAACCGTTCCCGCTCTAATATGTAGCCAGCCATACGCACATACGCGCTCTACGCACACTGCGTACGCTGCGTACGCTGCGCACACTGCGCATTCTATGTACGCTGCGTACGCTGCGCGCACTGGGCTGCGTAACTGGGCCAGCGTAACTGGGCTCGCGTAACGGGCCGCGCAACGTGGTCGCGCAAGTGGATCGCGTAACTTAAGCGCACTATGCGCCTAGCGACGATGCTGACGTGCTAAGTGCAAAGTGCGCCAACAAAACGCCACATTACGCCTCATGAGCCCTTGAGCCCGAGTCCGAGCCCGAGCCCGAGCCCGAGTCCGAGTCCGAGTCCGAGTCCGAGTCGCTAAGCCCCAACGGGGCTTAGCTCCTATGGAAATAAATTTCCCAAGAGCAAAAAGCTTACAGCTTATTAATTGTTGATTAAGCCTTTATACCATTAATAATTAATCCCACATGGCACACACCCATGTGCACAACATGTGCATCTCCATAAAGAGTAAAGACTCATATATATGGAGATACACATTCCTTTCTAGCCGATGTGGGACTAAAAACCAAAACAAAAGGCTAAATACCCAACAATCCCCCACATATCTCTATATATATGAGTACGAGTGTTCCCCACAGTAACTGTCCATTATGCTTTTGGGATAGATGCCACTTAAGACTTGAATCTTCCCACGTGAGTCAAAAATCAAACTATAATACAAGAATGGACTAAGCCTTGAATTCTGCATCATAGCTGAAATTCTTTCCACTCACATAATGTAGTTACATGTGCTTCTGGCTGCACATTTAAGGCCGTGTGCCAGCCTGGTTTCAGTGTATAAATTGGGCGTCTACAAGTTTACCCTCAAGAGACGGCCTGATATCTCTTTGTCCATACACTATAGGTGAGTTCTTTATTAAAAAGACATGGCATGAAGCGTCCAACGCTTCCTTTGCGGTGCTACGCCGCTATGACATGGCCTTAAGCCGAGGACCTTACCCCGAATCACCGGGAACCTCATCGTAGTGTCATACTACCCGTAGCATGAGGTCTAGCCCCTTTGTAGTGCCAAACTACCCAGCATGAAGCCTTACGCTTCTGTGCGGTGTTACGCCGCTACGACATGGCTTGCAAGGCCGAGGCTTTATCCCTAGCCGGGTTTACCTTATTGTGGTGTCGTGCCACCCATAACATGTTGAACACCTCCTCTTTGTAGTGCTGACTACATCCCTCTTTAATTCAATATACAGCATTAGGCCAATTGCCTATTTGCGGTGCTACGCCGCTGTGACTTGGCTAACATAGCCGAGGCTTTACCTCCTTCGAGAACCTTATGGTGGAGTCACCGCCACACATAGCATGGAGTCACACTCCTTGTAGTGCTGTGCTACCATGCTTCCTGTAAAGCATAACAGACATTCCAAATGCCTGAGAACTCATTAAGGCATTTAAGCCAACCTCCCACAGGACCTGTTTTCCGCAGAAAACAACAGTAGACAACAGTGGTTTTAGGTCCGTAACCTCTCCATGCCCAATAGAACATGTATCCACCGTTCCTGATATTCTTCTGATTAGTGGTCCTCCCTTGAACCAAAAGCTAGATGCCTAGTAGATAAATCTTTGAACTAATAGCATAAAACTTTATGGTAGGAATACAATAATATAATATCAGAATGCCTTCAAGCCCATTTTACAAGCTGTGTCATCGACCAGCTGGCGCTTGAGGCCCTTGGTGAACGGATCCGCCAGGTTCTCCTGACTCCGAACATCAATCACTGCAATAACACCTCTCTTGATAAGATCATGTACTGCCCTGTGCTTCAACCGCACAGTCCTCTTCTTTCCGTTGAAGAGATCATTTGATGCCACCGCTGCAGTCGCCTGGTTGTCGCAGTATATCGGTATCGCCGGTACTTGCGCCCCAACCACTGGAAGATCATACATAAGCTCCCGAAGCCATTCTGCTTCCTCGGCTGCGGTATCAAGTGCAAAGAACTCAGATTCCATGGATGACCGCGAGAGCATAGTCTGCTTCTTCGACTTCCACGATATAGCAGCTCCACCCATTGTGAAAATGTATCCACCTGTGGACCTCTCGCTCTCCACCTCTGAGCACCAACTGGCATCACTGAAGCCTTCCACTACCTGCGGATCTCCGCTGTAGTACAGTGCATATGTTTGAGTCTTCTTGAGATATCTCATAACCCGTTCCACAGCTTTCCAGTGTTCAACACCTGGATTGCTCGTAAAACGACTCAGCATTCCCACGGCGAAAGCTATGTCAGGCCTTGTGGCAGTAGTAGCATACATCAAACTCCCGATTACGCTTGCATACTCCAGCTGCCTGACGCTTTCCCTTGAATTAGGCTTCAGCTTCAGATCACACCTGTACGGCGTATCGATCCCTGGAAGATCCCGATACCCATAACGTGTGATCATTTTCTCAATATAATGAGACTGTGACAACGCTAGTCCAGTGTCTGTCCAGATGATCTTGATCCCTAAGATCACATCAGCTTCCCCCAAGTCCTTCATACTGAACTTGCTCGAGATGAATTTCTTTGTCTCCGTGACACATCTAATATCCGTAGTACTTCCTGTCATGTGGGCTATGCAAGCAGCGAGTTTGGGTACGCCTGTCATATGGACGGTATTCAGTGATATGTTCCAGACCAAGTACTTCGACGCAGTGGCTAGATATGACCTGCAGGCCAGGTTTAGTAATCTCAGGCAGATGAGCAGGACGGTCGACGGATATGCGGCCGAGTTTTCAAGGTTGAGTCGGTTTGCTCCCACCTTGGTGGCAACCGAGCTAGACAGAGCACAGCGATTCCAGAGGGGCTCCACTTGGAAATCATATTGGCAGTGGAGCAGTTCGAGCACAAAACTTTTGATGCCGTCTTACGAGCAGCGAGGAGGCATGAGTACACTTCCCGAAGGATAGCAGACCGGACCGGAGATCGAAAGCGGTCTCATGATCAGATGAACCAATCCTCAGCACCGGCCCCAGCAGCTAGGGCCCTGACCATTGGAGCTACGAGGACAGATTCGGTTACCTCTTTACAGCATTCTGTCCCGACCTATCCCCAGCAGCAGAAGCAGAAGCGGCCTTTCGCAACCGGTTGTTCTTATTGCGGGAAGCCCGGGCATGTTGTTACTGAGTGCCGCAGAGCACAGGGATTGTGCTTGGCTTGTGGTTCGCCGGACCATATGATAGGATCTTGTCCGTTCAGAAACAGATCATCGTCGACAGTAACTAGTCCCTCGGTTATGGGACCAGCACCAGCACCAGAACCAGCTCCAGTTCACCAACCACAGCAGCTCCCATTCCCGGGTCCATTGCCGTCTCAGGCCCAGGCCTTCCAGCAACAGAGGCCTCAGCAGTTCGCCCTGGCCCAGGCCCAGATCCAGAATCGGCAGAGAGGTATCTGTGTCCTATTGTCTTGCTTTCCGCCGTTGTTATGCGGGACACATGTCATGTTTCATGTATCCTAATTACAACGGTATATCCCGGGCCCGAGCCATGTCCTAGATCATTCGAAAACGGTTATTGGTACCAACCTTTTCGTATAAGGAGAGGCCCGTGTTCCTGTTTGACCAAAGAGAGAGACCTCAAGCACAAGACTATCAGTTTAGTTCGTATTGCTTGAGTTCATCGCTCCTTGGAAGAGTCAAACGTGGGAGTGTGAGGATGATATCCGATCACGTTATCCCAATCGGTTTGGCTCGTGGGGTGTAATATCTTCCTTATGCCTTGCACTTCGATTCCTTGCTTGCATGTATAATTGTATGATTGATTGGTAGCATAGATTGCTTGCGATAGTATAGCTGTCCCGACATCTCTAGCCTCTTTATTAAATTCCGAAAATGGAATTCTTTTAAGGTGGGTAGAGTTATAATGCACGTGGTTCGTATTACGTATTCTGTATACGTGTACGTATCTCAGACCCGTATTTCTCTTTTCTTTGATTAGTTAGTTGTGCTTTATTTTTATATTTAGCATTTTGGTTTAATTGTCATTTATCGTTCATGGATTAATTTTATGGATCTTGGTTTTATTTGAATAGGAGAGGATTGGGTTGGCTCGGTTTGGCCTGGCTTGGTTCGGGTTGGGCTTGGATTGGTTTGGCTTGGTTTGGGCTAGCATGAACCCCTACCTACCACCACTACCATTTATTAACCCCAACTCCTTTCTCTCTTCTCATTACTCTTCTTCTTCTCCTTCATTTACTCTCCACCTACCAGAGAGAGGAGAGAGGGGTCTAGGCAAGTGCAACTTGCTTCATGGAGGAACTCCGATTTTATTACTCCATTCTCTTCCTTACGGCATTTTAACTTACTTTAGAACTTGGCATTTTCACTTTCCATGGCTAGATTCTTGTAGATCTAAGTTTATTTTATTTTTGGATTTCTTGGGTTTTGATCTACTTAATCTTGTTATTTCTATATTTTGATGGTTCCATGTTGTAGAGTATTTCGTTCTACCCCATTTTGACCTATGAAAGTTCGGATTTAGGCTCCGGATGACGGAGTTATGGAGCTTGAGAATTTGGCTCTCATGGTGTTCTTCTTCTCTGAAATTTTGGAGAAGATGAACAGTACTTGACTTGACCGCATGAATATTTCATGCGGCAAGTGTTCTATTCAGCCGCATGACTGGAAGTTCTTGAGCCGCATGAGAGCCGAACTCATCTGGCCGCATAACTCGCTAAATCCTCGGCCGCATGAAAACTTCTCCTTCGGCCGCATGCGCCTTTCCTGCTGGCCGCATGAGGACCCCGCTTCTCCCAGCCGCATGAATGCTCTGACTTAGCCTCACGCGCCCTCTTTTTTCCGCTGGCCGTATGGGACTTTACTTGACCCCGCCGCATGAGAACTTCGTCCTGAACCGCATGAACTCTAGCACTTGCGGACCGCATAGGCACTGATCCTCGAGCCGCATGAGACCCCCAGACCAAGCCGCATGGACTTTTATAAGCCGCATGCGCCTCCTTCCATGCCCAGCCGCATGATACTACACTTTCCAGCCGCATGGACCTGAACTCCTTCTTAGCCGCATGGGTTTTTCCCTCCCAGCCGCATAAAGCCCACTCTTTCGCTGGCCGCATGAGGCCCAACACCTTGAAGCCGCATGCGCCCTCGTTCCCCCTGGCCGCATGCGCTCTCCTATTTGAGCCGCATGCACCCCTCCTTTCCTGGCCGCATATGACTGTGCCGCATGACTTCTCATGGTCCTGTGTACTATTATTTATCATTATTTGCCCATGTTTTGTAACTCCTTTATTAGATATTTTACGTCCATTTTATATCCTTACGCCTTTTGTCATGAACTTGATTTTACTTAATATGTTTGGAATGACTATTGTACATGGCATGGTGTGATAAGTGACCTGGCATGACATGATAGTGGCCCGCCGTGGTGCACTCCTGACTTGATAACTTGACTTGATAACTTGACCTGCTACACATGACACGGCAGTGACCCGTAGTGGTGCACTCTTGACAAGTACCCTGACATGCTTGATAGTGGCCCGTCGTGGCGCACTCTTGATAAGTAATAATGATAGTGATGGTGGCCCGTCGTGGCGCACTCTTGATAAATTGAGCCATTGGCCTGGACACCGTGGTTGTTGCATTGATTGTGCTTGTATAAACTACGAGTCCTGTTGTGCCTTGCATCATGTCTAGGGCATGATCCCTGAATACCACGGTCAGGGATTTATATTGAATCTGGCTAGGTTAATGACTAGATTGATCAAATAGTTCATGGAGAATTTCCCAGTTACCTGTTGCCCCTTTGGTCCCGGCCTTATATATATATACATGGGATTTGTTGCTATCCGTCGAGATGAGCGCACTTCCAGCCCGCCGTCGAGTGTGGTACCTTAGGACACATGTATCTTACTACAGTGTGTCTCTTATATCATGCTATCTTTTCCTTTTCTTGCTGGGATCACTCAGGTAGTAATAAACATGTAACCGGACTTGGAATTCTTACTTGCATCTTGTTAGTAATTAGGCTTGTGATAACCCTAGTTAGTTAAAATAGTAAGCCGTAGTACTTGATTGGCCGTGATTGATTGGATGGAGTCTAGTCCAGCTTTGTCTCGTCCTGATCCTGTACAATTTTTGACATGACATGATTACTTGTGCTTTATCTTAAATAATTGCATGACCAGATTTCTTATATTTACCTTGCCGATAAATGGTGGGAGAAACCAAGTTCCGTTCAGATGAAGGGTTACAACCCCGGTCCTTGTTTGGTTTACGGGTTGTAACCTGGTTATCTGAATAGTCCCATGGCTATCTCATCGTATATCATCCTGTCATGCCTTTTTATATGTCCTGTCTTTTATTGATTCTGTACAAGATTGTCCTCTTATATTCACCTGTCATGCTTTTTCTTAAATTACTGTCTCTTATTATGTAATTATATTCTTGTGCTAATTGCTGGTTTTAGTTCCTAAGTGAAGCCTCCTTTGTGGCACTTGCTCTTTCTGGGGTCTGACCCAGCTGGTTTTGTATGGCCAGATATCGGAGCAGCAGCAAAGGATCTACCTGCTTTCCAGCCCGATGGTGACCGCCAGGCGTAACCAGGGCAATGAGTGGGTTTCTTTTTGGCTCTCCCACTCTATTGTAAAATTATTCTTTTGAGGCGTTTAGCCACCGAACAAGTGTTAGCTCGTGCACATTTTACTTACTGTCTGCCTACGGGCTGTAATCATGATTGGCAACTCGAGGTTGATCATGTATGACTTAACTCTTGCTAGTCCTTATATTTTGTACGACTAGCTTCATGATCATCTGGATATGTAATGTTTGGGACGCCTTACAATTGTATATTTGGTGGTCTGACATCTTGTAACTATCATTACTTGCTTGTGATTGAGACACTAGGCTTGTTATTGACCTTAAGAGACTGATGGGTTGTAGTTAAACCCTCACATAGCTAGACAGCCGTGACCGTATGGTGAGATGGATGCCATTTCATTATACGTAGCTGGCTGTGTCCTCCCCCGCTCTTCAGTATTCTGGTTCTGGGGCGTGACACGCGCTTATCTCAATAGGCGTCAACCAATATCAACTTTGGCAAAACGTAAGAACCCCATGTCAAAGGCCAATCTGTACCAAAAGCCAAAGTTTGAAAAGAAAGACCCAAACACCTATGCTAATGAATTGAGTACATCTTTGTACACTCAGGGAACTAAGAATCTGAAGAATAGGAGACATATTCCTAACATCATTAAGGAATATATTCCTCCAACTTCTTCTCGTCCTGCAGTTGTAACTGATTTACGACAACGTCCTACACAAAGACGAGAGATTACAGGGATGTCTCCCTCACCTCCAAATCACGCTTCGAATCGCCACTGCCTCCATGAAGTCGTCATCAACTGTTGTTGTCAATCGGTTCGACGATCTGTCTTCGATCGTCTGAACTATGCTTCAACTCCTGAACATATAATAGAAGACGAAGATGAACTATTATATGCTTCTGTCAACATGACTTCTCAAGTGTAAGCCCCTGAATTTATGACTTATTTTTTTAATTTTATAATTCAATTATTGTAATAGATATTATTATTTGATTAAATGCTCTTTTCCATGCCTTTGATATTTGGAGTGTCAGGGATGTTCATCTCTGGAACTTTCTTCATGAGTTTTGTAGTGGACAGGATTACCTTCATTTTGGTATATCATGTCCCACTCGAACTAGTTCCCTTGTACTCTTTTTGCTTTGCGCAAGTTCGGGTCAATTTAGACCATTTAATTATTAATTGATTTCCCACTCTTTTCTTTGATCCTCATAAGCACGTTACCATGACTTTTAATTTAGGAGCACCAGACCAGTCATTTTCTCAGAACCAACTTGTCATGCATGATCTACTCGAGACGCTCTTCACCCATGACCTTCGTGTCCCACTCAGACACACCATCTTGTGCTTCATTTTCTTCGTACAACTTTCGGGTCAATTTAGACCATTTAATTATCTACCGTAATTTGTGACCTGACTTCCAATTTAATTTCGGGGCCCGACATCGACCCAACCTAGTCGACCCCAAATATGGACATGGCCCACACGAAGCCTACTACCCGCATGACACTTGCGTCCCATTTATTTGAGTCCCCACATGCTACATATTTTTTCCATGATCATAAATACCTATTTTAATTCAAATATTGCACCATGTCCGATTTATACTGGAAATTGCTGAGAAACCCAATTTCGGGGTGAGCTTTTATAAAATGCCCACCCGCTGGATGAGTTTTATGAAATACCGAGAATTAAGTATTTTCACGTTAAATATTCCAAGATTCCCTTTTAGATGCCATCCGCTGGAAACTGCTATTTTTATAATACCGAAACTACCCCTCAGCGCGAATTGGTCATCTATATGTATTTGAATTCAAAAAACTCAGATCTGGATTACGATTTTCGTCTTCTTCTTCTTCACGAAAAATCTGAATTCCATTGCTCTCATCTTCAGCAGAGATCGCAAAGATCGTTCGTAGTTCGGTGTGCTTTTCTTCGGTCGAACTCAGATCATCGCTCGTCATCATCATCATCATTATCATCATCTTCATCGTGGAGACATTTGAAGTTTTCCGACGATTAGGTCAATTGTGGAGAGAAGATCTTTCTTCTTCTTTTCCATAAGAATTATCATCGCTTTGAAAGAAGAACGAAACTCTTTATTCCTGAAAAAACTAAATTACACGGAGCATTCTCCTACGTTTTAACACTGGAAATGACCATTCTCCGTGTAAATTAACACGGAGAATGCCATTCTCCGTTTTATTTAAAACGGAGAATGGCATTCTCCGTGTTTCTAACACAGAGAATGACCATTCTCCTGCGTTTTAACAGTGGAATGATCATTCTCCGTGCTAAATTACACGGAGAATGGCAATTCTCTGTTTTGTTTAACACGGAGAATGTCATTCTCCGTGTTTCTAACACGGAGAATGGCCATTCTCCTCATTTTAACACCGAAATGACCATTCTTCGTGCTAAATTACACGGAGAATGACCATTCTCCGTTTTATTTAACACGGAGAATAACTATTCTCCATTTTATTTAACACGGAGAACGTCATTCTCCGTTTTATTTAACACGGAGAATGACATTCTCCGTGTTTCTAACACGGAGAATGGCCATTCTCCTGCGTTTTAACACTGAAATAACCATTCTCCGTGCTAAATTACACGGAGAATGCTATTCTCCGTTTTATTTAACACGGAGAATAACATTCTCCGTTTTATTTAACACGGAGAATGGCATTCTCCGTGTTTCTAACACGGAGAATGGTCATTCTCCTGTGTTTTAACACTGGAATGACCATTCTCCGTGATAAACTACACGAAGAATGGCATTTTTCGTGTAAATTAAGACGGAGAATAGTCATTCTTCGTGTAATTTAGCACGGAGAATGGTCATTCTCTGTGTAAATTAAGACGAAGAATGCCATTCTCCGTGTTACTAACACAGAGAATGACTATTCTCTGTGTAAATTAAATGACATTCTCCGTGTTACTAACACGGAGAATGACCACCCTCATGCGAAATTAACATTTTTCGTGTTCTAACACGGAGAATGGCCATTCTCCTGTATTTTATGGTCAGCTGAAACTTTGGAGGACCATAACTTTTGACTGGGAGGTCGAAACGAGGTCCCGTTTGTGGCAAAATGAGCGTATCGTTGAGGAGACTAAAAGTAACAGCGTCACCGTTAGATGGCCTTCCAAAATTTTAGAATCGCAAAAAAATGATGTTTGGACCTTCGTTTTAGCACTTTTGTCGTTTGTCCCGGTCTTTCCGAAATTTTCCGACGAGTTTTTGAAGATTTTTGAGGAGAAAACCTAGATTCGAAAGTGAGCAGCGTATGGAAGAAGATATCAAAACATTTTTTTTAGGAGCAGTTTCGTGGGTGTTTTCAATAAATTAAAAGGAAGGGCAAAAGGGTCATTTGGAACCCGCTTTGGATAAGTTTCTCTAATTCTGGGCACGCGATGAAAGTTTTTTTAGCGGTGGGTTTTACATAAAACTTTTTAGTTTTTGGGCATTTCATAAATTGTCCCTAATTCAAATATTGCACCATGTCCGATTTTGACCCGACCCGGCTCGACCAAACCCGAACCCAAGCTCCATGTTGTCCTCTCGTGACCAATCATACACCCCACATAAATTTCTACTTTTCCCTATTTTTAAATATCTCTCTACAAATATCTTATTTTCTCCCTCTCTCTCTATTATATATATATATATATATATATATATATATATATATATATATATATATATACAAATATATATATATATAATATATAACACTCTCCCTCTACCTATACTCCACTCTCTCACTTTACACCTACACATACAACCCCCCATGTGGCCGACACCCCCTTTCTCTCTCTCTATTTTCTCTCTCATTCTCACTCTCCCTCTCTCATTTATTTACTCACACACACTCACACACAAAATTAAATCTCCTTCTCTCTCTTCTATATTAATATCTACACTCACACATATATTATACATACATCTCTCTCTCTTCACATCATCAGCACCCCCCCTTCACGTGTACGAGCAGCACACCCCCCCTTTTCAACTCCTTCATTTTTTTCTACTTCATTTTTTTCTTCTCCTTCTTCATTCATTATATTCACCACCACCACCCTCACCATCAAACCACCAACACCATCACCATAGCCATCTCCTCCTCCTCCCGAGCTCATCCTCCCGAGCGCCACCACCAGCCACCACCCTGGCCGAGCTCAGCCCCAGCCACCAGCCTCCTCCTCTTCTCCTCCTCTCCTCCAACACCATAGCAACCACCACCACCTCCATGAAAGCCATTACCACCAACCGCCATCACCACTCTCACCACCTCCTCCACCTGCTGGCCGCCGTGCACCACCACGTGGCCGGCGCGCCACCGCAGCGCAGCAAGCCGCAGCTGCAGCGCGCACAGTGCGCGGGCCGCCGTCGCGCGCCGCCGTGCCGCCGTACGGCGCTGCCGTCGCCACCGTGGTCGGCCCCCCTTGGCCGGGCGCACCCCCGGGCAGGCCCCCGTGGCGCGCTGCCTCTTCCCCGGCGCGAGAAACGCCCGATTCGTGCGTTTTGCACGGAGTTCCGTCGACGCGTGCGGGGGAAAGTTTCAGAATTCGTGCTTCGAGGCAGCAACTTCGCGCCGATTTTCTGGACAATCCGATCGTTGGATCGACGATTTCTTCGCTCCGTCCAAATCTCGGTATATCCACCTTCACTTTCCACAATATTCGTCCGTTAATTTTGTCGTTTGATACATCAAAATCGGCCACCAAGTTGACCGTTTAAATTGTGTAAATTTTGGATAGTTTTGCGGAGCCAACTTCGTCGGTTCGTATCTCCTCCATCGCGGCTCCGTCTGGCGTGCTACCGGTTCCTATGCAAGCTGGTATAACCCTCATCCTACCCCTCCCGTTTCGTTTCAATGTGAGCACGTTTGATTGGTTGAATTCGACGCCAAAGCTGGCTGTCCGAATTCATAATTTTCAACTTGTAAAATTCTATTTTTGAACCCGGGACTCCGGATTCAATTTCTGACACCACCAGTAGACTCGTGGCATCGTTCTGGCACGTTTTCATATAAAGTTTGTTAGATTTGGAGGACGTGGGTCCTGGCACGCATTTCGGTGCAAAGCGGGTCCCACAGTCCGGATCAACGGGACTTTTTGTCGCCGGCTCATCGGAATCCAATTCCGGATATACCGTTGAGTTCGTATCATCATTCTGGATTTGTTGACATATAATATGCTAGGTTTTAGTGGACATTGGTTCCAATACGCATTTCGGTGCAAGTCGGATACCAATATCCGGGTCAACGGGTTATTTTGAGTTCGGCTCATCGAAATCCAATTTTGGATATATCGTTGAGTTTGTATCGTCATTCTGGACTCGTTGACATATAATTTGTTATGTTTAGTATACTTTTATTCCGGCACATTTTTCGATGCAAAGTGGGTCCGACACGGATACCATTTTGACCCAAAATTACCTTTTTGCCCCTGTGTCCAAATTGGACTTATGGACAGGCTATTCTAGCTATTTTGACCATTCTGGACACGTTGGTAATGGTTGTATCACCATCCGACAACATCTGTAGGTTTTTACCATATTATTATAATCTTCTCCTTTTGTGGTATTTTGAGATCCATCGATTCCAGTTATTTCACAACCACTGAAATTGAATGTGTTGACCCTGTACATGTTTATAGAGACTAGCTTTGACCATGTTTGACCATAGTTTACTGCTTTGACTGAACGTCGAATTAGAGACAACATTGACCTAGGTTAGACTAGTTTTGACCTTGGTTGACCACAGTTGACTATTTTAACCAAAAGTCAACCGGAAGTCAACCGTAGCCTAAATTGACTAGAACTGGACCGAAGTTGACCAGTTGACCCAAAGTCAACTGTTAGTCAACGTTAGTCAAGTTTGACCTAGAGTTGACCTAGGGTTGACCAGAGTTGACCAGTTGACCAAAAGTCAACTGTAAGTCAACCCTTGACTTAGATTGACCTAGTTTGACTTGCTTTGACTTGCCTTGACCTAGTTTGACTTAGTATGACTTGATTTTACTTCTAAACCCTTATATTGATACAGTATTTCCACCTATAGGTCCTCGAGGCACTGTTCTAGGACCAGTTAACATATTCCACCAGATCTCAGGCGAGTACATTCTCTGATAACTTTTTCCCAATTTATGATAACTGTTATGATTCATGTACTTAGTATAGATATACTTATTCCAGACACATGGTTCTCACGGATTGGTATTCCTGGATCTCGATGAGAGATGTTACTCCTCGTTAGCTTGGGATGTATTATGCAAGCTCCCTTGTAGCTTTTACGCAATATATGGTCACCGATTCTAGAGAAGACTTGCTCCCTTCTCATAGAATCCCGTGCAGAGACGTATCCTGTTTGTATCCATTCTACCAGTTGGGGGTGGGGGAGTAGTAGCGTATGCCTGTGATCAAATCCATTCCGTATTCCCGAACAGTGTTAGTCATATACCGCACTTATGACTAGCCAGGCCAGTTACTTACAGGTGCCCAAGCCGATCACAAGTTGAAACTACTACTCACACACATTGGATAGATGGCTTACCCTGATTTGTGTACATACCATGATCAGTTCTACTTTCCTGTTCTAGCTCTAGCTCTACAGCTTACCATGCCATGATACATATATGTACACTCCATGATTTTATTGTATATGCTCTATTTACAGTCTTATGGCTTTTATTCTATCTTGAGATCTGTTATGAGATATATGTACTCGTTCCATCCTGACTGGATATGTTGACAAAAATTTAGGAGTAGTTGTGCCCTCAGTATTGGACTTCATGATGTTGCTAGCTGAGGTGGATCTCACTATTCTTCTATGTGAGTTGCCTGGTAGTTATCCTTAGTTAGTCTTGTTGTTCCTTCTTTATTTTCCTGTCTTATGATCCTTGTAGATTCTAGTTGTTCTAGTGATATTGTTATTATTTCTTGTCTTATCTTCCTTAGTTTTCGTGATATGATATGAGTACATTTCTAGTTATGGATGTAAGCCCCCAGAATTTCCGGAATTTATTTTCAAATTTCCTAAATGATTAATTCTCGATAATTCATTCTTTTAATTATTTTTATCATTAAATGCTCTTTACCGTGACTTGGAATTCTAGAGCATCAGGGATGCCAGTCTCTGGAAACTTTCTTCTTGAAGTTTGTAGTAGACGAGATTATCTTCATGTTGATATATCGTGTCCCACTCGAACTTGTTTCCTTGTGCTCCATTTGCTTCGCGCAACTTTCGGGTCAATTTAGACCAATTTATCGTCTGTCGTAATTCGTGATTTAATTTCCAACTTAATTTTCGGGCCCGACATCGGTCCAATCCAGACGACCCAATATATGGCCCTGGCCTGTTTTGAGCCTACTATGCACGTGCCACTTGCGTGTCACCGATCTGATCTTCCTTGTGCTCCCATTCCATCCGTGATTTTTAATTGGTTTAATTTATAAATTAATTAAATCTTGGCTTCGACTTTGTCCAAACTTGGTCCAACGTCCGACCCAGTTTGGCATGGACCCTACCATGACTGCCTATACAGCCCACTGATGTGTCTGCATTTTTCCCTATTTGAAAATACATTTATTTTATATAAAATATCTCTATTTCTCTCTCTTTTATATATGTATATATTTGTACTTATATAATATAGTGTATAATACACTCCTTCTCCCTCTACATTTAAACAACTCATTCTCTCTCTACCTACACTCCACACCCCATCACCAGCACATTAACTCTCCCCCATGTGGCCGAACACCCCTCTACTCTCTCTCTAAATATCTTTCTCTCTCTCTCTATTCTCACCCTCTCTCTTTATATATATATGTTATATATATACCCACACACATAACTCTCTTACTCTCACCCCCCCTCACATCATCCCTCTCTTTCCCGTACTGGTACAGCCCCCCTTTTCTTCTACATCATCATCATCTCTCTCTCTCCTTCTCACTTCTCCTTCTTCTTCCTCAACTCATTCTTCTTAGTCTTCTTCTTCTTCTTCTTCTTCAAAAGAAGAACACTACCACCACTGCCACCTACTCCTCCCCTTCTCCTCCGCCACCTCCAAAGCTCCGGCCACCCTACTCCTCTGCCACCTCCCTAACCTTTAGCAGCTCCGGCCACCAACCTCAGCCGAGCTCCCCTCCCCCATCCCGAGCACCCAACAGCACAGCCACTACGACCTCCACAACTACATCACAACCATCATCCACTTCTTCTTCTTCTTCAACACCATCTCCACACACCACCACCATTAACACCACCACAAGCCACCCCCCGAACCACCTTCTCCTCCTCCTCCTTCCACCCTCGAGCTCGGGCTCGGCCAGCCATGGCCGAACAGCTGCAGCGCAGTGCAGCAGTGCAGCAACTGCACGCTGGCAGCCGCGCGCGCACCGGCCGGCCGGGCGCCGCCCCGGCCACCGCCGCCGCCGGCGAGCCCCCCACGGCCGCGTGCGAGCGGGGTGCACCACCCCGGGGCGGCCAACGTCCTCCGGGACGCGCCGTCGAGGCGATTCGCGCATTTTTCCCGGGATTCCGTCGACGCGCGCGGTACATTTTGGGCAGCGACTTCGTGCGTATTTTCTGGGAGATCCGACCGTTGGATCGGCGAACTCCTTGTTCCGTCTCAATCTCGGTATATCCCTCTTCATCTCTGTCATGTTTTAACCGTTAATTTCGTCGTTTGATACATCAAAACTAGCCACCAAGTTGACGTTTTAATTTGAACTATTTTTGGACAGTTTCGTGATGCCAACTTCGTGGGATCGTATCTTCGTCGTCGCAGCTCCGTTTTGCGCACTACCAGTTCCGGTGCACAGCTGGTATAACCCTCTTCCTGCCCCCTTTAGATTTCATTTCAGTTTGAGCTTGTTAGGTCGGTCGAATTCGACGCCAAAGTTGGCCGTTCGAATTCTTAGTGTTGCACTTGTTAAATTCTATTTTTGAACCCGGGACTCCGGATTCGATTTCTGACACCACCAGTAGACTCGTGGCGTCGTTTTGGCACGTTTTCATATAAAGTTTGTTAGATTTGGAGGACGTGGGCCCTGGCACGCATTTCGGTGCAAAGCGGGTCCCACTTTCTGAGTCAACGGGTCACTTTGAGATCGGCTCATCAGAATCCTATTCTGGATATACTGTTGAGTTCGTATCGTCATTCTGGACTCGTTGATATATAATTTGCTAGGTTTTAGTAGACATTGGTTCCGACACGCATTTCGGTGCAAGTCGGATACCAATATCCGGGCCAACGGGTCATTTTGAGTTCGGCTCATCGGAATCCAATTCCGGATATACCGTTGAGTTTGTATTATCATTCTGGACTCGTTGACATATAATTTGCTGAGTTTTGAGGACATTAGCTCCGACATGCTTTTCCGTGTAAATTGGAATTTCAATGTCCTGGTCAACGGACCAATTTGAGATCGGGTCAACGGAATCCAATTCTGGATATACCGTTGGGTTCGTATCGTCATTCTGAATTCGTGGACATATAATTTGTTAGATTTTGTGCACTTTTATTTTGGCACGTTTTTTGGTACAAAGTGTGTCCAACGGCGGATATCATTTTGGTCCGAATTTACCTTTTTACCTCTGTGTCCAAATTGGACTTATGGACAGGCTATTCTAGCTATTTTGACCATTCTGGACACGTTGGTGATGTTAGTTTCATCATCTGACAACATTTGTAGATTTCTTCCCTTTTTGTGTCATCCTATTATTATAATATTTTCTCCTTTTGGGTTGTTTTGGAGACCCGTCGATTTCAGTAATTTCTAAATCACTGAAATTCATAAGTTGACCTTATAGATGTTTTTAGAGACTAGCTTGACCTTTATTGACCATGGTTGACTACTTTGACTGAACGTCGAAGTAGAGTCAACATTTGACCTAGGTTAGACTAGTTTTGACCTTGGTTGACCACAGTTGACTATATTGACCAAAAGTCAACCGGAAGTCAGCCGTAGCCTAAAATTGACCAGAACTGGACCAGAGTTGACCAGTTGACCCAAAGTCAACTGTTAGTCAACGTTAGTCAAGTTTGACCCGAGTTGACCAGTTGACCAAAAGTCAATTGTAAGTCAACCCTTGACTTAGATTGACCTAGTTTGACTTGCTTTGACTTGTCTTGACCTAGTTTGACTTAGTATGACTTGATTTATTTCCAAACCCTTATATTGATACAGTATTCCACCTATAGGTCCTCGAGGCACTTTTCTTGGACTCAGTTGACATATTCCACCAGATCTCAGGCGAGTACATTCTCTGATAACTTATTCTCAATTTATGATAACTGTTATGATTCATGTAGTTAGTGTAGATATGCTTATTCCTGACACATGGTTCTCACGGATTGGTATTCCTGGATCCCGACGAGAGATGTTTCTCCTTCTTAGGTTGGGATGTATTGTGCAAGCTCCCTTGTAGCTCTTGCTCAATATATGGTCACTGATTCTAGAGAAGATTAGCTCCCTTCTCATTAGAATTCCGTGCAGTGACGTGTCCTGTTTGGATCCATTCTACCAGTTGGGGTAGGGGGAGTAGTAGCGTATGCCTGTGATCAGATCCATCCCGCATTCCCGAATAGTGTGAGTCATATACCGCACTTATGACTTGCCAAGCCAGTTCTTGACAGGTACCCAAGCCGATCACAAGTTGAAACTACTACTCACACACATTGGATATATGGTTTACCTTGATTTGTGTACATACCATGATTAGTTCTACTTTCTTGTTCTAGCTCTAGCTCTACAGCTTACCATGCCATGATACATATATGTACACTCCATGATTTTATTGTATATGCTCTATTTACAGTCTTATGACTTTTATTCTATCTTGAGGTCTGTTATGAGATATATGTACTCGTTCCATCCTGACCGGATATGTTGACAAAATTTTAGGAGTAGTTGTGCCCTCAGTTTTGGACTTCATGATGTTGCTAGCTGAGGTGGATCTCACTATTCTTCTATGTGAGTTGCCTGGTAGTTATCCTTAGTTAGTCTTGTTGTTCCTTCTTTATTTTCTTGTCTTATGATCATTATAGATTCTAGTTGTTCTAGTGATATTGTAATTATTTCTTATCTTATCTTCCTCAGTTTTCGTGATGTGACATGAGTACATTTCTAGTTATGGATCTTAGATGTTGTAGTTAGTATTGTATACTTGACAGCGTTCTACCGCCGATACCGCGGCGTAGGCTGGGCGTGGCCTACGTATTTGTACCCGTATATTCGGGTGCGGATCGTGACAATGGATCTTTAGATGTTGTAGTTAGTATAGTATACTTGACAGCGCTTTATCGTCGATACTGCGGCGTAGGCTGGGCGTGGCCCACGTATTCGTACCCGTATATCCGGGTGCGGGTTGTGACACGTTTTTAGTGGTGGCCCATACAAGTCAGTCTTTGCAAATTAATGCGAAGTCGTGGTAGTACTTGATCTTATCTGTACTACTGCGAGCCTGCCCTAGGATTAAGGTTGAGTCATGGAATATTTTAGGATTTTGGTACTCAGTCACATATTAGGAACTCTTGGTAGATTCCAGGGATGACCCCTGGGAATCTTATTTCGAACTTTTTGAAACTTTTCCCATTTATTCCTGTCCGTCCTGATTTCTGAAACATCTGTCTGTTATCAACTTTATTCTTCCTTGGAATGAGTTTGTGGACCCCAGAGGGAAGGTATAAGTTGAACTTATATATCATCTAGGTTGAAGAGAGAATATGGTTGACCAATCTCATATCAAGGTTGAGATTATTTAGATTATATTTCAGAACTTTCAATCTTGACCTAGATAGTACCTTTGGGACTTCTTCTGAGAACTTTTCCTAAATCCTGTCTCGGAATCTGTTCCCGCTAGTTTTTATTTCTTATCCTTGATTCGTTGTTGAATTTTTAATCTTGATGTTCGTTCGTTGTTGACTTCGATTTTGATTTTGTTGAAAGCAGTTTTTTATAAATTGAGTTAAGATATTCTGATAAACATATTCGATGAGAACGATAAATGTCTACTTTATTTATGGAGTTTAGAATTTATCGCAGTCATACTAGCTAGCACGACAGGGACGTGGAGCCTGATGTTGGTTATACTATCCTAGTTATGGAATTTGGATTTTCTTGCAGCCATACCGGTTGGCATGGTAAGAATTCCAGATGACATGATTTAGGATGTATACCTTAGTTATGGACTCCATCGTTTATTGCATCTATACTTACTGGCGTGGCAAAAATTCTGGCAACATAATTTCAGGAAGACGTGTATGGTTATCAGACTGTATCTTAAATCGGATCACTTCGTTATGACCGGATGAGCAAGAACAGATTCTTATCATTATTCTTCCCCGTCTTGGTTAACTTTGTCTATCTACAGCCCAATTAGGATTTTTCTCAACATGATTGTTGTGTTCCATCTTCCTATGATTTGACTAAACTCTTCTTCACTAACCACTTGGGTACTTCTTCTTGTCCTTCATGGTAATTGTTGAAAGTGTCTCATGGGTTGATTCAGAAAAGGTTCGAAAAGTAATTTATCCTTGTATTACGGAATCGGGAGTTTGCATCCAGAGAAATGCTGGCGAGGCATGACTTCGGATAACGGCATCATGGTTAAATATGTTTCTCGAATTTACTTGGACCACTCCCTAAGCATTTTGACTAACACTTTCTCCCTTATTTTGCAAAAATTGTTTGGAAATATTTCACGGATTTAGCCAAGTTAAGTTCAGAAACCTATATTATCTGGCGTGGCAGCTGTGCACTGCAGCCATCCGTTGTATTATGGAGCAAGGAAGTTAATCGCAGCCAGATGCACACTAGCGCGATAGTAACTTCATGCGACATAATTACGGGGGTATATGGTTCTTGAGTTTTACTTTGATTACGTCCTATGCATCTAGTTGGCCTCGTACAATTTTTGGAAATATTTCGGCAATCTTTCCTCTCTTCCTTAACCCTTACCTTGGTTGAATGTTGATATGGATTGCTAGACCCAGTCTTAGGCCATTGTTACCTTCTATTTTTGATGATCGAATAGCCAAACCTTGTTAACAGATTCTGTAGTGTAACTATAATATGTTATTATGTGTGATTGTGATGAGTATATTTCTTGGGGATTCATTGGGTTAAGCTTATAGGACAGAAATGAGTGACTGATTATAGTGGACTTAGAAAACCATTAAGGATGATTAGTTTGATAGTATAGATTGATTTTAAGGTATCTAAGAAGGGGTAATGAAATATTATATTTTGTAACTACGGATTTAGAACTAGAATCTTGTGCTTAGATTCGAGGGTTGAACATTGTAGGACTTTAATGACCAAGTGATTATTGGTTATCTACAAGCCATTTACTTATGATAGGAGGATAGATCGATATGTAGAATGAAATAGAAGGAGATAACATTGCGTGCAAGATCGAAAGATAGCAGGAACAAAATATGGACATATTTACATAGGTAATAAATAATTTGGTAAATGAATTAAGAGTTTGAATTTGAGGGTTTATATTCAGGAGTTCTTGAGTAAAACAGAGAAGGCTCAATGCCAAGAATAGGTTTTGAGTCTATAATTTCATGGAGCTTGTGATTAATAGGATAAAGATACTTAGGACGGTAAAAGGAAACAAACAAATTGCTATTGAGATTGGAATTTTGGTTGATGGTTACTCATTGTTGATGTATATATAATATACGTATCTCGAGGATGACCTATATTTTAGAATATACGTAAAGGTTCTTATTGATATGAAGATTCTAAGGGGTAAAATGACATAGTTTTTATGGAAGAGGCTTGTTGAACCTGAACCAAATGATTGTAGAGAGAAACAGCATAGGCGATCACAAAGGTAGCAGATTGAGTACTGTAGCCATAACAGTTGCATGTTTTAGCTTGACCTATTGGATGATTCTAATTTCAAGTACGAAATTTTTATAAGGTGGGTAGGATTGTAAGCCCCTGAATTTAGGGCTTATTTTTTTTAATTTTATAATTCAATTATTGTAATAGATATTATTATTTAATTATTATTTGATTAAATGCTCTTTTCCATGCCTTTGATATTTGGAGTGTCAGGGATGTTCATCTCTGGAAACTTTCTTCATGAGTTTTGTAGTGGACAGGATTACCTTCATTTTAGTATATCGTGTCCCACTCAAACTTGTTCCCTTGTACTCTTTTTGCTTCGTGCAAGTTCGGATCAATTTAGACCATTTAATTATTAATTGATTTTCCACTCTTTTCCTTGATCCTCATAAGCACGTTACCATGACTTTTAATTTAGGAGCACCAGACCAGTCATTTTCTCAGAACCAACTTGTCATGCATGATCTACTCGAGACGCTCTTCACCCATGACCTTCGTGTCCCACTCAGACACACAATCTTGTGCTTCATTTGCTTCGTACAACTTTCGGGTCAATTTAGACCATTTAATTATCTACCGTAATTTGTGACCTGACTTCCAATTTAATTTCGGGACCCGACTTCGACCCAACCTAGTCGACCACAAATATGGACATGGCCCACACGAAGCCTACTACCCGCATGACACTTGCTTCCCATTTATTTGAGTCCCCACATGCTACATATTTTTTCCATGATCATAAATACCTATTTTAATTCAAATATTGCACCATGTCCGATTTTGACCCGACCCGGCTCGACCGAACCCGAACCCAAGCTCCATGTTGTCCTCTCGTGACCAATCATACACCCCACATAAATTTCCACTTTTTCCTATTTTTAAATATCTCTCTACAAATATCTTATTTTCTCTCTCTCTATTATATATATATATATATATATATATATATATATATATATATATATATATATATATATATATATATATATATATATATATATATATATAATATATAACACTCTCTCTCTACCTACACTCCACTCTCTAACTTTACACCTACACATACAACCCCCCATGTGGCCGATACCCCCTTTCTCTCTCTCTATTTTCTCTCTCATTCTCACTCTCCCTCTCTCATTTATTTACTCACACACACTTGCACACAAAATTAAATCTCCTTCTCTCTCTTCTATATTAATATCTACACTCACACATATATTATACATACATCTCTCTCTCTCTCTCTTCACATCATCAGCACCCCCCTTCACGTGTACGAGCATCACACCCCCCCTTTTTCAACTCCTTCTTCATTTTTTTTCTACTTCATATTTTTCTTCTCCTTCTTCATTCATTATATTCACCACCACCACCCTCACCATCAAACCACCAACACCATCACCATGGCCATCTCCTCCTCCTCCCGAGTTCATCCTCCCGAGCGCCACCACCAGCCACCACCCTGGCAGAGCTCAGCCCCAGCCACCAGCCTCCTCCTCTTATCCTCCTCTCCTCCAACACCATAGCAACCACCACCTCCTCCATGAACGCCATCACCACCAACTGCCACCACCACTCTCACCACCTCCTCCACCTGTTGGCCGCCGTGCGCCACCAAGTAGCCGGTGCACCACCGCAGCGCAGCAAGCCGCAGCTGCAGCGCGCACAGTGCGCGCGTGTGCGGGCCGCCGTCGTGCGCCGCCGTGCCGCCACACGGCGCTGCCGCCGGCCGTCGCCGCCGTGCTCGGCCCCCTTGGCCGGGCGCACCCCCGAGCCAGCCCCCGTGGTGCGCTGTCTCTTCCCCGGCACGAGAAACGCCCGATTCGTGCGTTTTGCACGGAGTTCCGTCGACGCGCGCGCGGGAAAGTTTCAGAATTTGCGCTTCGAGGCAGCGACTTCGCGCCAATTTTTTGGACAATCCGACCGTTGGATCGACGATTTCTTCGCTCCGTCATAATCTCGGTATATCCACCTTTATTTCCCTCAATTTTCGTCCGTTAATTTTGTCGTTTGATACATCAAAACGGCCACCAAGTTGACTTCGTCGCTTCGTATCTCCTCCATCGCGGCTCCGTCTGGCGTGCTACCAGTTCCTATACGAAGCTGGTATAACCCTCTTTCTACCTCTCCAGTTTTGTTTCATTGTGAGCACGTTTGATTGGTTGAATTCGACGCCAAAGTTGGCTGTCCGAATTCGTAATTTCCAACTTGTAAAATTCCATTTTTGAACCCGGGACTCCGGATTCAATTTCTGACACCACCAGTAGACTCGTGGCATCGTTCTGGCACGTTTTTATATAAAGTTTGTTAGATTTGGAGGACGTGGGCCCTGGCACGTATTTCGGTGCAAAGCGGTCCCCACAGTCCGGGTCAACGGGACTTTTTGACGTCGGCTCATCGGAATCCAATTTCGGATATACCGTTGAGTTCATATCGTCATTCTAGATTCGTTGACATATAATTTTCTAGGTTTTAGTGAACATTGGTTCCGGCACGCATTTCGGTGCAAGTCGGATACCAATATCCGGGTCAACGGGTTATTTTGAGTTTGGCTCATCGGAATCCAATTCTGGATATACCGTTGAGTTCGTATCGTCATTCTGGACTCGTTGACATATAATTTGTTAGGTTTAGTACACTTTTATTCTGGCACATTTTTTGATGCAAAGTAGGTCCGACACGGATACCATTTTGACCCAAAATTACCTTTTTGCCCCTGTGTCCAAATTGAACTTATGGACAGGCTATTCCTGCTATTTCGACCATTCTGGACACGTTGGTAATGGTTGTATCACCATCCGACAACATCTGTAGGTTTTTACCATATTATTATAATCTTCTCCTTTTGTGGTATTTTGAGATCCATCGATTCCAGTTATTTCACAACCACTGAAATTGAATGTGTTGACCCTGTACATGTTTATAGAGACTAGCTTTGACCATGTTTGACCATAGTTTACTGCTTTGACTGAACGTCGAAGTAGAGTTAACATTGACCTAGGTTATACTAGTTTTGACCTTGGTTGACCACAGTTGACTATTTTGACCAAAAGTCAACCGGAAGTCAACCGTAGCCTAAATTGACTAGAACTGGACCGAAGTTGACCAGTTGACCCAAAGTCAACTATTAGTCAACGTTAGTCAAGTTTGACCTAGAGTTGACCTAGGGTTGACCAGAGTTGACCAGTTGACCAAAAGTCAACTGTAAGTCAACCCTTGACTTAGATTGACCTAGTTTGACTTGCTTTGACTTGCCTTGACCTAGTTTGACTTAGTATGACTTGATTTTACTTCTAAACCCTTATATTGATACAGTATTTCCACCTATAGGTCCTCGAGGCACTATTCTAGGACCAGTTGACATATTCCACCAGATCTCAGGCGAGTACATTCTCTGATAACTTTTTCCCAATTTATGATAACTGTTATGATTCATGTACTTAGTATAGATATACTTATTCCTGACACATGGTTCTCACGGATTGGTATTCCTGGATCTCGACGAGAGATGTTACTCCTCGTTAGCTTGGGATGTATTATGCAAGCTTCCTTGTAGCTTTTACGCAATATATGGTCACCGATTCTAGAGAAGACTTGCTCCCTTCTCATAGAATCCCGTGCAGTGACGTGTCCTGTTTGTATCCATTCTACCAGTTGGGGGTGGGGGAGTAGTAGCGTATGCCTGTGATCAAATCCATTCCGCATTCCCAAACAGTGTTAGTCATATACCGCACTTATGACTAGCCAGGCCAGTTACTTACAGGTGCCCAAGCCGATCACAAGTTGAAACTACTACTCACACACATTGGATAGATGGCTTACCCTGATTTGTGTACATACCATGATCAGTTCTACTTTCCTGTTCTAGCTCTAGCTCTACAGCTTACCATGCCAGAATACATATATGTACACTCCATGATTTTATTGTATATGCTCTATTTACAGTCTTATGGCTTTTATTCTATCTTGAGATCTGTTATGAGATATATGTACTCGTTCCATCCTGACTGGATTTGTTGACAAAATTTTAGGAGTAGTTGTGCCCTCAGTATTGGACTTCATGATGTTGCTAGCTGAGGTGGATCTCACTATTCTTCTATGTGAGTTGCCTGGTAGTTATCCTTAGTTAGTCTTGTTGTTCCTTCTTTATTTTCCTGTCTTATGATCCTTGTAGATTCTAGTTGTTCTAGTGATATTGTTATTATTTCTTGTCTTATCTTCCTTAGTTTTTGTGATGTGACATGAGTACATTTCTAGTTATGGATCTTTAGATGTTTTAGTTAGTATAGTATACTTGACAGCGCTCTACCGCCGATACTGCAGCGTAGGCTGGGCGTAGCCCACGTATTCGTACCCATATATCCGGGTGAGGGTCGTGGCATCAAGGCACTGAGGTGGGAAACGTCCAAGACGTAATGCATCCCGTAATCCCAGTCAGCAATACTTGGATCGGATTCATGCATCCAGTGAAGGTGTCTTTCAATACACTAGATCGAGGAATCGACATTTGAACCAAGGTGTCTTTAATCAAGAAGATCTCCCTATCACTCATGTAGGAGAAGATTCTTTCTCAGAGTTTGATGCAGATAATGAAAGTTCAGAACAAACTATCTCATCAATAGCAGCAAGAGAAGTGACGGCATATACCGTTACGGAAGATCAAGATGCTTCTAGTTCAGCAAATCAAGAACAACGAATTGCTGTACTAGAAGACAAATTGAATACCATGGCAGAGATGGTCGCAAGCATGCATACTATAATTGTGGCTCAACAAACAGTGCCACCGGTTATAAACCCTCCTACAAATCCAGAGCTTATAGCATCTTCCGTACCTGTTAGTCTGGGGGTACCACTTCTTCAGGTTGCTTCAGAACCAATTCAAGCTGATCCCAGTCAGTCTAATGCTGGGGGTGGTAATTATCACGTTGTTCCGCCTCCCAACACTTCTAACCAGCCCACCAATTCTCAAACATCAGGGGATGCAAATGAAGCTGTGAAACTTCTGCGCACTCAGTTTGAGGCCTTCAAGCAGAAGGATGGCCTACAAAGATAAGCAACCATATCCTACAGAGTGGAAGGAGGTTCCATTTCCTTCTAAGTATAAGCTTCCAACCATTATGCTGTTTGATGGCAGCACTTCTCCAAGTCATTACATCAATCATTTTGAAGTGATGACTGATCAATTACAGTCGAATAATGCTCTCCTTACCAGAGTGTTCGTCGGTTGTTTAGCTGGCGCAGCATATGACTGGTATCGTAGCCTGCCCGATGGCTGCATCACTTCTTTTGCTGGTTTCAAGCAAATGTTCTTAGAACGGTTTTATGAGGGAGTTAATGACATGACAATGTCTGCCCTCATTAAAATTAAACAGAGGCACAATGAATCCACAGAGAGTTTTATTAAAAGATTCCGTCGAGAGGCACTCAAAATGCCTTTAGGAACTCCATCTGCTGTAACAATAGACACTTACAAATCAAACTTGTTGCCTATTATCAGTATGTGGACGGGATCTATACAATTCCAGGATTGACCTTCTTTCATTGTAAATGCAAAAATGGCGGAAGTCAGTGCCGAAAAGTTCAAGCAGTTAGGAGTCCAGATGACTCATCCTAACCAAGATGAACATTCTACACCCGGGGGTAGTAATCGCCAGAATAATCGCAAGAATAAGGAAACACTGGCCATTAATCTCAAAGGCAAAGAGTCTTTGGCGGTCAATGTTACTCAGACTGCATCTGCTCCATCAGCACCACTGCAAAAGCCAACTCGTCCAAAAGAAGAATATTCTTTCGATGAAGATGATACTTTAAGCCTCTTCGATTGCTTGATCAAAAGCAATAAGCTTCAGCTTCCAGAGGCAAAGCGACTAGATGAAGTTGGTAAAACTGATCACCCTAGATACTGTGTTTACCACAGATTCATAGGGCATCCAACCAGAGCATGTTATGTGCTCAAGGGCAAAATCCAAGAGTTGGTCAACTCTGGAGCAATTATTCTGCAACATGATGAGAAAACGGTGACTGCCAATGTGGTTTCTCTTCAATTCGGTGATTTTCTGCCACAACTTGTACAAGATGGTGCTATCCTCATTCCAAGAACTACTCTTGAAATCGTGAATATCCCACCTCCTCAAAATGAAGGTCTTGTTCCGCTGTCAACTGACAGAGGAGAAATCGTGTGGATTCATCCAGATCTGGTGGCAGAATTTGAAACGCCTTCCTCTTCTAAGCGGGAGAAACATTCCAAGTCTAAATCTAAGAACTGCAACATGGTTTCCTTTGAGCCAGTAACAGAAGAAGAAATTCTAATGGGCACTAGATCTGGCAAACCCTATCTTCGAGAGTATTCTGAAAATCAAGAAAACCCTGCTCCATCTCCGGAGGTCCCTCCTTCATCATCTTCTCCTGTTGAAGATACACCATCTACATCCTTGTCGGTGGTTGAACCATCCTTTTCTAAACCAACATCAGCAGACAAGGGAAAGCAACCTGTTCGCTTTGACAAAGCACTGAAAAAGTCCTCATCTCTCGGACTTGAAAAACCTTACAATTTTGACATATTGGCTCAATTGGCCAATACTTCGGCAAGATTGTCAATCTTCGAACTCTTACGCCTCTCAAAAGAGACTCGAGACACGTTAAGTGAAGCTTTGATGCAGGCTGACGCTTGTCTTACTTTTCTCAAGAAACATGAAAAGGAGCCAGTCAGCTGTGCACATTGTCATAGTGTATTTGAATTAATGCCCAATATCACCTTCTCACAAGATGACATGTTGTTAGAAGACAATCGTCATGATCGTCCTCTCTATTTCACGGGGTATGTGGATACCATAAAAGTTGATCGCATTTTGATTGATCCCGGATATGCACTTAGTATTATGCCGAAGTCTTTACTGGATGCTTTGAAGATCCCAGTGCACAATCTTTCTACAACTATCACTACCATCCTGGGTTTAATCAAGGAAGAAGTGAACCTTTAGGGCAGATACGCCTAAAACTTCAAATTGGCAATCTTCGTACGAAGGTAACTTTCTATGTTATTGACAATCGTGGCTCATATATACAACGCTTTGTTGGGAAGACCATTCCTGCATGAACACAATATTGTGCCCTCTACGCTCCACCAATGTTTTAAATATGTGGATGGTAATGGGGAAGTCCAAAAAGAGGTTGCAGATCTGAATCCTTTCAAAGGAGTTGAAGCATATTGCAACGATTCTCGGATGTACAAGGAGGAATTCATGAAGGTAGTACTAGCAATGGACACAGATGAAGAACAAAAGAGTGTGCCGAATGATACTCTGATGATTCCTATCAAAGGACGCACTTCATATCCTCAGTCTTCTAAACCACTTACTATTTATCTTCCTTCCCATGAGAAGCAACCTAAGGGTGATAGTCAAGAACAAAGAGAGCTCACCTCTTCCGAGCCGCTTGTAATCGATCTTCGTCGCAAGAAACTCCCTTCTGTTTCTCGTTCTTCTTCTCCTCCTCCTGTCATCAATCTGACTAAGCCTGCCAAGGCTAAAGTCCCTATTGTAAATGATGGTGTAAAAATCAATAAAGCATCTCCTTTGCAGTATACTGATGTCTTTTACTATACTCAGTGTTATTTGGATATGCTAGATTGTCACGACCCGCACCCGCTTTTCGGATACGAAGCGTGTCCAAGCCCAGCCTCCGCCGCAGTGTCGACGGTAGTACGTTGTCTATACACAAGTCACGACAAACTAGAATCTCATGGTAAACTATCTCATCCACAGAATAATCATGTCACAATCAAGATCAATGAAAAAGACATGAACTGAACAATAATGAATATAACTGAATATCAAGAATCACTGTCACGTCCGGTGGACACAAATCCACTACCAATAGACGAAAAAAATAGAGAAATACATGGAGTAACTAACTGAATTAAAACTGCTAATCTAGACCACCTCAACTGCAAGCACTGCGATCTGATGCTGGCTCAAGCCCTCTCGTCTGCTCCTGACTCAAACTCGGCTAACCTGAAGAGATCATCAGGTCCTCAGAGGACTAGCAAGATACATAAAAACGAGCCTTTCTAACAGTTTATTATGCATGGAGAAAAATATAGAATAAACAATAAAACTGAGCAATGAATAAACACGAATCTGTACACTGTCTACACATAGATGAACTGTTGAACGAGGACGAGAGAACTCATGTCAAGATGTCAACGGATAACCAAATCGAATACTCAAACCCTCGTCCCTAGTGTGGACTCACAGGTTTGAACAACTACTAGCCCTCGTCCCTAGTGTGGACTCGCAGGCTAGCATCACCCTCGTCCCTAGTGTGGACTCGCAGGTGTGAACCATATACTACTAACCCTCGTCCCTAGTGTGGACTCGCAGGTTAGCATTGTAGCGCCCCGCTTTCGATAGGCGACGGAACTTCATAATATGCTTGCACCGAGTCAGATCGGTCGGGAACTTAGATGGCCATCTGATCGATCGCTAAGCTTGGTAAACGATAACGCCTTACGGCATCGATTCAAATCGATTTGGACGGAAGTTACGAGAATCGATCCAACTAATGGAACGACTTCTGTTAGAATAAGTCCTAGATGCAGCGGGCTGCGTCTCGGCACGTGAGCTCTCTCTAAGAGTCCCTTCGACGGGACCGGACCGCTGTATGGTTTTCTTGGAGCTTTGCCCTGGGCTTGATTGAAGTGCTTTCGCGTCATTTTTATGGATGCAATTACAAATCTCGATGCAAGGGGGAAAGAAGGAAATCTAACAAAGTGTTGGTACAATTGCAGGAGCTCGCGTAACTAAGGATTGACGTTGCGTAGCGCTTCGACGACCTGCACGAAGCAAAGTAATCGGTGGGTGATTCGGCCCCTTCTTTTCTACTCTGTCCCACAAACTTATTCCTTGCTTCAAATTCATTCAAATCGAACGATGCCAAGTTAATTGCATGCCAATCCACTAAGTCAAGAACTCGGGAAAAACGTATCATTTTAGAGTAATCTACTCTGAAAAATACAAGTTTATCACATAACTCAGAAAGTTTAAGGTTTTCGGAAAAGGATAGACTATTTCAAGTGCTGCAAAATATTATGAAACGTTGATTATGGGATTTGATGCCTTGGACAATTTGGTGCCTATGGGACGCTAAATCGGGAGTATGACTTGGGGAAAAATGAATCGTTGCATAAGTTGGGGGAAATGATAATGCCGTTCAATACTGTCCGCGCTATACAAAACTGTTGCATATGTTAAACTGTTCACGCATTGGCATGGTCATGGACAGCTTGTGCACAAGTTGATATTTTTCCTCGAATCGATATCCGGGGCATCAGAATCGAATCGACCTAGGGGGAATGAATAATCGTGCTTCGGCACTGATGTATTGTGGGACCGTCAGTCAGGCTTGCAACCTAGACTGAGCGGGCCGAAATGCCGTTGAGATAGTCCTACGTGATGTGTAACATCAATGACCGCATATAAGATAGTAGCATGCTCACCTATTGTCTTATGCAGGTGTAAATATTATCTCTGTTTTCATGCAGGGACGAGCACGGCCGTGGTAAGAAATATGATAAACTGCTATGGTTCACTGTATGCTTTATTACGCAAAGATGGCTATCGAATATGAACTGAATTCATTTAGTTCTAATTGAAAGACAACTCTAAAGCATGCCTACCCTAACAATCAGTGTCGGTTTAGACGAGTGGGTTCGTCTCGTCCACTTAGCAAGTGTGCTAATCCCATTCCCCCAATTTCCCCAGGTGCGACGGGCGCGCCCAACTAAACTGGAGCTGAAGTACGGAGAGGCGTTTTGAAGCTCTTCCTATGATGAAGTATTTTGAAGCCAATTCAAGTCGACGACTTATGTATAAAGGGGCGAATATATGGGACGGCAAGCGTTAGTTCAGGCAACTTGTCGAATGTATTTCCTTATGTTTTCAATCAATATAGCCGCAACGGCATCCAATGTAAATTACGACTTGCACTTCGTTGTAAGCTATGAATGAAAAGCATTTCTATCTTCCTATACTGCGTCTTATATTCTGATGTGATTTGTGAAGTTTCGACTTGGCGTATTAATATCAAAATCAAAAGATAACCATTTGAGAACTTGTCATCTTGCCTTGCACGAGCGCAACTCCAGGCTCGTGCAGCATCACGCCTTAGCGAGGACGATCGAATCGGCAAAGTAACACCGGGGACGAACGGTTTGTCGACTCGGGGCGTGACAAGCATCGCCCTCGTCCCTAGTGTGGACTCGCAGGTTAGCTTAAGACACGGATAACTACTAACCCTCGTCCCTATTGTGGACTCGCAGGTTAGCTTCAAGATTTCAAGACAAGGAGGAATAGCAGTTCAGTTCATGACTTCTTGACCCACGACACGACTCAATCAAGGCACAAGTGAACACGACCAATAAGATACAAAGCTAACTGTGAACACGATCTATATAGCAATGATACAAATATACAAGCAGGATATGAAAGATACATAGCAACAATATGAGAAAAAGTGGATAATAATAAAAAGACAGTGCATGTAAATAAAGCTGTGTAGAAAGGCAAGGTATACTTGCCTTAGGTCTTGAGCTGCTGGCACGGGTCAGAATCCGTGTCAATGTCCAAGTAACCTGTTTAATAATTTATCATGTCAATGAAAGATGAATGAATTTAGCAACCAATCTATTTCTCTTGCTAGGCTTCTAGACCATGATTCCTATATCTAATATAACTAGTGTTCTTAACTAGGCATGATAGGTTTGTCTTTGGGTTACTATTTATAAATCGATTACACCACTGTCTGCATTTGAGACTCAACCTTATAAACTATCATGCCCTTTATTCTGTTCTACACCTACAGGTAGGGTATTCTAGGTATACAAGACCTTGGTCATTCCTGTTTTCTCAGTTTTCTTACTAACTTCCCCATCTACTATAGCTACTCTTCATTCAATTAGTAACCTGACATGGTCTTCATCACATGTTTTATTTGATTTAAAGTAGTAGTCAACAGGGCAAAGAGTATTGATCAGGTTCAATCATAGATGATCAGCACTTATGTACATGCAGGTGTGAGCACCCTGATTTTCGGGTTGATTTTTTAATTTTCTGATGGAATTATTTCAGTAAATTATTTCATCGTGGTTATTTTTATTCTTAATTGTACTTCTCCGTACCTTTGATTTTTGGAGCGTCAGAGATGTCCATCTCTGGAAACTTCCATCTTGAGTTTTGTAGTGGACAAAATTATCTTCATTTTGATATATAATGTCCCACTCAAACTTGTTCCCTTGTGCTCTTTTTGCTTCGCGTAACTTCGGGTCAATTTCGACCATTTAATTTATAATTACTTTTTCCACTCTTTTATTTGATCGTAATTTGCACGTTGTCGTGTCTTTTAATTTCGGAGCACAAGACTAGTCGTTTTCTCGAAACCAACTCCTCATGCATGATCTACTTGAGACGCCCTACATCCATGACCTTCGTGTCCCACTCAGACACAGCATCTTGTGCTTCATTTGCTTCGCACAACTTTTGGATCAATTTAGGTCAATTAATTATCCACCGTAAAATATGACCTGACTTCCATTTTAATTTCGGGACCCGATATCGACCCAAACCTGTCAACCCAAAATATGGACATGGCCCTCATAAAGCCTACTACCCGTCCGACACTTGTGTCCCATTTAATTGAGTCCCCACATGCTACTTATTTTCCATGATTATAAAAACCTATTTTATTTTAACTATTGCACCATGTTCAGTTTTGACTCGACCCGGCTCAACCGAGCCAAGCCCCAGCCTTGTAGACTAATAGCCCGTCCATGCATATATTTTATTGGCTACAATTGTATTATTTCTGTGCATGATCTAGATAGTGTATTTTATTTAATATTAAATGATTTAAAATGTTATCTTATTAAATATTATTTTAATTAGAGTATTATATTATTTCTTTATATTTTATGGCTTGGATGTATACATCCTATATGTATAGGAATCATTATATATGTACATAATTGTATTCATGGTATTGTAATATATATAAGGATACGTACGTGTGTATATATAAATATACGTATAATATGTATGTGTATATGTGTGTGTATATATACATAAATATATATATAAATATAGGTGAATATGTGTTGCATATATAAATATATATTGCGTGTGTGTATGTTACATATTATAAATGTATGTGTATATATATAAAATATATATTGTATATACGTAAGTGTGTGTGTATATATATATATATATATATATATATATATATATATATATATATATATATATATATATATATATATATATATATATGGGTGTATATGTGAATGTGTGTGTGTGTGTGTACGTGTATGTATATACAAATATATGTATACCTGTAAGTATATAAATACATGTATGTTTATATATATACATATATAGCATATATATATATATATATATATATATATATATATATATATATATATATATATATATATAGTAATTGTTGATAAGTAATAGGAGGGAATCCCGGCCCAGCCCAAGGCCTCACCGGCCCAGTGGGACTCCCCAACCCCGACTAAGCCCACATCAAACCCAGCAGCAGCAGTAACAATTGAGTCCACCTAAAACCCGAGCAATACCCAGCCGAGTAGTTTTAGCATCGGTAGGTTTTATATATATATCAATCATATATATATATATATATACCGAGAGCCCGATAGAACTCAGCAGCGTATATTCGATAGAGAGATCGACGCAAATCGCACGAAACCCTAGCCAAAGCAGCGCCAACCCCATCCAGGCAGTTGCGTGTGCCACCCCACGTGGCCGACGGCCGACCAAGAGCCGCCGGCCGGCCATGGACGCCGCGCGTGCGCGCGTGCGCGCGTGCGCGAGTAGGCGACAGCAGCAACCCCCCCGAAGGGTCGACTTCGCAGGTAATTTTCTCCTTAGTTCCTCCATCGATTTTCGAACCAATTGGTTCGATAGAAGCACAACCTATAGGTCTTTAGACGCCTCCAATTAGTTCGTAGAAAAGCGACCCAGAATCGAAGAAAAATCGAACCCAAGTTCGACAAAAAAACCAGCCTAAAACAGAGCCTTAAAACAGCCCAATCACCCAAGTTTGTCGATCGATTCTGATCGATCCAGTACAATATTAGAAAATATATTTGAAGACACTTTTAGACAACATATAGGTCTTCATCACCCTTTTTGTGGATTCGAAAATCATCGACTGTGCGTCGAGAAATCGAATCCCAAACTTTTCCAAAAACCTGTTTTAAAAACATTAAAATTGTTCCACACGACGTGCGTCACGCCAATCCGGACGACGTGGTCGCGAACCGAAAGCATCGAAAGCTACGTAACGGTTTCGTGGTCGTGTGGGCTTTGACGGAATTCAAATCGGTCGCGTGTGCGCGACGAATTTGATGCGTATCCGTCGAAATTTCCCGTATCGTGCACTTTGCAAATTCTCCAATTACTTTGTACACGTTCGTCAGATCGAGACAAAACTTGCGCCAACAGAACCGTATCATTTTTCTGGTCCTGCATGCCAAGTTTGGTCCAAATCTGAGACAGTCGAATCGAACGTCGTTTTACGGGCCCCACGGTCCCACTAAACGGGCGATTTTGTGCACGGCCTGCCGGAATCCAACTTTGAACATACGGTTGGGTTCGTATCGGAAAATCGGATCCGTAGACATGTAGTTTGATGACTTTAGAGACCGTTGACTCTGGCACGCTTTTCGGTGCAAAGCGGATCCAACGACGGACATCGTTTTTGTCCGAAATTACCGTTTTGCCCCTGTGTCCAGAATTGGACTTAAGGACAGGCCATCCTAGCTGATTTGATACTTCTGGACACGTTGGTGATATTTGTTTTATCATCCGACAATGTTTGTAGATATTTTCTCTATGTGTCACCATTAGTTATTTATTCTTATTTTATTTTTATTTTACTTGTCCGTAATTCGGAATTAGTACAACCTCATAGTTTAATACTTAGAGACTAGAGTTGATCCCTTTGACCAGGTTTACTATATTAACCAAAAGTCAACTATAGGTCAACCATTGGCTTAGTTTGACCCGGATTGAACTAGAACTTGACTAGTTGACTTAGTTTGACTCTAATTTGACTTTAGTTGACCTAGTGGACTTGTTGATTGGACTTTGACCTAGAAGGACCTAGAACTATCTAGAATACACTGTAGATTACTTTTATTTTATGTTAGACTCTTTTGTGACTTGTGATTGCTCTAAATAGGACACTGTGACTCCAGTTGGACATCTACATTTATCAGCGGCTTGGATTATCAGGCGAGTACATTCTCTGATCTTTTCATGCTTCTTTGGATATGTACTCTTGTTATAGACTAGTATACTTGATGCTGATACGACGTTCACACGGATCAGTACCCTCTGGATCTTTTCATGCGATGTTATCCCCTCGGATACATCGAGTATGTCATGTTCATGTACTTTATCATGGTCATCATGTACTCCATGTATTCACATTTATCCATGTGCACTCATGTATTATTTATGTACACTCATGACCATATGAGCTCCATGTATACAGTAGTTGTTATCCATGTGCAATAACATAACATGCTTTGATCATTGTGTATTGGTTGGGGGCAGGGAGAGTGTAGTTGGTTATGTGATCATTATCCCCAGTAGTTATCCATGTGCATTCCATAGCTGTATCCATGTGCAACCCAAGCTATTTACATAACCAATTCATGCTCTGATTAACGTAGAAGGTTACATTCTTTATTTATCATATTTATATATCAGTTATATCTTCTCTCCTGTTGATTTCTCTTTACAGCGATTCATGTATAGTTTTCTATAGCTTGCTTTATATGTCCATTCCTGATATGAACTGTTGTGAGAGATATGTGCTCGTTCCTGTCCTGATTGGACCCGTTGATAAAATTTTACAGGTACTTGGAGTTCACAGTTAGCCTAGAGGACACTGGTAGAGCTTGGAGTATTTATCTAGAGTTTGTTCATTTTCTTTATTGTTTGTCCTCGAGTTGTATTTGAAATCTTGTGTTTGTTTAATAGAACTGTTTTACTATCACTCCTGGTTCTCTCTCTTGTGGATTATCTTATCTATTTTATCGTGCTGTTATCTATCTTTAGAGTTGTGATTGAGATAGTATCCTTATGAGTTTGTCCTCCGTCTGGAGAGTATAGCATATTATTTTAGATGTGATTATGACCTAGAACAGCGTTCTACCGTCGACACTGCGGCGTAGGCTGGACGTACCCACGTCTCGTGTCCTAACGCTAGGGTGCGGGTCGTGACACGTTTTTAGTGGTGGCCCATACAGGTCGAGATTCGCATTTGTGCGATTTCGTAGTAGCGCGACGACTTAGTTATACTGCTACGAGCCTGCTATAGAGTATAAGAAATAAGGTGTTAGAATTAGAGATACTCAATCACACTTTGGATCCTTTGAGAGATCCCAGGGACGACCCTTGAGAATCTCATTACGAATTTCGATTTGAATTCCTTTTCCTCTTGAAATTGATCTTGATTGGTTCATCTCTTTTGAACGAATCTTCATTATTCCTTCCTTACCCTTATTTCTTGTTTTCCTATTTTCTTAAACTCTGTCGTACCTGCATACTTTGTAACCCTTGAGTCTTCGTATTTTTTTATGAAAAAGTTTGAGGAAGTGTCGTAAATCATGTAGCTCGGAAATGATTGAACTGGTTATCGTGTGATAATTTTTTTAGGAATCCAAAAGGTTGGATATTAACATGAAAACTTGAGAATGATATGTGGTAAAGGTCTAGGATGAAATCAAAGAGATGTATACTACCAGTCTGGAAACAAACCACACTTAGAGAAAACTTAGTATGAATAATTCGTAAGTGTATTTCAAAACTGATGAGGATATTCAAGGTCAACTTAGTTTGAGAACTTCAAAATTTTGGTTATTGATTCTCGGGCAGTTTTACCCTAAGGCTTTAAAGAAGGTTAGCAATGGAAAAGAGAATTAAATTGTATTCAATAAAGATATGAAATTGAACAAGATATTGCAACGAAATGACTAGGGATAGAGAGGACACAAGACTATGGAAATTTGGACATTGTTGTGAAAAAAAAAATTTAGGAGAATAATATTCATGGGTATATGTCGAAGAAAATATGAAGGTTGATTTTACGATGGAAAATAAGTTTGTAAGGCCTAGAGGTTTTGGGAATTGAATGATACGAGAAGACAATTTAAACAGTTTAAAGATCTCATAAACTTGAGTTAGAGGTTTCGGATCTAAATTGGGACAATGTGAAGAAATATGGAAATTGATTTAAAATGAATAGTATTGATTCTTAATAAGAAGGGGCATGCTTCATGAGAAATGTTTTGAAAATTTAGAATCCTGCCTATAATGATCATGGTAAGGATTTAGATAACGGGAGGTTGTAAAATCTGGATGGTAAACATATGAGGATTGAATTATCATAGGGAGACTAGTAAGGTAAAGATACGATTGGCAATTATGATCATGTGAACTTCAGGGTTTCAGAGGCAGATGATACTTGACATTCCTCAAATCTATATCTTTTATTGTGACTCTCTAACCGTTCGTAATATTTGAATAATGATTTGATCGTTCCTTAACAGTATTCTCTCTCTAGAACTGTATCCCTAAATTATTTTATTCTGTAACTGATTTTATTTCGTGCTTCAACTTGATCTCCTTTACTTGGTGCATTAATTATCACCTCTTGAACTTCCATTTTCTATTTTGGATCCTTGACATTTCTTACCATGACTTTGATATTCGGAGTGTAATACTAGCTGTTACCCTTCAATAAATTGTGTACAAGGCCCAGACGAGTCCATCTTCATGTGGGCATATCGTGTCCCATTAAACTCATCTCCTTGTATACTATCCTTTTGATATGACTTTCGAGTCGAAATGACTAACTATGATCTATACCATAATACCAACTATTTTCGATTTCAATTAGAAATCCAACTTGACTCACTTCTTTTGGCCCGACATGTGTTGGTGTTCTGCTTGATTCTTTAAATGCTCAACTTCGTACTTTATCTTGATGGCTTGACCCGTTGTTCCATCACCCTATTAGTTTAACTCTTTTAAGGTGGGGAGAATGTCTCACTATCCAGCAAATCTTAGTAATTGTGAACCACATTGATAAGTTCACTTAGACTATTTAACTTCTTCCATCATTATCCTTACTTATATATTTTGACTACCTTATGTTGCTAATTTAGAACCAGTTTTGCAAGCTTATCTCTTTTCGAGCTTGATCATGACATATATTATTGGGGGTTGACACCCACTAACATATTGTCTAATCAGAACCGGTGCAAGATGGTCTGATCAACCTATTGCACTTTGGTTCGCTTTTCATATATTATTCTACGTGGATGGAGACATAGTTAAACTTGCCCTAGAGTCTCATCCGCGACAGCCTTGACAATTCCCCTTTGAACTATTTTGTCGTCTATGAGCCACGTATTTTACTCAATAACATCGCCTTTGAACTCTTTATTGTCTGCCTTTCACATATTTCAGAAAGACAAGACACTATACTTATTATACAGACCCGAGGTATCACATATAGTTTCCCTATCCAAGGAGGAAATTGATTCAATTCTATATCCTTGCATCATCCTTTAAATTCTAATTCCTTTGACCGACCAGTTGACTTGGTCATCCTTCTTATCATCCAATATATTAGGATCTTATTCGATTGAATTAAACCAATTGTGACATGGCTTTCAAAATCTTGGATACTCGTGCTCAAACTTCAATGACCTCGTTCTCTATCTTGCCCAAACATCGATTCATCCTGATTGATCAACTTAGATCGTATTGGGACTAAAATTTTCTTTATATATATATATATATATATATATATATATATATATATATATATATATATATATATATATATATATATAGTGTGCTTGGATTTTTTTTTGTGCTATTGACAAGTCGTGATTTAAACTTTGATTTTTTTTTTTTTATATTTGGAATTAGTAACCCTTCAAAGTTAGTTACTAGTTATGTTCTTTGATAGTTGCCAATTTCATAAAGGTTGGTATACTACCCTACGGTCTTGATGATTGGCATTCCCTATCTTCCCAATTGGACTCCCTAGACTGTTTGTATGTTTTATAATCGATGACTGGCTTGATCTAGTATGACTTATACACCTAGGTGAGACATTCAACTCCTATGATTTGACCATGATCCTGCATATGTTATTCTTCCTAATGGTATGATTAAGAAATTTTTTTTATTTTTCTTAGAGACTTTGATTGTTGGGTGTTGACCTAGAAGGAGTACGACCGACCTAAATTTCGAGGACGAAATTTTTGTAAGGTGGGTAGGATGTGAGCACCCTGATTTTCGGGTTGATTTTTTAATTTTCTGATGGAATTATTTCAATAAATTATTTCATCGTGGTTATTTTTATTCTTAATTGTACTTCTCCGTGCCTTTGATTTTTGGAGCGTCAGAGATGTCCATCTCTGGAAACTTCCTTCTTGAGTTTTGTAGTGGACAAGATTATCTTCATTTTGATATATAATGTCCCACTCAAACTTGTTCCCTTGTGCTCTTTTTGCTTCGCGTAACTTCGGGTCAATTTAGACCATTTAATTTATAATTACTTTTCCCACTCTTTTATTTGATCGTAATTTGCACGTTGTCGTGTCTTTTAATTTCGGAGCACAAGACTAGTCGTTTTCTCGAAACCAACTTCTCATGCATGATCTACTCGAGACGCCCTATATCCATGACCTTCGTGTCCCACTCAGACACAGCATCTTGTGCTTCATTTGCTTCGCACAACTTTTGGATCAATTTAGGTCAATTAATTATCCACCGTAAAATATGACCTGACTTCCATTTCAATTTCGGGACCCGACATCGACCCAAACCTGTCAACCCAAAATATGGACATGGCCCTCATGAAGCCTACTACTCGTCCGACACTTGTGTCCCATTTAATTGAGTCCCCACATGCTACTTATTTTCCATGATTATAAAAACCTATTTTATTTTAACTATTGCACCATGTTCAGTTTTGACTCGACACGGCTCAACCGAGCCAAGCCCCAGCCTTGTAGACTTATAGCCCGTCCATGCATATATTTTATTGGCTACAATTGTATTATTTCTGTGCATGATCTAGATAGTGTATTTTATTTAATATTAAATGATTTAAAATGTTATCTTATTAAATATTATTTTAATTAGAGTATTATATTATTTCTTTATATTTTATGGCTTGGATGTATACATCCTATATGTATAGGAATCATTATATATGTACATAATTGTTGTAGAAGCATGGAATTTTACAACGAGAAAGCCCATGCGCCGGACACTACATGCGCCAGAGCTCAGACAAACACTTCACAGCAAAGTCGATGAATATGGACATTCGAAAGAGGACTTTTTATTCATATACAAAAGTCTATTACATGTCTAGAAAAGGTTATACAAAGAAAAATTTCTACAAAGGAAAGATCCTAAGTCTACAGCCAGCGGCCACCATGCGCCTCCAGATAGGCGCAACAGTCACCATGCGCCACCAGTTAGGTGCAGCAGATACCATGCACCTCCAACCAGGCGCATCCCATCGTCTCTTCAGCAGCTCAGTTATGTGCATCCAGCCCAGTTATGTGCATCCCTTCAGCAGCCCAGTTATGTGCCGCTCTTCCAGCCAGGCTCACCTGATAAGTGCTTCGCCAAGCAAAGCATTTAACCCTCTGGCTGGAACCAAGGAAGTGAAGAGCACCGCCAAATCTGTGGCCAGGGGAGGCTTCGAAAGAGCCTCCAAAGCCCAAGGAAGACCGTGATTGAAACCGCGGCTAAAGGAACAGCTTTCAACACAACCAAAGTGGGCAACCCCCACTTTGAAGGAAGAAAGAGCCTAGCACCGCAATTCCGATCTGCGGCTCCTCCGGAATAACGGAGACGAGGCCCGAGCATCCCTATCTTTGGATGCAACAGGCACCTTCCGCCTGCCTCAGAAGCCCTCGACTCCGTCTTTTGGATGTAACAGTCACCTTCTAGTGCATCGAAGACAACATGGCGTCTCATCTTCACCCTCGGGAACACTTCGTCGACAGAATGAACCCGTATATCCAAGTTCATGTTGGAAGTACGTGAGAGAATGAGAAGCAAACCTTCTCTCCATGCCACTATTTATAGGCCGGGCAGATCAAACCCACGCGCCAAGTGGATGGCTCTCCGAATTCCGTGCAATGAATTTGCATTAAATGAATGAACCGGACGCCTCGAATTCAGCCAAACGACTATTTATAGCACTCGAGGAGCGAGACAGCCGCATCATTAAAAGACATGTCGGATGCGCCAGCCAGACAGCGCATCACACGGACGCGCCCTTCAGCATCAGGCGCATCACACAGACGCGCCCTACAGTACCCGGCGCATCACAGAGGATGCGCCCCCACACATCCCCATACCGAGTGGGATGCCAACCCACTCAGCTGTCCATTGAACGTCACAAACATTAAATGCTGAACTGACAGAGTTGGCAGCACGCTTTCCGAAGTCTGAGCAGTTGACAACTTTTTCAGAAAACGAAGCGTCGGCAACGTCAGCATCATCATGACTTTATTTCGACGGCTACTGCCACGTGGCCACTCAATCAACCGCATGCGTCTCTACGGCCATGCGTCCAAATCAGCATGCGCCTCAAAAGCCATACGCCCCAGACTACTCTCTGATCCCAAAAGACAGAAAGAAAGTCGCCTGCATGCGCCTCAAAAGCCATGTGCCCCAAATGGTTTGTAACTCCTAAAGGTTATGAGCCGCAGCCTCCTCCTGCGTCCAATCCAAGGCGCAGCCCACCAGATCACTCCTCTCCACCAAATTCGAGATCTTCGAGCCATGAGTCGACGACACGTGTCCTTTGACTCAACTCATCAAAGATTTCAGCAACAGGAAGATCTTCTCCTCTGCTACGTGCCGGCTCACAACAGCAGTATGAAGAGTTCAACCCCTCGATCAGGGCGCATCATCCATGCGCCTCCATCAGCAACCTCCACGTGGCGTCCCCACACACCGGCGCATCCTACATGCGCGCATGAGCAGCCAGCCTGCAAAACTATAAATAGAGGGATCATTTCCGTCACACACACACAGGGAATCCACAACGAACATACAGAGAATCACCAAAGAGGCAGATACAGACACTCAACGTCTTCCTCCTCTCAGCAAGCTCCAGCACCCAGAGCAATCTACACCTTCAGAGAATCGATAACCGTCGTCAGTCCGTCAACGGAGTCAACGTATTACCACTCGCTCCATTGGCACTAAGGACCCAGCTTAAACAAAAGTGTACTCCTAGGACTACATCTAAGTCCTATATTGTAACACTGTTCTGTTTGTATTAAAGTTTCAATCAAACAATTTTAATGGCAAACAACTGGCGACTCTGCTGGGGACTTCTTTCTCCTCTTCCGAGAAAGTCGTGTCACAGACCGACGACGTGAAGGTGGGCTCCTCCCACAAGACGCTGGTAGTGCACCTCAATCAACAGGCATACGAGGAGTTCATTTCTGAAGGAAGCACGAGTCCTTCGAAGCGGCTGTCGAAGCCGAAGAAGACCCGCACGACCTGGGTGCGCAAGGGCGACGCCTCGGGCACCACCACTGAAGGGAATGCGCCAATCCAGCCCTCCCTTCCTGCTGACGTTCTCAGCAACCAAGGTGCGCCCCGCTGATGCAGTGCATCTCTCGGGGAAGCGTGCGGCTGACCACGTTCCCCAGCCATCTTCCTCTCAGGCGAGGAAGATACTTCGACGGAGCAGGGGCGCAGCCAATTCCCCGCGCATCACCTCTGATGCGCCACAAAAAGCCTCTGTCTTTGACAGACTCACTCGCTGTAATGGCGAAGAGAATTTGGATGCTGAGTACTATGCTCCCCAGAGGGCTAGTACGAAGAAATCCAAGGCGGCACGGGCCATGCGCCACAAACGTGCTATGCCAGCAGCAGGCCAGAAGCATGCGCTCACAATCACGCGCGCTGCTGATGGCAAGCTGTACAAGGTCGACTCAGGCGCTTCTGCACCAACAACGAGTCAACCTTCAAAGTCCTCATCTCGCTTGGGCGCATCTACTGCGTGCACAACCAAGTCGAGTGAGGCAAATTCAGTGGTCTTGAACTCCCGCACCTCCTCTGGTTGTGCGTTTGAGGACCGTTCAAGTCACTTCAAATGTTGTGGTTCCCCCACTACTGATCGTGATGCCTGCTTGGTATTAGATCAGGGGGCGCAGCACTCACCTGACTACCCCGGCGCTTGGCTCTGCCATGCGTCTGAAGGGGGTGTGAAGGCAGCACTCTCCTCCAACGACCTGCACAATGTGATCACTCACAAGCGCCGGTCAGGAGAGTTGACCAACAAGCACGATGCGCCTCTCACGGGGTATACTTGTGCGGTGGTCACCATCAACTGCTGTTGCAAGGCGGCAGTACCACCAAGGCAGTCAGTCTTCCAACGACTGCAATCATCGACACCTCTCCGACATCGCCTTGGGACGAAGGTGTCAGCAGAAGAGGAGCCAAAGGTTGCTTCATGCAACGGATCTCCAACTCCTCATCAGTCCGGAAGACGACTGGCAATTCCTCGTCTTCATCCAAAAGCCAGCCGAGGAAAACCAAGGCAGCTGTCTCGACCTCTGGAGTGTTCGAAGGCACTCGGTCGAGGAAGAAGTTCTTGGAGGGAGCTGGGGGTAGTCAGATCCTTGTCGAGCCTCCGTCCGAGGACGAAGACGTCCAAAGCACAGCTGCGGCGGATCTTCATCATCAAGGCAAAGTCGGCCTCCCTGAAGCCCCTCAAAATGAGGATGTCCTCCAGGACACAACCGAGGGTAGTTCTGGAAACGAAGAGGCCCTTCAAGACGGAGCTGAGGGCAATCAGGCCCTTGCAGATGCGCCTATCGAAGATCTCCAGAATGTGGCTGGGGGTGGCCAAATACCAGGAGAAGCGACTCCCCCACATGAGAGTGAGGCCGAGAGCGAAGCCTCAACTGATCCATCCACTTCTTGCCGTGTCATGACAGTATACATGGCTGGGGGTGATCCCGAGACTGATGCGCCGCCGCAGGACATAGTCCAGCGCATAGACTCATTAGAGGGAGGACTCAAAACCCTCTCTGCCTCTATGCAAGTACTGACTCAAGCAGTGTTTGAGATGCGGTCGGCCTTGATCAGAACACCTTCAGTCGGTCCCGACCCAGGGGCCAATGGGGAGTCGAGTGTGCCCCTACAACGGGCGCCCTCAGACACAGAAGCACCCCGGACATCGGAGCCCTCAAACGCTCCACTCCAGATGGTGCCTCCTTCCCCGACTCCTAGCTCCACGGAGGATGTTGTCGAAATGATCAAAGACTTGCGGGAGCGCTTCGAGTCCAAGAACAGGCAAGAGGAGCGCCAGAAGATGGGCATTCCCCAGCCTTATCCCCTCGAGTGGAACAAGGTGGTTTATCCCCCAAAGTATAAACCACAAACACTCACGCCGTACGACGGAAAGGACTCTCCGCGACGGTACCTGACGTACTTCCAGTCACAGACAGGGCATCTTCCAAAGGAGGACGCGCTCCTCACCAGCATCTTTGTTGGGGCCCTAAAAGGGGTGTCGTATGACTGGTACTGCAGCCTCCCTGACAATTCCATAACGTCCTTCGACGACCTGACGCGCCTCTTCCTCGACCGCTTCTACGACGGCGGAAAGGACATGACGATGGCATCTCTCATAGAGATACGCCAGAAGGAGAAGGAAACGGTTCGGGCGTTCATCGAGCGCTTCCGTCAGGCCTGCTTCAGGCTATCTCTAAGCATGCCAGAACATGCGCTCCTCTCCGCTTGCAGCATGAACATGCTGCCTGCAGTGAAGCTCTGGCTCAACTCCACTCCCCCTCCTGACTGGAGCTCCCTGATCATCGAAGCTGAAGCTGCAGAGAAGAAGGCGGCCAATGCACGTCTTCTGGGTGTCAGCTTCCCTGCCTTTGACGATAAGGGAAAAAGGTCCGCAGCCAACAACTCCGGACGAGAAGCAAAGGGGAAACAGGCATTGACTGTTAATGCCTCGAAAGGCGCATCTGCGCCTACTCAGAAACCTCCACTGGCACCGAGACCCAAGGAGGTTTATTCATTCAACGATGACGACACCCTGCAACTTTTTGAGATACTGAAGCAGGGTGACAAGATCAAACTACCGGACCCGAAGCGGCCCGATGAAGTCGGGAAAGTGGACAACCCGAGGTACTGTCACTACCATCGGTTTGTCGGACACCCGACCAAGGACTGCTACGTCCTCAAAAATTACATCCAGCGCATGATCAATGCGGATGTAATCTCCGTCGACTATGAAGAGAAGACGGTGTCAGCCAATGTGGTGTCACTTCAGTTCGGCACCTTGCCGCCGACTACCACACAAGATGGCATCGTCCCCATCCCTAAGGCGACAATGGAGGTGGTGAACTTACCACCTACTCGTGACAATGCGAGTGGACTCATCCCACTCACCACATCTCGAGGAGAGGTCCTCTGGGTTCACCCCGACCTCGTCTCCGAGGTGACTCAATCGGAGGTACGCTCTACCTCTAAATCAAAAGGCAGGAAGATCAAGTCTTGCCGCACAGTCTCTTCTTCAACGGAAGAGGCACTTCCAGTGCAGACGCGTGCACAACAGAATGCCCAACCCGACGAAGCTATCGCCGAAGTGGTGCCTCCTGGCACCATCCCTGAGGAGGGCCCGTCTAAGCCCTCAACAGCCAATAAGCAGAAGCAGGTGGAGGCACGTTTCGACAGACCTTTACGGAAGGAAAATGCTTCGGGGCTAGCCAAGCCTCACAACTTTGATATTCTGGCACAATTGGCCAGTACTCCTGCACGCTTGTCTTTGTTCGAGCTCCTGCGTCTTTCCAAAGACTCCCGAGAAGCTCTCTGCGAAGCTCTGAAGGATGCCGAATCCTTTCTCAGTCAGGTCAAGCAGCCTGAAGACCTCCCAACCACTTGTGCGCACTGTCGTTGTACGGATGAAGTTATTCCAAACATAACTTTCACCCAACAAGACATGCTGCTCAAGCACCACCGACATAACCGGCCGCTGTATTACACAGGGTACATCGGTTCGGTCAAGGTGAGCCGGATTCAGATCGATCCGGGGTCTTCCCTAAGCATCATCCCGAAGGCGCTGCTATCAAAGCTGGGGATCCCAATGTACCGACTGGCGCCCTCCAATACAACCATCAGTGGCTTTAACGCTAGCAAGAGCGAGCCACTGGGCAAGATCCGACTGAAGTGTCACATCGGCAGCCTCAAAACTGAGGTGACTTGTTATGTGGTAGATGCCGAGGTCAACTACAACATCCTGCTCGGACGACCATGGCTACATGAGTACGTGGTGGTGCCCTCCACGCTCTACCAATGCATGAAATATGTATCCACCAACGGCGTCATTCGGACGGAGTTCGCAGACATCGATCCTTTCAAAGGGATTGAAGCCTACTTCACCGATTCCGACTTGTACAAGCCACTTGACGAGGAGGAAGCCAACGATGCTGATGATGAGGCAGAGACGGCAACAGAGCCGGACATGGAGCCGGAGATGACTCCCGACCCCCCCTTGAAGATCCGGCTGAAGGGCAAACCACCCCAGAAGGTGCCTCCAATGAGCATCAAGCTATCAGGGAAAGCACCGGCTCACGAAGCTCCCCTGAAGATACGCCTCAAGGGAAAGCCACCTCAAACATCGGTTCCCCTGGTGGCAAAATTACAGGGGAAGGCACCACTCTCCGGAGGCGCAGCCGAGGCACCTCTCAAGGTGCGTCTTAAGGGCAAGCCGCCACAACCATCCAAGATGCCGGAGAGGGCTCACATAACCCTCTCAGACCCCAAAGACAAAGCTGTGGTGGACTCTCCTGATCCGACCCCAGTGCTTACAGATGAGGAGCTTGGCGAATATATCTCGGCTGATGTAGATGCACCCTCCTTAGACAATGTAATCCCACGGGATAAGATCTCGTATTTTATCAATAATAGAGTGTCTTTTAATTATTCTTGTCTTCCACACTGGAATGCCATGTATACATTAGATAACGCTCTACGGTCGTTGCAAACACAAATAACGATCGTCCATCATAATCGAGTAGTTCCGTCTTAAGGAGTCTGTTTCATAGCCCCTCCACGAAGCCGAGACGAAGGAACCATCATCTTGGGCAAAGTCGAGCGTCATCAAGACCTCCCGCCATTCGAGCCAGAACCTGATACCGGCAGAGTACAAGTCTATCGGTACACGGATACGGCCAAGCAAATCATCCAAAAGATGGGCTACGACCTAAAAAGCAACAAAGGCTTAAACTATGGCAAGGGTCGACATCTCCCCATCCGGCTTTCGATACCTAAAGGAAAGCCGCGGGATTACTACAATCGGACTCGACGAGGCTTAGGCTATGTCACGCCGCCATCAACTCCAGAAAGTTCGGATGCAGAAGACGTAGAACACTCTCACTCGTCTGAAGCATCAACCTGGGATTCCGATACCAGTATCGGATCAGTTTTCAGGAAAGTGCTGTCAGCTAACAAGGCATCAGTGCAACCTCAGAAAGATGAAGGCGAAGACCAAGCGCCGGAACCCTTCGAAGAGGAACCCTGGGCTCAACGCCTCGAAGAACAATGGGAATCTCGTTTTGAGCTACGTGAACCTCCCACCGAAGACGAAGTCGAGCAGATCGACCTCGGGGATGGGTCTTCTTCCAAACCCATCTTTATCAGCAAAAGCCTAGAAGGAGAAGATCGAGAGTCTTTAATCCGACTGGCTAAGGAGTATATCGACGTCTTCGCCTGGAGTTACGAAGACATGCCAGGACTCGATCCACAGATCGCGATGCATAGGTTGAACATCTTACCTGATGCCAAATCAAGCAACAACAACGACGTTTCCGCCCGGACATCATGAATGCCATCGATCAGGAGGTGGACAAACTCTTGACCAGTGGCTTTATCCGTGAGGAACAACACCCGGATTGGGTAGCCAACGTCGTCCCCGTCACCAAGAAGAATGGGAAGATACGAGTCTGTATCGACTTCAGGGATCTCAACTCTGCTTGCCCGAAGGACGAATTCCCGCTTCCAATCACCGATGTGATGATCGACAACACATGTGGCTTTGAACGCATGTCCTTCATGGATGGGTATTCAGGCTACAATCAAATCAAGATGTTCCTCGATGACGCAAAACACACGTCATTCAGGACTCCAAAGGGTGTTTTCTGTTACACAGTGATGCCTTTCGGCTTGAAGAACGCCGGTGCAACATACCAACGAGCTATGAGCACTATCTTCCGTCAACATCTTCGCAAGACAGTCGAATGCTATGTTGACGACATCGCAGTCAAGAGCCGCCTCAAAGGAGATCACCTACAGGACCTGAAGACGGTCTTCGATCTCATGCGGGCACATCAACTCAAAATGAACCCCGCTAAATCCTTCCTGGGGGTTTCTAGCGGCAAATTCTTGGGCTTTGTCATCACAGCGAAAGGCATTCATGTCGATCCCGAGAAGACCAAAGCCATCCTCAACATGGACCCTCCGAAGAATCTTCGAGAACTTCGGGGCTTACAGGGACGTCTGGCGTACATCCGGAGGTTCATAGCAAATCTCTCCGGTAAATGTCAACCCTTTACTCGGCTCATGAAGAAGGGAGTCTCTTACGTCTGGACAGAGGAGTGCCAAAAGGCTTTCGACGACATCAAGGCTTACCTGACAAGCCCGCCAGTCCTAGTGGCACCTGTCGCCGGCAAACCATTCCTCCTCTACGTCCGTGCCATGGATCATTCCCTTGGCGCTCTGCTGGCTCAAAACAGCGATGCAGGCTACGAGCAAGCAATCTACTACCTCAGTCGAACACTCATCGGGGCCGAACATCGGTACAACCCCGTTAAAAAGGAGTGCTTGGCTTTGGTGTTTGCCATCCAGAAGACTCGTCATTACGTCTCGGGCCAGACAATTCATGTCAGAGTCCTCATGACGAAGCCAGGGTCATTAAACTCCCGGCTGGCTACATGGGCGATCCTGCTAACACCATACAACATGGTGTTTGTTCCGTAAAAAGCTGTTAAAGGTCAAGCTCTGGCCGACTTTTTAGCTGCACACCCCATCCCAGAATCCTCAAAACTCTATGAAGACATCCCGGATGAGGTCCAGGAATCAAACGTCACCGAAGGAAGTTCCGTTTGGCGGATGTTTTTCGATGGCGCTTCAAGAACAGGCCCCAAGGGCCAAATCATCGCAGGAGTGGGGGTAGTCTTAGTCTCTCCCGATCAGCTGGTCATCCAGCGTGCATACTCTCTTTCGAAGCCGTGCTCCAACAATGTTGCTGAGTACAACGCACTCATCATGGGACTTCAGCTAGCACAACAGCTGGGGGTGGATCATCTGGAAGCCTACGGCGACTCAAAACTCATCGTGAACCAGATTCGGGGGCAATACGAGGTTCACCATGAAGATCTGATCCCTTACCATGAAGTCGCATTGAACATCATTTCAACCTTCACCGGGTTCTTCATCGAACATGTACCCCGTCTACAAAACTTGGAGGCTGACGCTCTGGCTGGCCTTGCAGCCTCATTGGCAGCGCCCCTTGGGACTCAACACTATGTCACGGTAACTGGCCGAGACTTGATTTGTCCTAGAAACAACATATGCTTGAGAGTGGCTCACGCCATGCCGACGAATACTGGTGTTAATGTCCGAGACTGGAGGTTCCCGTTCATCGACTTTGATGTCTACGGAATCCTTCCAGAGGACCCGAAGGAAGCCGTCTCAGTCAGGAGACGCTCTCTTCGATTCTACTACGATACAGCCACCAAAACGCTGTACCGACGCTCCTTCGATGGGCTTCTCCTTCGATGCCTGTCCAACGAAGAAGCGACCGAAGCCCTTCGAGAAGCTCATGACGGAACTTGCGGAGCTCATCAACCCGGTCATAAGTTGCAGGATCGACTGCGACGTATGGGCTACTACTGGCCAACCATGGCCGTCGACGCTGTTGAATATGCTAAGAAGTGCCACGCATGCCAACTTCATGCAGACTTCATACATACACCGTCTGAACCGCTACATCCTACAGTCGCCTCCTGGCCCTTCGAAGCCTGGGGCATGGACATTGTAGGACCAATCACCCCTCCTTCATCAAGAGGACACTGTTTCATCCTGGCCATCACAGACTACTTCTCCAAATGGGCAAAGGCAGTCCCACTAGCGAAAGTAAAAAGCTCCAGGGTGGTCAGCTTTATCAAACACCATGTCATTTACCGTTTCGGAGTACCCCGGCGGATCATCCATGACAATGGTCCTCAGTTTATCAGCCACATTTTCAGCAGGTTCTGTGACAAGAATCGCATTCAAAATGTGGCATCCACCGCCTACAATCCGGCTGTAAACGGGTTAGCAGAGGCGTTTAACAAAACTATCGTTAGGCTGCTCAAAAAGGTCGTGTCATCCAACAAACGCGACTGGGACGAAAAGCTTGGCGAATGCCTTTGGGCCTACCGCACAACGGTACGGACCCCAACAGGCAACACACCATTCTCCCTGGTCTACGGGAGCGAAGCGATACTGCCTCTCGAGATCCAGATACCCTCACTCCGCGTTGCAATCACCAACAAACTCACAGAAGAGGACAATCAACGTCGTCGTCTGCAGGAACTGGAGGCACTCGACGAAAAGCGTCTCCTAGCTCAATAACGCATCGAATTCTACCAAGCCCGTATATCACAGGCTTTCAACAAGAAGGTCAAACAGAGGACTTTCCAAGTTGGCGACCTGGTTTTAGCAGTCAGAAGGCCAATGGTGTTAACTCACAAGACACCAGGAAAGTTCGAGCCCAAGTGGGAAGGACCTTTCATCATTGAGACGGTATACTCAAACGGTGCTTACCGCCTCGCCAAACCCAACGGGGACTTGTTCATGACGCCCATCAACGACAAGTTTCTAAAGAAGTACTATTCTTGACATCTTTCAGACATGTACTTCCCCAAAGGGGATCTGTGAACCCAATCATCGGGGGTCGCACACAATCTCCTTCCACAAACTCATACGCTTCCGGAACCCAGCTGTTCCGTGGCATCCTTCTGTAGAAAGATAACCACGTCCACATTACCTCTGAGTTGTCTCTCTACACTCTACAAAGCGAAATCTTACACTTCGTAAGCTTACGCTATCCTTCATGTTTACCACGTCCACATTACCTCTGAGTAAACATCTCGTACAAACAACCCCTGCGTTGTCGTACATTGATCGCAGAACTTCCACGTCCACATCACCTCTGAGTTGTTCAGCGTATCCCCCAGCATCATTCCTACCACGTCCATAATACCTCTGAGTAGGAAGATTCTATCATTTGAACCCAATGATTGCCATGTCCACATTACCTCTGAGCAAACATATTGGTTCCTTCAAACTTATTATCTGTACCTAAAAACCAAGGTGCGCAAAAGATAATAGGTCCACACAAATCATCAAAACAAAAAAATGAACACATCACAAAAAAGGTTGTGTATTTCTTTATTTTCTAGAAAAAGAGAGAGTACAGAAATACGCTATCTCCCCAGCAAGAGTTGCAAAAACATAAAAAAGGGAGAAGCTACAGTCCCTAAACCTCTCCAGGGTGGGCTGACAGCTCTCTGACTCGACGTCTCAAGTCAGCAGTACGAGTTTCCACAGTCGCCAGGACTCGACGCTCGGCTTCTTGACGCATTAATTCGACAGCTTCAGCGAAAGTTTCACTCTCATACTTCTCATCAAGTTGTCGTCGCTGCTGAGCCAAGGCAAGAGTCCGCTGGGTAAAAGTCGCTTCCTTCTGCTTGAATGCTACGTGTTCAGCTAGGACACGTTCGGCTTCTAACTGGAGTCGGGCCCGTTGGTCCTCAAGACGGCGCATCTTGGTGTTGATCTCTGCGATGTTAGCATCCAACGCAGCTCGCGTCTCCGTCGTCTTCTTCATAGACTGAGACAACTGCTCTACCGCAGCCTCAGTCTCAGCCACCTCGCGCTCCCAATTGCTCACAGTGGCCTGGTGGGAAGACTCGATCTCGGCAATCAACTTCCCCTTCTCCGCATCTATCAAGGCGGAGAGGTCATTTCGTTGGATGCGCTGAAGTTCCGCGAGCCGCTCGTCCAGCTCGATCACCGAAGCCTCCAGAATTTCGGCCATATGGTCGTGGCCTTGGTGAACGCGGATCAGCTCGATACAGGGCATTGCCAAAGTTTTTGTCGTCGCAAAGCTCCCGTTGGCATCCATCACCGCAGTTACGCCCCTCTGCAGCATTTTGTACACTCCCTCAATGAGGAATTTCACATACTCGTCGGCATCCGCTAGTACCTACGGCGTCATAGCAGGAGTTGGAGGAGCTACTATAGTTAGCGGACCAGAAGAAGATCCGCCAACCTCAACCTGCGAGGCTTGAACCTCGGCATCAATAGGCTCTTCATCGACAGGGGCCAGACTGCTAGCCCGAGGAGCCGAAGGAACAGAGGGAGCCGGCACAGGCGTCGAGATGGTACCCCAAGTAGAAGGAGCAACAGAGGGTTCCACACCCTTACCCTTCTCAAGCCCGGAGGAACCACCGACGTCAATGGCCACTTCTTCTACCTCCAATGTCCTATCAGTGACAGGTACCTCCCCCAGCAAAATGGGGAGATCGACACTCATCTCCTGGCCTGTCCCGGGAGACAAGACCGGCAGAAGGGTCTCATCCTTCTCAAGTCCCTCTACAGGGACAGAATCTGTCGCTACCGCCTGATCGGTAGCCATCTCAATTTCCACGGTTGGAGCCGGGGTAGGACTTGGCAATGGTACGGCCGACCTCCCCTCATCATGACAAAGAGGGGAATCAACCCTCCCCTCTGTCTCAACTACCTCTGCTGCCCCCGCAACAGACTCTTGCAACGCCGGAGGGACGTCATCAGAGGGGGATGAACTCCAATCTACTTCATCATCAGGATGCTTCGAGTCCGTAGGACCCTCAATGTCCAAGGCCTCCACGACAGATAATACTTTCCAAGAAGTTGTTGCGACCTCAAAGTCAGGAGATACTAAAACCTCCGCAGGAACATCTTCGGGACCCTCCTCCACGGGAGACATTATCATCGGTGGAATACGCTCATCAGAAGAGCCTGCCACCTCCTTCGGTTTACTAAGCAGACTTCAGTTTACCACTCTCCATCGTACTCTGGAGGAAAAGCGACAACTGGGCCCGGATTTGTAGCATCCTCTTACGAGTTTGGTCCTGTAGGATAGCATCCTTTGCAGGGTTGATCACCGCCTCATCAAAATCAACTCCCATCTGACAAAGAGAAGCGTCCAGGAGGACCTCATTCAACAAAGGGATCGTCATCGACACTGGCACAACAAAGGTGGAAGTCAGGCAAAAAGACAAAAGGTGTCAAGTAGACTGGCGCATTGTCAGGGTATAAACCCATGCACATCTGCTCCAGCGCATCGTCAGGGTGTAAGCCCATGCGTCAGCATTGGAGCTTCGGCGCATCATCAGGGCGTAAGCCCATGCGCGTCAGCTTGCTTCAGCGCATCATCAGGGCGTAAGCCCATGCGCGTCAGCATTGGAGCTTCGGCGCATCATCAGAGCGTGAGCCTATGCGCGTCAGCGAAGGCTTCGGCGCATCATCAGGGTATAAAACCCATGCGCGTCGGCCATTAAACCTCGGTGCATAATAAAGGTGTAAACCTATGCACGTCGGCAGGATAAAACCTCGGCGTATCATCAAGACAGAAGTCCATACGCGTCGGCAGAGAGTTAGGGCACAGTATGACCCAAAGCTTGCAGGAAAGAAACGATACTCACCCGTCACCTCGGGACGAACGTCGGCAGGAGTCGCAAGGGTGATAGGTGCATCCTCGTCGACGAACTCCTTCGCTTTCTCCTTCCCTTTGCCAGCACCGCCGCGAGGAGTCTTGGGAGCCATTCTCTCAAAGAAGAAAAAGTTAGGGTTTTTGAAGAAGAACTCTAAAGCAAGCAAAGGCACAGAGAAGAAGAACTCTCTCTCTCTCCAACCCTCACCTATTTATAGGGCTTGGTCGCACGCGTGAACCGATGACGTATGATCTCAGCCGTCACCTCGGGTTCTGTGAAGAGATAACAACAAATAAAACCAAAAGATCATCATTAATCTTTCGGTTACCGAGGCATCATCATCATTAACTGAGAAGAGCATGCGCCCGAACAGGCATGCGTCCAACAATCATGCGCCCTGACCTCCATGCTTCTTATTCAAAGTATTCCAAAACTTATTCAAAAGTTTTGAAAACTTTGAAGGGGGTCTTGTAGAAGCATGGAATTTCACAACCAGAAAGCCCATGCGCCGGACACTACATGCGCCAGAGCTCAGACAAACACTTCACAGTAAAGTCGATGAATATGGACATTCGAAAGAGGACTTTTTATTCATATACAAAAGTCTATTACATGTCTAGAAAAGGTTGTACAAAGGAAAATTTCTACAAAGGAAAGATCCTAAGTCTAAAGCCAGCGGCCACCATGCGCCTCCAGATAGGCGCAGCAGTCACCATGTGCCACCAGTTAGGCGCAGCAGATACCATGCACCTCCAACCAGGCGCATCCCATCGTCTCTTCAGCAGCTCAGTTATGTGCATCCAGCCCAGTTATGTGCATCCCTTCAGCAGCCCAGTTATGTGCCGCTCTTCCAGCCAGGCTCACCTGATAAGTGCTTCACCAAGCAAAGCATTTAACCCTCTGGCTGGAACCAAGGAAGTGAAGAGCACCGCCAAATCTGTGGCCAGGGGAGGCTTCTAAAGAGCCTCCAAAGCCCAAGGAAGACCGTGATCGAAACCGCGGCTAAAGGAACAGCTTTCAACACAACCAAAGTGGGCAACCCCCACTTTGAAGGAAGAAAGAGCCTAGCACCGCAATTTCGATCGGTGGCTCCTCCGGAATAACGGAGACGAGGCCCGAGCATCCCTATCTTTGGATGCAACAGGCACCTTCCGCCTGCCTCAGAAGCCCTCGACTCCGTCTTTTGGATGTAACAGTCACCTTCAAGTGCATCGAAGACAACATGGCGTCTCATCTTCACCCTCGGGAACACTTCGTCGACAGAATGAACCCGCATATCCAAGTTCATGTTGGAAGTACGTGAGAGAATGAGAAGCAAAACTTCTCTCCATGCCACTATTTATAGGCCGGGCAGATCAAACCCATGCGCCAAGTGGATGGCTCTCCGAATTCCGTGCAATGAATTTGCATTAAATGGATGAACCGGACGCCTCGAATTCAGCCAAACGGCTATTTATAGCACTCAAGGAGCGAGACAGCCGCATCATTAAAAGACATGTCGGATGCGCCAGCCAGACAGCGCATCACACGGATGCGTCCTTCAGCATCAGGCGCATCACACAGACGCGCCCTACAGTACCCGGCGCATCACAGAGGATGCGCCCCCACACATCCCCATACCGAGTGGGATGCCAACCCACTCAGCTGTCCATCGAACGTCACAAACATTAAATGCTGAACTGACAGAGTTGGCAGCACGCTTCCCGAAGTCTGAGCAGTTGACAACTTTTTCAGAAAACGAAGCGTCGGCAACGTCAGCATCATCATGACTTTATTTCGACGGCTACTGCCACGTGGCCACTCAATCAACCGCATGCGTCTCTACGGCCATGCGTCCAAATCAGCATGCGCCTCAAAAGCCATGCGCCCCAGACTGCTCTCTGATCCCAAAAGACAGAAGGAAAGTCGCCTGCATGCGCCTCAAAAGCCATGCGCCCCAAATGGTTTGTAACTCCTAAAGGTTATGAGCCGCAGCCTCCTCCTGCGTCCAATCCAAGGCACAGCCCACCAGATCACTCCTCTCCACCAAATTCGAGATCTTCGAGCCATGAGTCGACGACACGTGTCCTTTGACTCAACTCATCCAAGATTTCAGCAACAGGAAGATCTTCTCCTCTGCTACGTGCCGGCTCACAACAGCAGTATGAAGAGTTCAATCCCTCGATCAGGGCGCATCATCCATGCGCCTCCATCAGTAACCTCCACGTGGCGTCCCCACACACCGGTACATCCTACATGCGCGCATGAGCAGCCAGCCTGCAAAACTATAAATAGAGGGATCATTTCCTTCATACACACACAAGGAATCCACAACGAACATACAGAGAATCACCAGAGAGGCAGATACAGACACTCAACGTCTTCCTCCTCTCAGCAAGCTCCAGCACCCAGAGCAATCTACACCTTCAGAGAACCGATAACCGTCGTCAGTCCGTCAACGGAGTCAACGCATTACCACTCGCTCCATTGGCACTAAGGACCCAGCTTAAACAAAAGTGTACTCCTAGGACTACATCTAAGTCCTATATTGTAACACTGTTCTGTTTGTATTAAAGTTTCAATCAAACAATTTTAATGGCAAACAATTGTATTCATGGTATTGTAATATATATAAGGATACGTACGTGTGTATATATAAATATACGTATAGTATGTATGTGTATATGTGTGTGTATATATACATAAATATATATATAAAAATATAGGTGAATATGTGTTGCATATATAAATATATATTGCGTGTGTGTATGTTACGTATTATAAATGTATATGTATATATATAAAATATATATTGTATATACGTAAGTGTGTGTGTGTATATATATATATATATATATATATATATATATATATATATATATATATATATATATATATATGTGTGTGTGTGTGTGTGTACGTGTATGTATATACAAATATATGTATACCTGTAAGTATATAAATACATGTATGTTTATATATATATATATATATATATATATATATATATATATATATATATATATATATATATATATATATATATATATATATACTAATTGTTGATAAGTAATAGGAGGGAATCCCGGCCCAGCCCAAGGCCTCACCGGCCCAGTGGGACTCCCCAACCCCGACTAAGCCCACATCAAACCCAGCAGCAGCAGTAACAATTGGGTCCACCTAAAACCCGAGCAATACCCAGCCGAGTAGTTTTAGCATCGGTAGGTTTTATATATATATCGTTCATATATATATATATATATATATACCGAGAGCCCGATAGAACTCAGCAGCGTATATTCGATAGAGAGATCGACGCAAATTGCACGAAACCCTAGCCAAAGCAGCGCCAACCCCATCCAGGCAGTTGCGTGCGCCACCCCACGTGGCCGACGGCCGACCACGAGCCGCCGGCCGGCCATGGACGCCTCGCGTGCGCGCGTGCGCGAGTAGGCGACAGCAGCAACCCCCCCCCGAAGGGTCGACTTCGCAGGTAATTTTCTCCTTAGTTCCTCCATCGATTTTTGAACCAATTGGTTCGATAGAAGCACAACCTATAGGTCTTTAGACGCCTCCAATTAATTCGTAGAAAAGCGACCCAGAATCGAAGAAAAATCGAACCCAAGTTCGACAAAAAAACCAGCCTAAAACAGAGCCTTAAAACAGCCCAATCACCCAAGTTTGTCGATCGATTCTGATCGATCCAGTACAATATTAGAAAATATATTTGAAGACACTTTTAGACAACATATAGGTCTTCATCACCCTTTTTGTGGATTCGGAAATCATCGACTATGCGTCGAGAAATCGAATCCCAATGTTTCCCAAAAACCTGTTTTAAAAACATTGAAATTGTTTCACACGACGTGCGTCACGCCAATCCGGACGACGTGGTCGTGAACCGAAAGCATCGAAAGCTGCGTAACGGTTTCGTGGTCGTGTGGGCTTTGACGGAATTCAAATCGGTCACGTGTGCGCGACGAATTTGATGCGTATCCGTCGAAATTTCCCGTATCGTGCACTTTGCAAATTTTCCAATTACTTTGTACACGTTCGTCAGATCGAGACAAAACTTGAGCCAACAGAACCGTATCATTTTTTTGGTCCTGCATGCCAAGTTTGGTCCAAATCTGAGACAGTCGAATCGAACGTCATTTTGCGGGCCCCACGGTCCCACTAAACGGGCAATTTTGTGCACGGCCCGCCGGAATCCAACTTTGGACATACGGTTGGGTTCGTATCGGAAAATCGAATCCGTAGACATATAGTTTGATGACTTTAGAGACCGTTGACTCTGGCACGCTTTTCGGTGTAAAGCGGATCCAACGGCGGACATCGTTTTTGCCCGAAATTATCGTTTTGCCCCTGTGTCCATAATTGGACTTAAGGACAGGCAATCCTAGCTGATTTGATACTTCTGGACACGTTGGTGATATTTGTTTTATCATCCGACAATGTTTGTAGATATTTTCTCTATGTGTCACCATTAGTTATTTATTCTTATTTTATTTTTATTTTACTTGTCCGTAATTCGGAATTAGTACAACCTCATAGTTTAATACTTAGAGACTAGAGTTGATCCCTTTGACCAGGTTTACTATATTAACCAAAAGTCAACTATAGGTCAACCATTGGCTTAGTTTGACCCGGATTGAACTAGAACTTGACTAGTTGACTTAGTTTGACTCTAATTTGACTTTAGTTGACCTAGTGGACTTGTTGATTGGACTTTGACCTAGAAGGACCTAGAACTATCTAGAATACACTGTAGATTACTTTTATTTCATGTTAGACTCTTTTGTGACTTGTGATTGCTCTAAATAGGACACTGTGACTCCAGTTGGACATCTACATTTATCAGCGGCTTGGATTATCATGCGAGTACATTCTCTGATCTTTTCATGCTTCTTTGGATATGTACTCTTGTTATAGACTAGTATACTTGATGCTGACACGACGTTCACACGGATCAGTACCCTCTGGATCTTTTCATGCGATGTTATCCCCTCGGATACATCGAGTATGTCATGTTCATGTACTTTATCATGGTCATCATGTACTCCATGTATTCACATTTATCCATGTGCACTCATGTGTTATTCATGTACACTCATGACCATATGAGCTCCATGTATACAGTAGTTGTTATCCATGTGCAATAACATAACATGCTTTGATCCTTGTGTATTGGTTGGGGGCAGGGAGAGTGTAGTTGGTTATGTGATCATTATCCCCAGTAGTTATCCATGTGCATTCCATAGCTGTATCCATGTGCAACCCAGGCTGTTTACATAACCAATTCATGCTCTGATTAACGTAGAAGGTTACATTCTTTATTTATCATATTTATATCTCAGTTATATCTTCTCTCCTGTTGATTTCTCTTTACAGCGATTCGTGTATAGTTTTCTATAGCTTGCTTTATATGTCCATTCCTGATATGAACTGTTGTGAGAGATATGTGCTCGTTCCTGTCCTGATTGGACCCGTTGATAAAATTTTACAGGTACTTGGAGTTCACAGTTAGCCTAGAGGACACTGGTAGAGCTTGGAGTATTTACCTAGAGTTTGTTCATTTTCTTTATTGTTTGTCCTCGAGTTGTATTTGAAATCTTGTGTTTGTTTAATAGAACTGTTTTACTATCACTCCTGGTTCTCTCTCTTGTGGATTATCTTATCTATTTTATCGTGCTGTTATCTATCTTTAGAGTTGTGATTGAGATAGTATCCTTATGAGTTTGTCATCCGTCTGGAGAGTATATCATATTATTTTAGATGTGATTATGACCTAGAACAGCGTTCTACCGCCGACACTGCGGCGTAGGCTGGACGTACCCACGTCTCGTGCCCTAACGCTAGGGTGCGGGTCGTGACAACAGGCATCCCCTTTCCTGGTGTGGTTGATTGCCAGCATATTAAAACATAACAGATTCAGTCTTTTAGACTCTAATGCAATTTAGACCCAGGCTCTAACCACAATTATATACTCCAAGTCACAGGTACAATGGCAGAACACATATCAGAAACAACCACTTAACCAAATCCACATTAACTGAACATAAATGGATCTCAACCATTCCCCTTTCCTTTTTATAACAGTCAGTACAGATTTCATACATGTGTAGTGATTGCCATAGCCATCCCCTATATGGTTCCCTCTCAAATCTGAACCTAACAAGGATGGGTGAACCTATTGCTAAACTGTCGGGGATTTAGACAGCATATGTATACAGGAACCTGAACTAAGAAAGTTAAAGACTGAAATTGGGTGATATGAAGACTGATATCTAAAAGAAAGTTGGTCAAGAGACCCAGGTGATCTTACTTGGACAAAGGATTGATACAAATAGATTAGGGACATGACATATAGCTCAATATCTGAACTAGGTAGTAGCCAACTCATCTTGCTAGATCACAAGGACTGTCCTTGTCTCTGCTATGCTCTGTTATCTGTAGGTTCTGATACCCACACCAGTGTTCTCTACCCTACCATAGGTTTTTGGTACAACCTACTTGTTCAGGATGTGAATTGCAGATTAACAAGGAGGCTGATACTCGACATTTCCTAGGGACCCAACTATGCCTACCTAGTACTGTCCTGGTGTATAACCCTTCAATCCATATCATTACTCTACCAATATAAGCTGTTCCTAACACCCACTGAACATGTATTGATATGCAGGACACTCTGCTGGACATTAAAGGAATGACAAAACAAATATATAGGACAATGCAATATGAGTAAATCCCTCAACACCCTGACCTCGAGAGTTCAAAGCCTGAACTTGAACTTCATTTTTGAACTTGGATTCATTAGTGCAGAACAGTGAAGTTAAGAGGGACTAAACGTGGATGACATAGTGCAAGGACTGACCTTGCAAGGGAAACTGAACCAGAGCCTCTTATTGAGCAATTGAGGGATAAGGAATGCCCAGGTAATATTCTAAAGTGGACTGAACCATAAATTAGTTCAACATTCCTATTGGCATCAGGAATTGCCAATTTGATACTTAAGCATGTATCCTGATAAAAAAGAGTCAACTCTGATACCAATACTTGGCATCAGTAATACCCTATTCATCCCAGAAACTCCAACCGTTTATTTGCCTATCCAACACCCAATGCTCATGTCCTTATGTTTAGGGATGCATCAATTAACATGTATGGCCGTATCGTTACCTCCCACTACAGAACCTAGAGTTCATACATATACGCAACCCTTCGATCCTTATAAACATAAACTCGAACACCATATGCATATAATCAAAGCTGTAAAATAGAAGGCAGGATTATGTACCTATTGAGTTGCTTATTGTTCGAGGTTGATTCTCCTCGACTCCTCTTCGATTCGACCCCGCGAACAGAATTTTCTAAGGTTTTGCCGAGGGGTTGGGGTCGGCTACCAATCCCCCATGCATATATACTTGTTTCGATCTCTTGGAGAATATCGGAAAGATATGATTCACTCTCATCCAAAGTTTTTGGTGAGAGTTATCCGAATTTGATTTGAATTCGAGCACAGGGTTTAAAAGGAATTTGAAATGGGGACTTTTGCATTCAGGTCCCTATCAACTCTTTTATTACCCATTGGTCCTTCTGCTGGTATTTAAAGTAAACAACTAATATAAGCATAAAATTTTATATGTGAGACAATAATAAATAATAAACAAAACAAAAAAAAATATACGAGAAAATTTGGTCAAGGGGTTGACATAGATAACTTTAAACCACTTACAATAGAAGTCGTACCATCTCTACGAAATGTGATATCATTGGATTCAATACAAGAGTCGTACTTCTTAGTACCGTCTCGAAAGAAAGATGAAAAGCCTATATTCTTCAACAAGAGAGAAGAACCAAAAATCATGCTCTATAATGATAATAGAGATGATACAGGAAGGCCACAATTACGACGCTACAGTCCACAATCCAAAGCAATCATCCGTAAAATGGGCTATGATTTCAGAACAGGCCTCAACAATGGTAAAGGAAGGCGGACTCCCCTTCGTATTGCTGTTCCAAAAGGAAAATCACAACAATACTACAGTAAATCGAAGCGGGGCTTAGGTTATGCTTCACCTCTCCCAACTCCAGAAGCTTCTGAATCTGAGGAAGAAAAATGATCTAACTCTTCTGATTCTATTTCATGGGACTCTGACACCAGCATTGGTTATGTTCATAAAGTAATAGTGTCTTCAAACATGGTGTCCACCGAATTCTCAGAAGAAGATGAAGATGACATTGAAGAAGCTCCTGAAGTGGACCCTTGGGCACAAAAGATGGACAACCAGTGGGAACTTCATTTTAAACAACGAGAGCCACCTACTGAGGATCAACTAGTCCAAGTCGACATTGGAGAGAAAGGTGTGTCACGACCAATCTTCATTAGCAAGAATCTCCCTGAAAATGATAAACATGAGTTAATTCACCTCATTCGGGAATACATTGATGTCTTCGCCTGGAGTTACGAAGATATGCCGGGATTAGATCCTCAAATTGCAACTCACAAGCTTAACATTTTGCCGAATGCCAAACCGGTCAAACAACAACAGCGATTCAAGCCTGAAATGATGGATGCAATTGATGATGAAGTCAAGAAGCTTATAGCTTGCGGTTTCATTAGAGAAGAACAACATCCCGACTGGGTAGCCAACGTCGTCCCAGTCCTGAAGAAGACCGAAAAGGTTCGAGTTTGTATAAATTTTCGGGATCTCAATGATGCTTGCCCTAAAGATGAATTCCCTCTCCCAATTACTGATGTTATGATCGACAATACATGTGGATTCGAACGAATTTCTTTCATGGATGGGTTTTCTGGATATAATCAAATCCGGATGAATCCTGAAGATGAGAAACATACTTTATTTCATACTCCTCGGGGAGTGTATTGTTATACAGTCATGCCGTTTGGTCTAAAGAACGCAGGTGCAACCTACCAGCGAGCTATGAGTACTATCTTTCGTGATCATTTACGAAAGACTGTCGAATGCTATGTTGATGATATTGTTGTCAAAAGTCGTCTCAAAGAAGATCACATTCAAGATTTAAGAACTATTTTCAATCTAATGCGTCAGCATCAACTCAAAATGAACCCCACCAAGTCTTTCCTGGGTGTCTCTAGTGGTAAGTTTTTCGGCTTCGTCATTACCTCTAAGGGTATACACGTTGATCCCGAGAAGATCAAAGCCATTCAAGAGATGCGTCCTCCACGCAACTTAAAAGAGCTACGAGGATTCCAAGGTCGACTTGCGTACATCAGGCGGTTCATTTCGAATTTATCTGGACGTTGCAGACCATTTACTTAATTAATGAAGAAAGGTATATCTTTCGTTTGGACGGAAGAATGTCAACGAGCATTTGATGACATAAAGCGGTATTTAATGAGTCCACCGGTTCTTGTACCACCAATTTTAGGAATACCTTTCTTAATGTATGTCCGGGCAATAGATCATTCATTGGGAGCTTTGCTAGCTCAAAAGAACAAGGAAGGTCATGAACAGGCTATCTACTATCTTAGCTGAACGATGATTGGAGCTGAACATCGTTATAGTCCGGTGGAGAAAGAATGTTTAGCCTTAATGTTTGCTGTTCAGAAGACGAGACATTACATCATAGGCCAAACTATTCATGTCATATCCTGAGTCAATCCTCTTCGAGTCTTAATGAAGAAGCCAAGTACACTCAATTCTAGGCTTGCCACATGGGCCATATATTATTAGCACAATATGATATGGTTTATGTTCCTGAAAAGTCTGTGAAAGGCCAAGCACTTGCTGACTTCTTAGCAGCTCATCATGTCCCTGAAACATCTAAACTCTATGATGAGATTCCAGACAAAACTTTAGAATCAAATATAATTTCAGAAAAATTTTCTACTTGGAGGTTATTCTTTGACGGAGCATCCAAAATTGGACCAGGAGGTACTCTTGTTGCTGGAGTGGGAATTGTCCTCGTTTCACCAGATGGGTTAGCTATTCAAAGGGCTTACTCTTTAGACGAATCATGCTCCAACAATGTAGCAGAATACAATGCTTTGCTCATCGGACTACAATTGGCCAAACAATTGGATATTGAATATCTCGAAGTATATGGTGATTCTAAGCTGATTATTAATCAGGTTAGAGGCGTATATGAAGTTCGACATCAAGATTTGGTGCCCTATCATGAAGCAGCAAACAGGATAGCTTCCTCATTCAAAGGGTTCTTTATCGAACATGTATGTCGCGCATACAATACAGAAGCAGATGCTTTAGCTAATTTGGACACGGTATTGGCAATTCTAGTCAGAAGACAATAAATGGTTGTTATCTCTAATAGAGAACTATTTTGTGTTGAGAATAACCACAACATTGAATTCAGCAATCTAACTGAAGTCAATGTCATTAACGAAGACTAGAGAGCACCTTTTATTGATTTTACGGTACATGACATATTGCCAGAAGATCCCAAGGAAGCCACAAGTATTCGTCGCCGATCGCTTCGATTCTATTATAATCATGCTACTAAAACTCTCTATCGAAGAACTTTTGATGGATTGCTTTTGAGATGTCTCGCTGGTGACGAAGCAAAGCGGATATTGCGTGAAGCTTATGATGGCGTTTGTGGAGCACATCAGCCTGGTCCTAAATTATAGGATCGTATCCGACGTATGGGTTACTATTGGCCCTCAATGGTGTCAGATGCTATTGATTATGCAAGGAAATGCCGTGCATGTCAAATTCATGCATATTTCATCCACCAACCGTCGGAGTTTCTTCATCCAACTGCTGTCTCATGGCCCTTCGAAGCTTGGGGCATGGACATAATTGGTCCTATTAATCCTCCTTCCTCTAAAGGACATCGGTTCATATTAGATATAACTGATTATTTCTCCAAGTGGGCAGAAGCTATACCTTTGGCTGAAGTAAAGACTAGTAGTGTTATCAACTTCATTAAACATCATGCCCCGCCTCAGGAGGTTTGATTATGGTGTCAGCATTGGTTTTCATCTCTTTCTTCTTGGGGGCCATTGAAAAACAGAAGTGAAGAATAAAGCACAAAGATCAACTACTACATATATATCAACAAAGTGACTCTTCGTATTCCTCATGGGAAATTGAGAATAATTAATAAAACTCGGGAAGACGAAGAGAAGGTTGAGTGTTTTCGAGAAAGAGATTTAAGTGTAATAACCGATTGTTGACCAGCGCAACTTGAAACAGTCAAAACATCTCTAAGTTCAAAGTATTTCAAAACTTTGAAACGTTTTTAAGTTTTGAAAACTTTAAAGGAGGTCTTGTAGAGCCTAAAAATCAAGTTGCGCCCTGAAAGTACTAGTCAGTGATCAAGTTGCGCCACTAAGATTAGGTTGCGCTACTGATATGAAACTCAAAGAACAAGTTGCGCCACTGATCAGGTTGCGCCACATCTCAGACTGCGTCCAGTCTTGTGGCGCCAAAATCTTTGTGGCGCCTGACACTTAATGGTCATCATTACCTGACAGCACTGACGTCTGACACCACAGTGAACGAAGAAAATCTCTTCGAATCCCGTAAATTGTGCCGCTCAAGGAAAGTTGGTGAACAGCTGTTTTGTACACTTCGTGAGTTGCGTCCAAGCGCAATCCAAACAAAATCCCTAGTTGCGCCTAGGCGCAACCTGAATGACTTTTGCTCAGAAGCTGCCATGTGTGAAGGCGCAGCCAAAATCAAGTACAGTTTGATTCGTTGACTGAAGCTCGCGTAACCTGATGAAGTTGATACAACTTACATTCTAAAGCAGGATGACGTGGCGCACATGCCACTAATCTCTCAAGACGTGTCTACTATCCTGTACACGACCATGCGCATCTCAATCACATGATGCCACGCGTCTAAATACAGTTAGTACACGACTTAACAACTGAATGAAAGTTGGCACAACAGGAGGTTGGTGCAACCCAGTGTGGCGCAATCCAGCCTCGCGCACAATCAGAATAACTGCTAAAACAGTTATTTCTTGAACTCTATAAATAGAGTTTCCAATCATTGGGAAATCATCAGAGACATAGGCACAGAGATCAAGAACTCTTGTCAAAGTGCTGCTACATTCTCCAGAGGCTACAGTCTTCAAGTTCACATCGTCCAAGGGATAAAGTGATCGTCTTCTGATCAGATTTCTATAGTTGTACTTCCCCAGAATTCATTATACTTTGTACTCTTTTACAAGTTTGGAATAAACAAGACTTTTTGTTTTTGCAAACAACAATAATAATTTAATCAAGATTTTTTTTATTAAATATTAATTAATACTCATGGACTTATAAGACAGTAAAGCCCAAACATCAAATGAACCTCCAAAGTATTCATAAGCTATCAGCCCATAACCCAGCCCAGAAATTATAATAATACTGCTGCTCAACACATTAAACTCCAGCCCATACCCGCTCGGCCACAACCCAGCCCAACTGCTACTGCATATATATTTAACGAAATTGATTAAAGTTCAGACCAAATTTCAGTCCAACCGACCCAGCCCAATTCTACTTCACTGCTAAATCCAACAATTAAAACCTTAATTCTTTTAAATTCAATACAAGCCCAACATCTCTATTCTGACCCGGCCCATAACCTGATCTCTTAATAAAAACCTAAACCTTTTTCTCTCTCTTCTTCCTATTCTCCAATTCTCATATTTGCAGCCGACACTACAATCCCCATTCCCTTCATCTTCGTCTTCTTCCTCCCAACATTCCACACCAGCCGACATCCCATTCTCCTTCTTCCTCAGCCTCAACCCAACCCTAGTTTCTTCTCTAAGATCAGAACCCTAACCCTAAATATTTCCCTCTCCTACAAACCCTAGCTAGGACAATAGAGGAGAACATGAAGAAGGGGATGAAGAGGATCGATGATGGATTTTACCTCAAAGCATGGCGGCGAGTGACTATCGGCTCCGGTAATGAGATCCGACACCAGGCGGTCGAGAATGGTGGGATCCGACGACTCGGCGGTGGCTTGATCTACAAGAACTCCGGCGCTTGAGTCGAGGCGCTGGTGGCTCCTCGGGTTGCGAAGGGTCAGCGCATTCCACGAGGCAGTGGCACAGTCTCGAAAAGGCAACACGTCACTCAAGACGTGCGCAGAGCTCAAAGAGTGCTCGGTCTTGATGACAGCACTGCAGCGAGGCGAGCTGGAGACGCGGTCGGCTCCGATCGAGGTGGTGGCGCACGGCGGAGGAAGGCGGCCTGATGTCTCGATTCGGCGACGAGGCGTCGTCGTGGATCCAGTGAGATCTTTGGCTTTGGCGCTGCAATGATCGGTAACGGCGATCTCGAAGTTGGTCGAACACGGTGGTGGCACGATCCTCGTCGGGACGAGGGGACTCCGGCGATCAATGGCGCTCTGGTGCTGTGATGGAGACGAGCTGGCTCCGCAAAGCTCGACGAAGCTCCGAGTGGTCGAGTTCCGGTCGAGAGTTCAGTGAGCAGAGAGAGAGAAAAACTGTAGAGAGAGAAAGTAAAGAGAGAGAAAAACTGTGTGTCAGTGATGATGTGATGTGACTTTGGAATGCGTGTACTGTGTACTGACAGTCAGAATTTATAATGAAATAATCTGTGGCAAAATTGTGAATAGATGTAGATCTGGGGGTGTTTCCCCAAATTAGGACAATGGCACTAATGGTAAATAACAATAGATCTGGGGCTAGAAAATAGATTTAGTAACAAATTTTCAAATTTCAAAATATTAACAGATTTCAAAACAGATTCCATAATTTCAAAATTAGTTAATAACTATCAGCTATTTAATTAAAAACAGTTTTTCTTTAATTACTAATCAATAATTAATTCCGAAAATAGTTATTCTCTTTAATATATTTAATAGTTAACAGTTACAAAATTACTTAGTTTAATATTATATGCAGAGCATAATTAACAGTAAAATTTAAAAATCAATTAGAATTACCAAAAATTATAATTCTATACTCTTCCAAAATCTAAGCAATTTCTCGACAATATTTTGAATAGCAATAATTAATTAAAAATAAATATGAATTGATCATTAATGAGAAATATTAGAAAAAGAAATAAAGTTAATTAAAAAAATTTGAATCAATTCAATAATAAAGAATTTATTACTTAAATCCAAAATGATTCTTTTGAGAATTTTTTTAAATAATTCGGAAATATACAAAAGTAGATTTCGGGAGTCACAAATATTTTAACCGCTTTTAACAACTTAATATTTTACCAAAAATTACGATTTTCCTCCAACTAATATTTTTAATATTTTAGTTGACTAGAAATTATTTTTCGGTTATTATTACTAAAATACTTTTTTTTTGTCCAAACTAATTCAATAATAAGTACTTTAACATTAAAAGAATTTCATACTCTTTTTATTTATAAAACTAATTATTTTAGCTAGTAAAAACATTTATAATAATGATCGCATTTTTCCATATCTCTTAATAAGCCAAAATACACATTTTCTAACTATAACCACCAAAACTATTTTAAAACCAAGTATATTATCTTCTTTTTTTTTAATAAAAGAACTAATTTCTAATTAAAACTATATATATAATGAACGTAATATTTTTAATTAGAAATCTTATTTCTAAAAATCATTCCTTGCAATAATTAGTAAGTAAATCTCTTTTTAATAGTAAAACCTCAATTTAACTATTTATTTATAGAAAATACTAATGACTATTTTACCAGTAATTATTTATTCTTATTAATAATTAATAATAATAACTATTATTCCTCAATACTAGTTTTACCATGTGATTATTTATTAATAATTAACAAATCTAATTAAAGGTTAATAACACACTTACAAATATTCATTACTAATCTTAATTCTATAATTTCCTATAATTTAACAAGTAAAAATTATTACACTATTTAATTAATTATTCTACACAATAATTAAACTAACATAATTATTATTCTAATCTAATTATTCCAATTGACAGAGCTTCATTCTGTCAATTGGCCGGAACAGAAATTAGATTTCGTACGTAAGAAAAAAAAGTTTCTGGAACAGAAACTTACCGGAACAGAGAAGGAAGGAGCACCGAGGGGAGGCCTCGGAACGGATCGTCGGAAAGTCGACGGGAACGTGGGAAGCGCGTACACGAGGCCGCGAGCGCGCGGGGGAATCCGCGCGGAGGTGCTGCCGCGGCGGGGGCTGCTGGCGCCGCGCGGGAGGGGTCGGCCACGAGTCGGCGACTAGGGCCGCGGAGGGTGGCCGCGAGAAGGGGGTGATAGAGAGTGGGTTTGAAATTGGGGAAAGGAGAGAGGGGTCGGTTTAGAGTGATGGTGTTGTGGCGGTTAGGTGCTGGTTTTGGAGAAGGGTAAGGAGAGGAAGGAGAAATAGGATATGTGCTAGTGTTGAAGAAAAGGAAATATGTGGTGTAGTGGGAAGTGGTTTAGAGTGTTTTTAGGGAGAGAGTGAGCTGGTGTTGTATTTTCCAAATGGTGCTGCTGCTATTGTAATTAGTAGGAATTAATTAAACCATTGGTATGAAATAGTTATTAATTATTGTACTAACTTAATTAATTTATATTTTCTATTTATTTTATTTCAAATAAAATTTTAATTAAGATAATTAAATTAATCAAAATAGTTAAATAGTTGTTAAACAAAATAAATTATTAATATTTAAGTTAATTATTTTATTTATTATTGTAATACACTCTCTATTTTATCATCACTTTCACTTTCATAGCCATCCAAACACTGAAAGTGTGAATTTGAAAACTTTCAAGTTTTAAAATATTACCTATCCAAACATTGAAACTCACTTCCAACAGGCAAGAACTAACGTGAGACTCAAATGCATACGCATTTCACTTTTACCCGACAAAAATTCACTTTTATACTTTTTTACACTTTTTAAGCAACCAAACAGCCCCTATATGATAAGCAAACCTCTCTTCTTCTTCTTTTGGCTTGGATGCTCTCCTCCATAATAGATGAGTATGTGTATGCTCAATTTGGAACGGTATAGAAGTGTGCCTACATAAATAATTTTTCAAAAAAAATTAAAGTCAAATATAATAGGAACGTTTTTTTAATCTAGAACGCTTTACATCCGTTCCAAAAACTAGATACAGAAAATAAGTATTCCAGATAAAAAAAATATCTAATGTTTCTAATTTATCATTTTTGTGCAGGATAAGTAACACAACCAAAAAAATCCAGTCAATTCTAACCGGTCAATCAACATTCGCAAGTCCCTTGCTCTCCCCCTTTCTACATAAAAGCCTCAAGGTCCGTTTGGATATGCTTTCTGAAATTTTTTTCAGAAATTAATTTTTTGAAAGTAAGTTTGTTTTCTGAGTGTAAAAATTCTGGGTTTGCGTTTGGTTACTTTCATCTGAAAAATGATTTTATGAAATAAAAGTTACAAATTTTGTTTGGTAAAATATTTTGTGAAAATAATTGTTATTAAAATTTTATAAAATATTTATATCAAAATGAATATGTTCGTGTCCAATTTGTGTTCCCACATATTTTTCGTGTTCAATAAAATATCTATATCATGTCCACTCAATTTGTGTCCGACACAGATACGACTAGAAACACATGCACATCATTCCATTAAATATTACGAATTACTCTATCTAGAAAGCCGTGATCCGAAGCCAATAAACTAAATTCTTCACATAAAAAAGGAGAATTCTTGAATCAAACATCGATGATCTTGGCCACCGGAGACTCGTTGAACGTCTTCACCCACGGGAACTGCGAGGATCCCACCGCGGCAAACGCCTTCCCGAAGTAGTCCGTGAACCTCATCAACTGAATGTCCTGCTGCGATTCATAAGAACCCTAACCAAAAAAAAAAAAAAAAAAAATCAAGGTTAACCCAAACAGTCGTCGACTCGCTTGGAGGTGACCTTCTGCCAGCCGGTGGGAGGAACCGGCGGTGGAGGAGGAGGGCCCTAAGTTGTTGGCCACTGGTCACCGGTCTCGCCGACCCCTCCTCAATGATCTTGGCCACCGGTCGTCGACTCGCTGGCGCTTGGAGGTGGCCTTCTTCCAGCCGTGGGAGGAGCCGACGGCGGAGGAGGAGGGGTCGGCGACGGAGGCCGAGGAGTCTGTCTTCGACTTCCCTCTGGTCGAGTCGACGACCGGAGACTCCCATCTCAAAAGAGGGATAGGATGGAGGAGAACAGACTCCCAGTTCCCTTTGGTGGGTGGTGAGGCCCGCCTAGGGGTGAGCATTAGTTTTGGACCAAAAATCGAACCGAACCGAACCGAATAAGAGATTCGGTTCGGTTTTAAAAAAATTCGGTTCGGTTTCAGTTTTGAAAATACTAAATTTTCTTATTCGGTTTCGGTTTCGGTCCAAAACCGAAAACTGAATAAGAAAATTTAGTTAAAAAAAAAAAAAAAAAAAATATATATATATATATATATATATATATATATATATATATATATATATATATATATATATATATATATATATACACACACACACACACACTAAATATATATATATGTATATACAATAGGTATATACTATAGGTATATACTAAAGATATATATGTATATATATATACATTAACAAAAAAATCGCAAATAAACCAAAAAAAACCGAGTAAACCGAATCGATTTAATTCGGTTCGGTTTGATTCGGTTATGGTCCAATTCGATTCGGTTTCGGTTTTGCTTATTCGGCTTCGGTCGAATTCGGTTTTCTTTTATTCGGTTTGGTTGGAACCGAATAAACCGAATACTCACCCTAGGCCCGCCAAACAGTACTTGAATCCTCCAGCAAGGATGGAGGAGAACAGACTCCCATCTCAAAAGTTCTTAGAGAGGAGAGAGAGTGAGAGATGGCAAGGCCGCAAGGGGGTTTTGTTTTGGTGGGTGGTGGGGCCCGCCAAACAGTAGAGAACAAAAAAAAATCTGCACCTTTCCACAAAGTTTTTTTTTGTTGTTTTGTTGAATAGGGCACCTTGCCACCTTTCCACAAAGTTGGAGGGTGCATCCAAAATTTAACTCCGGGTGGACTTGAAGAAGTTTCGAAGAAAATTTAACTCTTTCTCGGAGACTATATATATATAATGAATGGCGACCACGAGAGATCCATCATTCTTCAGACCAAACATACATATAGTATCGGTATGGCACTGGCACTGGCTCAGCCTATGGCAGAAGGCGGGGTTCGTCGGAGGAGGAGGATTAATAACATCATGTTGGACCTCATTCGAGCCCAATCCCTCACCACTGCTGCAGCCCCTCCCCATCATTCCGTAAGAGCATCATTAGTAAGTCATATCCCGTTTTCTAAATTCTAGATTTAGAATGTAGGAGCTCATTTTGTATAATAGTAAGTCTCATTCATAATCCTAATTTTTACAATTTCGATCTCATCCCACCCATAGGTACTAAGGGTTGGGTCTCCCAATTTCTAGATTCTAGATTGTAGGAACTCGTTTTGTAGACTAGTAAGTTCCAATTTAGAGCCCACCTCTCTAGATTCTAGACTTTATATTTTATTTTTTCTACATCAATTTTTGACCACACAATCTTTGTGACCGAAGCTCACTTTATCATTTCCTACTATTCTCGTACAAATCTAACCCATTCCACATTTACTTTCTTTTTCTTTTTTTAATTTTGGGCCCTAAATTGTATTTGAGAGTTCCAACTACTAATGGTGCTCTAAGTAAATTACTTACATAGGACGTTTGGTACAATGATCCTTTTTTTTTTACAAAAAAAGGGGTTGGAAAATCTATCTACATGTTTGCTTAGGTTATAAAAATTTATTTACAAAAATTACGAATGTTCATATAAACAACTTACCCCAAAAAATATGGGAATCATATTTCTTGAGAATATGTGGATATATATATATATATATATATATATATATATATATATATATATATATATATATATATATATATATATATATATATATATATATATATATTTTGCATGATCATTTTTTTTTTCGTAAATACTCTTTTTTAATATTTTTATTCGTTTTCATTTATTAATATTATTTTTTGGGTTTTTTTTTCAGTTTTCTAAATCTTCTTTTATCTCTTTTTTTTCTTTCTTATTTTCTGTTTTTCATTTTCTTAAGAATGCTTTTTTTGGTTCTTTTTTTGTTTTTATCTTTTTCATTTTTTTAAGAATGATTTCTCATTTATTTTATATTTTAAGAAATTTGTTCTTGTCTTTTTTTGTTTTATCTCAGTTTTTATCCTTTTGTTTATTATATTTTTCATTTTTTTATCATTTCTTATTTTCTTTTCAGGAATATTTATATATTCACCAGACGTAGGAATACAATTTTCCAAAAAATTTACTGCGAGTTTGATTTCCAAAAATATAAATTTTCTACTGTATAGTATTCCACATACCAAACACACCCTAAGGATACATCTACTTTACATGGTTGAACCCCTAAGGATACATCTACTTTACATGGTTGAACAATATAATGTAATTGATATTAGATTGTAAATCTAAGTTGGATGTTTGGTTAGAGAAAAATTAATAAATATAATAATAATTACAAGCATGTTTATGTTATTTTTTAAAAAATTCAATTACATTATAAACTCATATAATCGCAATTACATTACAACTCGAAACATACAAAATTATTATAGTATTACTTATTTATTTTATTAATAATTTTTTTAGTTTTATAATATTTGCACATTTTTCTAATTTTTGTACTATTTTAATTTTTTATTAATTTTTTGTTTATTTTTAGTTGTTTAGATTTTTCAATTTCAATTTTTTATTATTACTTTTTATTAATTTAATTTTTGTAATTTTGGTAGATTTAAAATTTTGAAATTTAAGATTTTATTTTAATTGTTTAAATTTTATTTTTTTTATTTTTTTTAATAAATGTTAACTTGAGAAATACTAAATCGGTATCCCACAAACTCAATTCCATTACCATTACAACTTAATTGTATGTGAAGTTCTGAGAAGCATCATCATCTACTCGATTTTTTCGTCTAATCACTCTCAATCCGAGTTGGAGTTGGAGTTGGAGTTGGAGCCGGAGTTGATAGTGAAATAGTTCCTGTGTCCCTATACAATGTTAAGCTCGACAAATGGTTCTTAGTACTTTAATGCCAAATTTGCATAGCTTGACCTTTAATGAGATCAAACACACATATATAATACGGACTGAGGAAGTTAAGGATGGAAGAATAGAGAGAGTATGGTAGAAGGGGGGATTCGCCGGAGGAGGATTATTGATAACATAATGTTGGGCCTCATTCGACTCCAACCCCTCGCCACTATTGCAGCCCCTGCCCATCATTCCGTAAGTAAATTACTTACAGAGGATGTTTGGTAAAGGGATCTTTTTTTTATTACCAAAAAAAAAAAAGTTTGGAAAATCTATTCCCATGATTGTTTAGCGTATAAAAATTTATTTACGGACATTACGAATTTTTATATAAACAATTTATCTCACAAAACACGAGAATCATATCTCCTTATAATATGAGAATGTGTGGATATATTTTCTTTTTGCATGGTCAATTTAATTTTCTATTTTTTTTTCTAATACTCTTTTTTTTAAAAAAATTTTAATCATTTTTCATTTATTACTTTTTTTTTGTATTTCTTGTGTTTTTTGCTTTTTTATTTTTTTAAGAATTCTTTTTGTTTTTAGGTTTTTTTTAAATCTTCTATAATTTTTTTAAAGCATTTTTTATTTTTATTTTTTTTCAATTCCTTAATAATGATTTTTTTTTTCATTTTTTATCTTTTTCTTTTTTAAGAAAGGTTTTTCATTTATTTTATTCTTTAAGAATTTTTTTTGTTGTTTTTTTTATCTCAGTTTTTATCCTTTTATTTATTTATTTTTTATCAATTTTATTTTGTTTTTGGAAATATTTATATATTCACCAACATAGGAATATAATTCTCCAGAAAATTTAACTACCGCAAATTTGATTTCCGATAATATATAATTTTCGATATATAGTATTAAGCATACCAAACGCCCCCTAAGGGTATATCTGCTTTACACGGTTGAATAATATAATATAATTGATATTAGATTGTAAATATGATGTTTGGTTATATATATATATATATATATATATATATATATATATATATATATATATATTGGTTAAGAGAGATGCATGCGGCCCAAGTGGTCGGGAGTTCGAGCCCAATGGAGGCGAGTTCACCACAATTACCCATTGCTTCAAATATATATATATATATATATATATATATATATATATATATATATATATATATATATATATATATATATATAATTAGAAGCTTGTTTACGTTACATTATTATTATTTTAAATCAATTACATTATAAAACTCATATAATCGCAATTACATTACAACTTGAAACTTACAAAATTATTATTTATTTATTTATTTACTAATTTTTTAAAGTTATATAATAATTTTAAATTTTCCTAATTTTTGTAGTATTTTATTTATTTTTGTTGTTTAAATTTTGTTGTTTTATTTTTTATTATTACTTTTTTAATTTATTGTTTTGTAATTTTTGTAACTTAATTTTAATTAATTATTTTGTTATTGTTCAAGTTATCTTTGTTTTAATTGTTTTAATTTTAATTTTTGTGTGTTAATTCGTTTTAATTTTCTATTGTTTTAATTTTTTATAAATGTTAAGGTGGGCAAAAACAAAAATATATAAATGTCACGAATATAATTGTCAAAATGATACAAATAATTATTACTATTTCATTACATGTAATCTAAATATGGTATTGTAATTCTATTACATTACAAACTCAATTCCATTACGGCTACAACCTAATTGTATGTGAAGCTCAGAGAGTTATCCTATACTAATTTCAAGTAAACTTGAGAAATACTAAATCGTTATCCTACATGTTATGGTATACTGGTGTGTGACTTTCATAACCCAAAATGTCATCTTTCCAAATGATTTTCTAAGGCTTACGCCTAGGAATATACTTTTCACAGGAGGATTTGGAAAGGGGAGGGGTAGGGGAAGGGGAAGGGGAAGGTGTCTCTCTCTCAAGCTTCATCCTCATTCAAATTAATAACACACAGGAGTTCCACTTTCCTGCAAGTTTTTTTGAGGTATGACCCAACGAGTCCTTGATATGATATGTTAGTTAGTTCAGATGATATGTTAGTTGTTCAATCTTGTCTCTAGGAGGAACAAGCAAGGAGGAGTACTGTAGTCATCGACCCAAAAGAACAGCAAGGAGGACAAGAAGAGCAGAACAACGGACACATGTTACAGAACTTAATATGTATGGTGTTTGCAGGGTTTGTAGCCATTCTGTGCGGACTCCTCTCTTCCAATCTCGGAAGCAGCAGGAACGCTAGTGTAACTCGCCTCCTGATCAAATCCTGCAATTACGTGGCACTCTTCGGAAGTACATGCATTATAGCCTCGGCTGTGCTCCTCCTATTCACCACCACCACCACCAGTATAAGTTTTCGAAGTCTGACTTCGCTTCAGAACATCCCCAAGCTATTTTTCCTCGTTGCAACAGGACTGCTCTCCATTTGTATGTTCATCTATTTCCTTCTGGTTCAGCTATCCTACTGAACATACATACTGTAACAGGACCGGGTAGGGAAAACATAGTTTTTCTATTTATTTTGCTTTTAAAATAATACAGTACTACTTCACCATGTCGTACCATTTTACTCTCTCACTCTCTCTCCTCCCCCCTCCGGCGCTCTCACTCTCTCCGGCGCTCTCACACTACTAATTCCTATGTGTTTTAAGTGTGAGAACGGATGGCTCAGAACACAACCCAAAATTCATTCTAGCATACATTAGTGTGAATCATCTATGTTCTGTACATATGGTGTAGTATATGTTCTTATCGTATCTAGTATATGAAGGATATAACAGAATCAAGATGAACTCACATAATGTAATACAAAAACATCATCTACTACTATATAAGATATAGTGATAGGTTGTCGTATCATCATTGTCGAGGGATGAGGGTCGGAGGACATTCAACTTTATCTACGGCTACATAGTTTCTGCCTCGCCAGTCGAATGGCTGCAGGGACTATGTCCTGATCACCATGTCGGGCCGTAAATTAATGCAAATGGAGCTGGAGCTGGAGCCGAAAATACAGAATCCAAAATACAAAATACAGAATTCAATCCCTGGGTTCGTCGACCCCCTCGGTGGAACACTCAACACCGACACGCACAATGCATTCCAGAATATACAAAAAATATAAAGAAAAAAATACTATCCGCAACGAACAATGTCAATATATAATATCCTCAACAAACCAAATCAATATCCGCAAATACGTACAAACTCAGTATCCTCAACGAAAAAATTGAATATCCCTAAATACGTACAAAGTCAAAAATATAGTACAGTCCAAAAATGCAAAAACGAAACTACTGATCGCCTGGAGCTGGACCCGGAGCTGGAGGAGCGCCACCAGATGACGCACAAATACCGCTCGAGTGAGCCAAAGGCATGCAGCCACTTCCTGTCACGCCCCGCTCCCGTAAGAGCGATCGTCCTCGCTAAGACGTGATGCCGTACGAGCCTAGTTTGCGCTCGTGCAAAGCGGGTTCCATAACGGTCGATTTCAGCGGCTGCGACGGGGTCGTCGCACAGAAGTCCCAAGCAAAGATATTGAACACACAGCGAAAAATTTAGAACAAACACAAGTTATTCAAAGAAGCTCTTTATTGATATTGAAACAACGGTTACATTGGGGACGCAAGGCCAAGATTACAATCACTCAAGCTCACTCTTCTCACATTTTACAAGTTCACTCAGCTCTCTCTCATCTCTCAATACATGTCTCGAGCCAGCGGATGCTTCGGAAGGCGACGTCCATACATTATGTCCCGTATAAGTCTTTACTCCATGCGGCCGCACGCTTCGAATCGCCAAGGAACTCCATGCCTCAACGCATCCAAGCGAGCTCCGCGCCACGAGCTTCTACCTGTGCCTGCACATGTAAACTATGTGGGTGTCAGTACTCAACTATATTGGTGGAATGAGCTCCTCGCCCACCCATACAAAACCGACACGTTGTTTTACTTTGTGCAACATAGTCCCTTCTTATCAATTGTCTTTCTACTCTTGCTTTAGGATCAGTTTTAGGACAGATGCCTTGGCCTATTTTGTGCTTCAAGACCATCCCGTGCTTGCAACATTCAACGTTAACCTATCAAGTCGTGTTTGCCTTACGGCACTTAATCAGAGACGCAACTACGCGATGAGACTCCATTTTCATGTGATCGTGCTAAAAATCCTTTGTGCCGTGCCTCGCAACTATGTGCGACTCAACCATATCGCCGCCTCGCGGCCCTTTTCTACTAAATCATCAACTGACCCAATCAAGACTTGTGGGTTAAGTGTCACTCGACCAACTTTGCCTTGTGGCCTTTCCTGACTTAAACTCAGGACCACTCACATCCAAACTATGCAACTTATATGCCGACAACATAAGACTCGACGCCACATCTCGTGCCGAAGCACGTCGCCTACGTTGCAGCCAAATCTTAGACCCAACATTTTGTGTTCCAACTGTACACACACATTCAACTCAACTTCCTTGATATACTACACTCAATACTCGACTCAATCCAAAGGCATACACGCGGATCGCCGCCCATGCCGACTCATCTATATGAACTAGTCACTAGGGCCCAGCCCTATAATGGACTCCCTTTTAGCTTTTGATTAGACGGACGCCCCTTGCCAGCACGAGTAACTAGCTCCGCTGCAAGTCCCCGCCTAACCCGTGCGGTCATCCAGCACAGCTATGAATGTCTCTATCGCAACGGTTCCCCTAGGCCGCCGGGGTCGCCGTTCGAGAAACAGATTTATTTTACCTTGTACATGTTGTCCAATGACCATGCAAGACTCGACTCAAACTGACGTCTCACACAGTCATTCTACTTCTAGTGTTACCAACTCTTTTAGGGCTAAGTTCAACACTTTTTCACATCTGAGATCTTGCCTCGACGACCCGTAGTCGTGAGCATTTTTTTTCTTGCCTCAACGACCCAGTCGTGAGCATTCTTCTTTCTTTCTTGCCCTATCATTTCACTCAACTCAAGAACAACTATTGAACACTTTCCAAACTCAATGAATCAATCGTGGCCCGTGCCTTAAAACACTAAATCCGTGCCATCGTGTCTCAAACCAACATGAAACTCTATGTGACACCACCGCCCAAGTCATACTCTATGTGACGGGCATTATGATCGTGAGACTATGTGGTTATACCCGGCCGTAGAACTCATAGGGCCGTGCTTGGAATGTCTTAGGTCGACCACCATCACTTTGCCTAACTTAATCAAGCCTACAACTTAACCCAAGGGACGAGCAAAGGCTATGCCAAGCCTTGCGTTACGGAAGTGTGCATGCTTTATCGAGCATTGTCACCCTCTTTTTCCCATATTTCGTATTTATACTCGTAGTTGGATTTTGGCATGTATTTTTATTTTTCTAGACTTGCGAAATTTTGGGTTTTCTCGTATTTGGGTTTCGGTTCGGCTCGATTTTAGTTGGTTTGGTTTGGTTTGATTTTAAACCCAAAGGAACACCTTAGCTATACTCCACCCTCATTTCACCACAACCCACCCTCATTTCACCACAACCCACCCTCATTAATATCTCCACCAACCTTCTCTCTCCTCATTACTCTTCCATTAATTTTTCCATCATCTTCTTCCTTCTTCCACGCAACATCCCACCCATAGGCAAGTGCACCTTGCCATAAAACAAGAATCCATTTTGATTTGTCCATTAGATAGATTAGCCCTCTAGAAACAACATTAGAACTTGTCATTTTTGATTTTGGTCCATGGATTTCCATAGATCTAAGCTTCCCCTATTTTCAGATTTACATGGTTTTGATCTATTTATGTTGGATTTTTGTGGGTTTTGATGTTCCTATGTTGGGGAGAATCAAATTTCACCCAAGATAGAACTTTAAAAATTCGGATTTGGAGTTGTGATGGCCAAGTTGTGGTATTTTGAAGTTTTGGAACCATTGGCGCTCCTTCTCAACAAATGGAGAAGAAGACCCGCCTGCGCCGCGCCTTTGCGCGCGCGCTGAACCCGCCTGCGCCGCGCTCTTGCGCGCGCGCTGATCTCGCCTGCGCTGCGCCCTTGCGCGCGCGCCAGTCTTGCGCTGGCACGCCTTGCGCGCTGCCCAGCCACCCGCTTGCGCCGCACCTTGCGCGCGCCTAGCCCCCGCGCTAGCCGCGTCCTGCGCACGCCGCCCCGCGTGCTGCGCTCTTGCGCGCGCGTCATCTCCGCCTGCGCGCCTTGCGCGCCCGGCCTGCTGCGCCCCCCCTTGCGCACCCTAGTGGCCGCGCCCCCTTGCGCGCCCTAGTGGCCGCGCCCCCCTTACGTGCCCTACTGGCCGCGCCCCCCTTGCGCGCCCCCTGCGCACCCTAGTGGCCATGCCTCCTACGCACCCTAGCGGCTGCGCCCCTTGCGCACCCTAGTGGCGGCGCCCCCGCGCCCCCTAGCCCGAGCCTTTGCCCGGCGCCCTTTGGGCTGCCTCTTGGCCTAGCACACCTTGTGCCATGGTGTCCCTTGGTTTTTCCCTTGGTCTTTGCCTTCTCTTGTTGATTTGTGTTCTCTGAGATTTCTTGCCCACAGCACGACTTGATCTGACCCGACACGTCTTGACACGAATTTAGTAGGAATTGACTTGTGGCCTTTTAACTTGTAACCTGCAACCTGTAATCAATCCCCGGTAACTTGATATCTTGATAGCGGTCGCCGCGGCGCACTCTTGACTTGACTCGACTTGATAACGGGTCGTACTTGACTTGTCCCTGACACCGTGGGTGTTCTTTCTTGTTGCTTGTGCAAATCTACTTGTCTTGTCTTGCATCATGTCTAGGACGTGACTTCCTGGGTACCACGGCCAGGGATTCGCGCTAATATGGATTAGGCTAATGATTAGATCAAACTAGAACATAGAGAATTTTCAGTCACAAGCAATCTCGTTATCTGGGCGCTTTAAAGGACTTGTAGCTTGCCGACGAGTAGAGCACATTTCCAGCACACTGTCACTACTAAAATATGCTATATTAGCGACGTATTTTAGCGACGTAAGAAAAGAACGTCGCTATATATGTAATATAGCGACTCCCGTCATGTGACGTCGCAAATCGTCGCTAACCAGCGACGTTCAGCGACATTACATAATTTACGTTGCAGAATAGCGACGTTCGGCGACAGAGTATTAATATATGTCGCCATGTAATAAAGTTTTGCGACGTTTAGCGACGTCGTTAGTTGACGTCGCTAAATGTTTTACTTAGGGCACGCTGTTTCCTTTTCCCCCTCACTCGAAAGTTTTCCAAAATTTTCAGAATCCCTCTCCCCCCCCCCCCCCCGGCGACTCTCTCCCCCCCCCCCCCCCCCCCGCGACTCTCCCCCCCGGCGACTCTCTCCCCCCCGCCCCCGGCGACTCGCTCCCCCCGCCCCCGGCGACTCCCTCCCGCTCCGACGAGCTCCTCCTCCCCCAATCCGAGATCCTCCTCCTCTCCCTAGCTCCTCCTCCTCCTCCCTCTTCCTAAGGTAAACCCTAACCCTAACCCTAACTCCTCTCCCCCCTCCTCCTCCTCCTCTCACACACACACACGGACACACACACACGGACACACACACACACACAGACACACACACACACAGACACACACACACTGACACAGTTCTTTTTGTGTTTTGATAACTCTTTGTTAAGAGCAAACCTGGGTTTTGGTTTTAGACTATTAAAACTGAATTGGTTGTTTGTATAAACTGTGTATTAATGTTTAGGACTTGGGTTGTGTTGATTGATGAAACCTGAGTTTAGCTTTAAACTGTCAAAACTGAGATTGATAGGTTGTGTATAAAATCTGAGATTTAACATGTTCTTTTGACTATTTGTTAATTCACAAAATCTGAGAATGAGGGGGGAAAGAATATTGTTTCCCTTAACTATTTTAGTGTTTTCCTATCACTCTATACACACAAATTCACACCACACACACATTTGCCTGCCACCTTGTAACACTCACACACCACCTATCACTCTTTACACATGTACACACACCTATTAGCTAAAGTCTCACATTGCCTCTCTTTGCACACACACACATTGCCATTTCCTAAATTCTATGTTCTTGAATATATATGTATATATATATAGGAGATGCGTATATAGCCTATATATTATAATATATGTGTATTATATCTAGGGATATGTATTGATGCATGTATATGTGTATATATATAAAGTGAATGAATGCTTGATGTAAATTGCTAAGTATATATAATATAGTGAGTGTGATATGTGTATATAGCCTATGGCCTATGTATGCCTGTTTGACTAGGGAGCCTAGATTGGGCTTGTACAGCCTTGTTAGACCTAGAATAGGCTTGCTAGACTAGTGTAGACTAGTTTGACCTAGTGTGGACTTGGTTGACCTAGTTTGACTTCTAGGGTTGCCTATATGTGTGTGTGTGTTAGCCTATATGTAAGCCTAGGTGAGAGCTTATGAGTGTGGTATCATGGGTGATATATGTGAGTGAGTGTGTAAGTGAGTTGTGTGGATGAGTGTGAGGTTAAATGTGTTAGATATAGGTTAGCATCTTAGGCCATATCCTAGTTAGATATGTAGTTGTTAGTATCCTATAGTGTTAGAGCCTTGGTTTGGGATACCAAGTTGGGGTTAGAAATAGGATACTAGTTAGCTATTGGTATGTGTAGATATATATTAGATAGATAGTTGGATGGATAGGTGGATAGATGGATGGGGAGTAGAAGGGGAGCTGCTGCCCCCATTCCAGCAACAGCAGCAACAAGAACAGCTGTTGTAGCAGCAGTTTACATCAGCAGTAGCACCCCCATGGCCCCCCACTTGTAGTGATTAGCACTAATGGGGGCAGGAGAGGTAATTATAGGAGTAATTAGATCTAGATCTAATTAGCACTTGGCTACAAGGCATATTCCAAGAATATTCTAGAGAATATTCCAAGTCTATTCTAAGGAATATAGCGACTCCTATCGTTTGAAATAACCACATCTTGGCTATTTGTTAAATAGATCGACCCTGAGCTCCCATGTTTAGTCGTGCCTTCAACATCATGTTCAAATGAAGGTGACAAGCAGCTGACTATGAAAAAATATGCCGTCTTGAGCTTCATAAAGAAATGCAAGATTACAAGCTCCTATGTAGTAATCTTGCATTTCTTTATGAAGCTCAATACGACATATTTTTCTATAGTCAGCTGCTTGTCACCTTCATTTGAACATGATGTTGAAGGCACGACTGAACATGGGAGCTCAGGGTCGATCTATTTAACAAATAGCCAAGATGTGGTTATTTCACAGAAGCCATGAATTACCGGAAAAATAGGAAACATCTCGTACTCCTCCCGTGAAATCGTTACCGGGAAAATAGGAAACACTAGCAAACACTTAGACGTTAGCAAACATTGTTAATTGGTGTGTTCATCTTTGCAGAATTATTTCCAAATGGAGCTGAATTACTACTTGCGGAATCGTTCATGGATGTACAATCGTCGTCCTGAAGATATGTGTGGTGTGCGGGATGAATACATAGCGGGAGTAGAGCAGTTCCTGCAGTTTGCTAAGGCGTTCCCTCAGTACATGGACGGCACCAAAATTAAGTGTCCGTGTGTGAAATGTCATAACGTAAAATATTATCCAGAAGTGGAAGTGACATATCATTTGTACTCGAGGGGTTTCACGCCTAATTACTATCAGTGGACCGCACACGGAGAACTTGTGTCGTTAGCATCAGAGCCGGAGCCTTATGTTGAGCCGTATATGCATGCGGGACCTAATTTTGTTTCAGATAATCATGCATACGACGACGGGTGCGTGAACATGGTTTTCGACGCTGCTGGGCCCAGTTTTGTTCCTGATGCAGCTGAGGAGGCACCGAATGTCGACGCTGCAAAGTTCATGGAGTTGCTGGAGAATGCAAGGACTCCATTGTATCCTGGTTGTGAGGATCATTCACCGTTGGAGGTGGTTACAAGACTTTTGAGCATTAAGTCAGATTTTAACATGTCGCAAGAATGCTACAACCGAGTGCTGGAGTTGATTATAGAGATCTTGCCGGCGGGTGCTAAGTTACCTAAAGACTTCTACCGGTCTAAGAGGATGGTGAGATCGCTCTGGATGGGATACGAGAAAATCGATTCTTGTCGCAATGGGTGCATGCTGTACTACAAAGACGACAAGGACGCAGATGTGTGCAGATTTTGTGGTGCTGATCGCTATAAGCCAACTAGTACAGGAAGGTCTACCGGTGCAAGAAGACCGACCGATTCAATGCACTACCTGCCTATAACACCGCGGTTGCAAAGATTATTTATGGTGAAAGAGACGGCCGAAAATATGAGTTGGCACATGCGAGAACAGATTGAAGGAGTGTTGGATCACCCATCCGATGGAGAAGCGTGGAAGCACTTTGATCGAGTGTATCCTGATTTTGCTTCAGATCCACGTAATGTCAGGTTGGGGCTATGTTCTGACGGTTTTACTCCTTTTGGTCTTTCGGGATCCCAGTATTCGTGCTGGCCTGTGATTGTCACTCCGTATAACCTACCGTCTTGGATGTGCATGAAGACCGAGTACATGTTTCTAACCGTTATAATTCCTGGTCCGAACAATCCCAAGAGGAACATTGATGTGTACTTACAGCCTTTGATAGATGAGTTGAATCAGTTATGGGAAGTAGGCGCTAACACGTACGATGTTTCCAGGAAGCAGAATTTTCAGATGAAGGCAACCCTTATGTGGACCATCAACGACTTTCCGGCATATGGAATGTTATCTGGATGGAGCACTCATGGCCGTCTCTCATGTCCGTATTGCATGGACCGTAGTAAGGCTTTCCGCTTGAAACACGGAGGAAAACCGTGCTTCTTTGATTGTCATCGGCAATTTCTGCCAAAAGATCATCCGTTCAGAAGGAACAGGAATGCTTTCCGTGCCGGCGTTGTAGAGAAGGGTGATCCACCGCCAAGGTGGTGCGGAGCCACGATATGGGAGGAGGTTAAAGATTTTCCAAGTGCTATCGAAGATCCTACAACTGGGTACAAGTGCGATGGATTTGGTAGAGATCATAACTGGACAAAGAGGAGCATATTCTGGGATCTGCCATATTGGAGTACCAATCTGATCAGACATAATCTTGATGTCATGCATATTGAGAAGAATGTGTTTGATAACATAATTAATACTGTGATGGACGTAAAGGGAAAAACGAAAGACAATCCCAAGGCCAGGTTGGACTTAGCAGAAATATGCAAACGCCCTGCGTTGCATTTGATACAGCAGAATGGAAAACAGTTCCTGCCGAAGTCAATCTTCTCACTGGACAAGGAGGATAAAGTGAGACTTTGTCGGTGGATCCAGGGCCTAAAATTTCCAGACGGATATGTGTCAAATCTGAGAAGATGCGTCGATCCGAAGGAAAACCAATTGACGGGTATGAAGAGCCACGATTGTCACGTATTCATGGAGAGGTTAATTCTGATTGCATTTCGGGAATTCTTACCGCAGGCAGTTTGGGATCCATTGACGGAGCTTAGCATATTCTTCAGGGACCTTTGTTCTAAGAAATTGCTCGTTGATCGTCTAGAAAAGCAAGAGAAGGACATTGCGGTAACACTGTGCAAGCTAGAGAGGGTGTTCCCTCCTGGATTCTTCGACTCTATGGAGCATTTGCCGATTCATCTATCCTACGAGGCACGTGTTGGTGGACCCGTCGAATATCGATGGATGTACCCGTTCGAGCGACATTTGAATCACCTAAAAAGAAAGGTGAAAAATAAGGCACGGGTCGAGGGTTCTATTTGTGAAGCCTATGTTCTCGAGGAGATTACAAACTTTTGTTCGATGTATTTCAAGCCTCATGTTGCAACTAATAGAACGAGAGCTTCCAGAAACGACGACGGAGATCATGAATGTAATGATAGAATACTGAAGGTATTCAATGCTTCAGGAAAGCCGTCGGGTAAAATGAAGAAGAGATATCTGAACGATGATGAGCTAAGGGCTGCTCAGGTGTATGTATTACTCAACTGCGATGAGGATGAAGTAGAGAAGCTGGAGGGGTAAGTAATTAATACGTTTACATTATTTTAATAGTGTTGATTATTAGACTATTACATTAATTGAACGATGTTGTTTTCAGCATATTTAATGATGAAGTGAGGTCAGATAGGCCACACATAACAGAAGAAGAACTAGAACAAGAAATGAGGCGTTATTTTCCATCATGGTTGAGTGCATATGTAAGACTTGAGAACTCTGTAATTACCTTTCAGTATATGCACTTGATTGAGAATGAGCTTAATTTATTTTTTCGTCGTATTTAGGTCGATAGTCCATACGCAAGACTTGAGAATGAGTCTATTAGAACGCTAGCCAAGGGACCAATTTATGCTGCAAAAATATGGCCAAGCTACTGTGTTAATGGGTTCAGGTTCAGGTCAACAACTTGCCCGATCAGAGACAACTTTGTGGATCTCGACTCCACCAAAAACAGCTGTTTGTGTATCAGATCTTCGAACTACAAAGATGTTGATGCGGGCAACGATTTCTACGGCATCCTACGGGAGATTGTGGAGCTGACATATAGTTATGGAATAGAGCCTGCTAAGATTGTGTTATTCAGGTGTGATTGGTTCGATCCGATTGAAGGTCAAGGTTGGAAAGTAGACAAGCACGGTCTTGTGGATATAAACTATCGGCGTCGATATCAAGCCTATGAACCATTTGTCCTATCAAGTCAGGCTCAGCTCGTGTACTTCACAAGTTATCCTAAACGGGGAACAACAAGGTCGGACTGGTGGGCAGTATGCAAGACCAAAGCTAGAAATACCTTTGAGGTTGACGATATAGCTTATCAAGAGGATGAACTACCTCTTGTAACAAATAATATAGAAGTGGACAATACGGAAGTTCCTCATTACACATCTAATTGTGTAGAAGAAGTAGAATTATCCGAAGAGGAAGATGCAGATGAAAGTGAAGATGTAGAGGAGGAGGAAGAAGAAGAAGAAGAAGAAGAAGAGCTAAACGAACAAGATGAATTTTCAGAAGAGGATTAAATATGTACGACGCGGAGGACGTCGCGGAGGACGTTATCTTTAGTGACACTTTTGTGACAGATATTTTCCAAAAATCTGTGATGTATTTAGTGACACTTTTGAGACTATGATATTTTCCAAAAATCTGTGATGTATTTAGTGACACTTTTGGGACTATGATATTTTTCAAAAATCTGTGATGTATTTAGTGACACTTTTGGGACTATGATATTTTTCAAAAATCTGTGATGTATTTAGTGACACTTTTGGGACTATGATATTTTTCAAAAATCTGTGATGTCTATCATATAAATATGTTATTATCAGGTATGGCAGGAGGACGACGCGGACGACGTCATCATACGGGTCAGTCCAGTGTGCCTCGGGATAGGGAGGCAGATTTCGTACCCTCATCCTCATCTCCGAGTACGCCAGTGTACAGTACTGTTCCCGGTCCATTACCGGGACAGGGCAGTTCCAGCAGGTTGGCGACTGATCTTCCCTCGTCGTCCAGCATTCCACCATCGTCGTCCAGCATTCCTCCGGCGTCCAGCATTCCTCCTGCGTCCAGCACTCCTCCTGCCGACGGCTCCATGGGGAGAGCCGACGCCCAGCATATGGAGGACGGGGATGAGATTGATCCTGACCAGGCAGGAGGTGATAGCGACCCTCCATGCGCTCCACCGGGCGAGACGCGGATGGAGATTTGGACGGACGGGCCTACGAAGTAAGTTAATTAGTTAATATATATTTCTCAAATGATTATATGTTCATATATATTCATGAAATTTATTATTTTATAGATATCGGCCTCCTGCAGTACAGAGAGCGCTGGAAAGATTTCTGAGGGAGAACTATGGTGGGGCGTGGATTAACTATTCAGATGCTCCCGCCGATAGGAAGGCCTTTTGGTTGGCCCACTTCAAGGTAAAAAATTTGTTTATTTTTAAATTTTAATAATCATTTTTGTATATTATACAACTTTTCTATTTGACTTCTCGTAGAGGACCTACTTCTATCCACCACACCGGGCGGCGAAGATCGAGGGCCAATTTCCTGCCGTCGCAGGCAAGCTCATTCGTGATGCGATCCGCGACCAGAAGGATCGTGACCGCGCCGGAAAGCCGATCCAAGGTTGGATCACGCCAGAGCAGTGGATTGCGATGAAGGCTAGATTCGACGAGGACGGGTACCGGCAGCGGTCTGAGAAGGCCAAGATGGCGCGGTCGAGCGCCGGTAAGTGGTGTGGTGGCTCCATTCCTATGACGGAGCATTTTCGTCGTCTGGTACGTTTCCTATGACGGACATCATTTTATATATAGTTGGAAAGAATGTTTAATACTAATAATAGATAAATATATATTTTAACAGGTAAAAAAGGGTGAGGACCCCAACATGGTGACCGTCTTCCTGGTCACCCATCGGAGGGCTGGGGAGTTCATTGACGAGAGGGCGACGCAGGCATATGTACGTTCTATCCTTTATATTAATTTACTATAACTTAGAAAACAGGAAAATAGATATCAATATAGACTTTAGCAAACACTTAGACGTTAGCAAACATTATTCTAGGCCGAGTTTCTTCGGCTACAAGAGGAGGCGGCTGCTGCTGCTGCTGCTAGTGCGCCAGCAGAGGGAGGGGCTGGTACTTCCTTGCAGCCGCCTACAGCTCCATCGCCGGACGACCTCTGGATGACCGCCGTTGGTGGTCTTCAGAAGGGTACGTACTACGGTACGGGATCCTACGGCGCCTATTTGGCTTCAGAGTCATCCCGGGCCCCCTCTGTCAGTGCGCAGTCTCCAGCTTCGCAGGCGTCATCACAGGCGCATGATATTGCTCGTCAGCTCCAGGAGCTGCGTCGCGAGTTGCAGCAGCAGATTTCTGAGGCAGCTGGGGCCGAGCGACGATCCGACGATCCGACGATCACCGGACGATTTGATGCGATCGAGCGCAGTATGCAGGAGATGATGACTCTGCAGCAGGCTACAGCTGCTAACTTGCACACGCTCACCGAGTCTACGCAGCGCACAGAGCGTAGACAGGTCGAGCTGGAGGGGACGCAGATCGCCATGTCTGCCACACTCAATCAGGTACAGACTTCGCTTCAGGAGAGTAGTCGGAGGATGGTGAGTGCCCTGGCTGTGCATGCTGAGCGACTGCGAGAGATAGAGCAGCGTCCTCCCGGTCCATCGACGGCGCCGACTCCAGACGTTTCACTGCCTCCGGACGTTGCACAGCTCACACAGGAGCAGTACGACATCATTTTATCCCAGATGCGCAGCCGGGGTCCTTTGTGATGTCTTTTTTATTATTTGTTGTTGATACACTTGTTTCTCTGTTTGTGAGACTCTTATTTGTGGTTGACTTGTATTGGTTGAGATACTTCTTTCTCTGCTTTCGAGACTTTTATTAGTTGTATTGGGTGATGATATTGCTCCATCGTCTTTTATTGGTTGTATTGCTTGTTAGACTTTTATTGTTTGTAGACTTTTATTGATTGTAAACTTTTATTGGTTGTAGACTTGTTTTGCCATTTATCTGCGACGGGGATGACGAATATACCTACGCTGGGTTATAAGCGATGTTCTGATATACAAAGGAGGTGCTGCCCAAATTTTAAAAAAATATAATGTGTATTTTTGTGATGATGTGTGTCTGTGTTTACAGTGAATGTGAAATACAGTGTTCGGAACCATCGACAGTTTCGATTACTGTTGTATGTTTTATCTTGGATAGAAAGAGCAACAGTTCAGGGTGTACTTCTGAGAGCTTCATTTTCACGGCCTTCACTTTCTCGGGATGTCGTAAAGGATCCCGAGAAGGTGAAGGACGTGAAGAGGAAGCTCTGAGAAGTGCACCCTGAACTGTTGCTCTTTCTATCCAAGATAAAATATAGAACAGTAAGCGAAACTGTCGATGGTTCGAACACTGCACTTCACACACACTGTAAACACAGATACACAGCATAACAAAAATAGCAATTATTTTTTTAAAATTTTTTTTTATACCATCTGCGACGTATAGCGACGTTCGGCGACGTCTAGCGACGGAGAGAAGACGTCGCTATACGTCGCTAACGTGCTGACGTGGCTGACATGCCATGTCATCGTATCTAATGGTCAATGCGTCGCTAAGTTGTCGTCCTACGTCGCCAATCTGGCGACATACACTGTAGTCGCTAGACGTCGCTAAATTAGCGACGTCTAGCGACAAGTCATCTAACGTCGCAAATAGCGACGAACTGCGACGAATTGGCCATCTGCGACAAGCCATTACGCGACGTCAAATTTTCGTCGCTAAATCCGTCGCAGTTCTGGTTTAGCGACGGATTTTCCTCATTTAGCGACGTATTCTAACGTCGCTAATATGTGTTATTTTAGTAGTGTGTCATGTGTTGCACCCTCTAAGTCACCTAAGGGTATATCGTCTCTAAGGCGATGTACCCAATCATACTCTCAACCCGCGGAAGGATAACTGGATAGTCTGCAGGGCCTGGGACTGGGAATTTCTCGTTTGTATCTTGTTAGTAATTAGGCTTGTGATAACCCTAATTAGTTAAGTGGTAAGCCGTAGTAATTGCTTGGCCGCTTGTGAATGGATGGTGTCCAGCCTGGTCTAAGTCCCGTCTAAGTCCCTGTACCTGGTACTCCTGTACATGATTGTTTTACTTATCTTAACAATAAATGGATAGAGACAAGTACTATTCAGGCGAAGGGTTACAACCCCGGTCCTTGTCTGGTTTACGGGTTGTAATTTGGCTCCCGGAATGGTTCTATGTCCTTAATCGTTTATTGTCCTGTTGCACTCTTTATTACTTTTACCTTTCTTCCATTTTCTTATGTTCTGATATGCTGGATTTTGTTCTTATTTCGTGGCCTCCTTTGTGGCACTTGCTCTTTCTGGGGTTTGACCCAGCTGGTTTTGTGTGGACAGATTTCGGAGCAGCACCCGAGGATCTACCGAACCTCCAGCCCGATGGTGGCGACTAGAAGGAACCCGGGCTACGAGTGGGTTTTTCCCTTTTGTTGCCTACTACATTGTAAAATTATTCTTTTGAGGCGTTTAGCCGACGAGCACCTGTTAGCTCGATGCATATTTACTTACTGTCTGCCTACGGACTGTAAACATGATTAACAAATCCTAGGGTTGATCATGTATGACTAAACTCTTGCTAGTCCTTGCATTTTGTACGACTAGCTTCATGATCAGCTGAATATGTAATATTTGGGACGCTTTTTATTGTATATTTGGTGGTCTAACATCTTGTAACTATATTACTTGCTTGAGATTGAGACAATAGGCTTGACCTTAAGAGACTGTTGGCTTGTAGTAAACCCTCATATCTAGACAACCGTGACCGTATAGCGAGATGAGTTCCATTTCAATATACGTAGCTGGCTATGTACGCCCCCGCTCTCCAGTATTCTGGTTCTGGGGCGTCACATGGTTTAAGTGGTGGCCCATGCAGGTCCTGGCATTCAAGAAATGTGAGGGTTTACCGAATAGATGTCTCAATCAGTACTCGTCCTTGACTTCCGTTCATATTCTCTGCATCTCTGGATTCTTGCCCTAATCATGTGCTTGTATCGTTGATCTGTCCTGGTCCTTCCTTATTGTTTCCTATGTCGTTTTCTTCAGTGGCATTGTTCATGAACCTGCCGATCAGCAAGGCGGAGCAACTCCCGTGGACCAGCCGTAACCCGGAGATCAAGCCCAGCATTCCGGAGTAGCCTCCAGAGTTATACCTACTGGAGGAGAGCCCCCAGTTCAGCCCGTTCAGCTTGCCGAGCCGGATGATGGTACCTTGGTAGGTCTCATCAGGGCCTTGATAGCTTCTCAAGATCGCAGAGGAGACGCCTTGCACCAGGCAGTGGCAGATGCTTTGACCAGAGGCGGTCATCCAGGGAACAGCGCGGCCAACAGCTTCAAGCGCTTGAACCCTCCATTCTTCGACGGCAGCGAATATGCGATTGCCGCGGACGCTTGGCTTCAGGATACCGAGGTGGTTCTGGAAGCAGCTAGGACGCCTGAGAATGAGAAGGTGGCGGTGGTGCGCCTGCAGTTGCTGGACTTAGCTCGCAGTTGGTGGGCAGCGCAGGCCATGGGATTAGTGGCACCCATTGCTTGGGCAGTGTTTAGAGAAAGATTCCAGACGAAGTATTTTGATGATGTAGCTCGGTACGACCTGCAGACGAGATTTACCAACTTGAAGCAAGGAAGCAGAACGGTCGATGGTTATGCATCTGAGTTTTCTAGGCTCAGTAGGTTTGCCCCCACCTTGGTGGCGACCGAGTTTGATAGGGCTCAGCGGTTCCAGCAGGGGCTGCATTTGGAGATCTTGTTGGCAGTCGAGCAGTTCAAACACCAGACGTTCGATGCAGTATTGAGGGCAGCTAGGAGGCATGAGTACACCTCCCAGAGGATCGTGGATAGGACCGGAGGTAGGAAGCGATCCCACAATCAGATGCACCAATCATCAGCTCCAGCCCCGGCAGCTAGAGGTTTGACCATTGGAACTCCGAGGCGGGCGGCCTCAGTGACGTCGGTTCAGCATTCGACCCCGACGTACCCGCAGCAGAAGCAGAAGCAGACTTCCGCGATGGGGTGTTCTCATTGCGGGAAGCCAGGGCACGTGGTGGCAGATTGTCGCAGGGCGCAGGGATTGTGCCTGGCTTGTGGAGCGGCAGATCACAAGATAGGGGCCTGCCCGAATAGGGGTAGTTCGTCCTCTTCTAACCTAACCAGTCCATCGGTTAGGGGACCAGCACCTATGCAGCAGCAGCAGTACCCGAGGCCATTGTTGCCTCAGGCCTAGGCGTTTTATCAGCAGAACCAGCAGCAGTATACCCAAGCCCAAGTGCAGAGCAGGCAGAGAGGTTTCCAGCAGAGGGGACCCGCAACTAGAGGACAAGGTCAGGCCATGATGATGACTATGGAAGAAGAAGTTACACCAGGTGAGGTAGTGGCAGGTACTATTCTCGTCAACTCCTCTCCAACATTGGTATTATTTGATTCTGGTGCATCGCATTCATTCATGTCTGCACGATTCGCGACACGGATAGGATTGGAGCCAGAGTCATTATCAGTGAGGCTAAATATACTTACTGGTAATGGTCTTGTGGGAGTAGATCGAGTGTTTTCCTCTTGTCGGATCGTAGTTAGCGGTAGAGAGTTCCCTGCTAGATTTGTAGAGTTCCCTATGGCAGACTATGATGTAGTCTTAGGCATGGATTGGTTGAGGAACCAGTATGCTAGGATAGACTGCCATGTTGGCAGGGTTGTCTTTAGTATTCTAGGTGAGCCAGAGTTTTTATTTTCCAGAGGCGCAGTGGAACCATCTTCTCCAGTATTGCGGATGGCAGTAGCAGCGGTACAGTTACCCAGGACAGTTGAAGAATTTCCAGATGTCTTCCCAGAGGAACTTCCAGGAATGCCGCCAGAGCGGGAGATTGAGTTCACCATAGACTTGATCCCCGGGACAACACCAGTATCAGAGCGAGTCTACCGGATGGCGCCTTCAGAGTTGGAGATTTTGTACAAGATGATTGAAGAACTCAGGGCCAAGGGATTCATTCGTGCAAGTGGATCGCCTTGGGGAGCCCCGATACTTCTTGTGAAAAAGAAGGATGGTACGTCCAGGCTATGTGTAGATTATCGTACCGACACGCACAATACATTCCAGAATATACAAAAAATATAAAGAAAAAATACTATCCGCAACGAACAATGTCAATATATAATATCCTCAACAAACCAAATCAATATCCGCAAATACGTACAAACTCAGTATCCTCAACGAAAAAATTGAATATCCCTAAATACGTGCAAAGTCAAAAATATAGTACAGTCCAAAAATGCAAAAACGAAACTACTGATCGCCTGGAGCTGGACCCGGAGCTGGAGGAGCGCCACCAGATGACGCACAAATACCGCTCGAGTGAGCCAAAGGCATGCAGCCACTTCCTGTCACGTCCCGCTCCCGTAAGAGCGATCGTCCTCGCTAAGGCGTGATGCCGCACGAGCCTAGATTGCGCTCGTACAAGGCGGGTTCCATAACGACCGATTTCAGCAGCTGCGACGGGGTCGTCGCACAGAAGTCCCAAGCAGAGATATTGAACACACAGCGAAAAATTTAGAACAAACACAAGTTATTCAAAGAAGCTCTTTATTGATATTGAAACAACAGTTACATTGGGGGCGCAAGGCCAAGATTACAATCACTCAAGCTCACTCTTCTCACATTTTACAAGTTCACTCAGCTCTCTCTCATCTCTCAATACATGTCTCGAGCCAACGGATGCTTCGGAAGGCGACGTCCATACATTATGTCCCGTATAAGTCTTTACTCCATGCGGCCGCGCGCTTCGAATCGCCAAGGAACTCCATGCCTCGACACATCCAAGCGAGCTCCACGCCACGAGCTTCTACCTGTGCCTGCACATGTAAACTATGTGGGTGTCAGTACTCAACTGTACTGGTGGAATGAGCTCCTCGCCCACCCATATAAAACCGACACGTTGTTTTACTTTGTGCAACATAGTCCCTTCTTATCAATTGTCTTTCTACTCTTGCCTTAGGATCAGTTTTAGGACAGACGTCTTGGCCTATTTCGTGTTTCAAGACCATTTCGTGCTTGCAACATTCAACGTTAACCTATCAAGTCGTGTTTGCCTTACGGCACTTAATCAGAGACGCAACTACGCGATGAGGCTCCATTTTCATGTGATCGTGCTAAGAATCCTTTGTGCCGTGCCTCGCAACTATGTGCGACTCAACCATATCGCCGCCTCGCGGCCCTTTTCTACTAAATCATCAACTGACCCAATCAAGACTTGTGGGTTAAGTGTCACTCGACCAACTTTGCCTTGCGGCCTTTCCTGACTTAGACTCAGGACCACTCACATCCAAACTATGTAACTTATATGCCGACAACATAAGACTCGACGCCACATCTCGTGCCGAAGCACGTCGCCTACGTTGCAGCTAAATCTTAGGCCCAACATTTTGTGTTCCAACTGTACACACACATTCAACTCAACTTCCTTGATATACTACACTCAATACTCGACTCAATCCAAAGGCATACACGCGGATCGCCGCCCATGCCGACTCATCTATATGAACTAGTCACTAGGGCCCAGCCCTATAATGGACTCCCTTTTAGCTTTTGATTAGACGGATGCCCCTTGCCAGCGCGAATAGCTAGCTCCGCTGCAAGTCCCCGCCTAACCCGTGCGGTCATCCAGCACAGCTATGAATGTCTCTATCGCAACGGTTCCCCTGGGCCGCCGGGGTCGCCGTTTGAGAAACAGATTTATTTTACCTTGTACAAGTTGTCCAATGACCATGCAAGACTCGACTCAAACTGACGTCTCACACAGTCATTCTACTTCTAGTGTTACCAACTATTTCAGGGCTAAGTTCAACACTTTTTCACATCTGAGATCTTGCCTCGACGACCCGTAGTCGCGAGCATTCTTCTTTCTTGCCTCAACGACCCAGTCGTGAGCATTCTTCTTTCTTGCCTCAACGACCCAGTCGTGAGCATTCTTCTTTCTTTCTTGCCCTATCATTTCACTCAACTCAAGAACAACTATTGAACACTTTCCAAACTCAATGAATCAATCGTGGCCCGTGCCTTAAAATACTAAATCCGTGCCATCGTGTCTCAAACCAACATGAAACTCTATGTGACACCACCGCCCAAGTCATACTCTATGTGACGAGCATTATGATCGTGAGACTATGTGGTTATACCCGGCCGTAGAACTCATAGGGCCGTGCTTGGAATGTCTTAGGTCGACCACCATCACTTTGCCTAACTTAATCAAGCCTACAACTTAACCCAAGGGACGAGCAAAGGCTATGCCAAGCCTTGCGTTACAGAAGCGTGCATGCTTTATCGAGCATTTACGCGGACGACGCCTATGACTTAGGCTAATTCACAGTTTTGTGTCGAAGACCAACTTTTCTTCTCCCAAGGCACGGGACGAAGGACCGAGTGTCATTTTCAAAGGACGCCGTGCACCGACTCTATGCCGACCGTTGGACCTTTCCATATTCTAACTCCATTCGACCCGTCGGGATTATTCCCTTTAGTTATGTGGATTCATCTCTTTTATTATTATGCCTACCTGTGCAAGTTGAAACATGCGTTTTATTATGTGAAGGCAAAGATGAGGCAAGTTCACCGAAACTACCCCACCTGAGCGAGCGGTCGCCTTGACCGAGCAATGTCTCCGAGTAGCCGTTGCAAGGCTAAGTCCGAACGCCGTCGGCGTTCCTATTCCTCCGATTGACTGAGCAGGACGGGACACTACACTTTCCTCCCTCCATTCACCCTGTCCCTCTCTCATGCTATCAACGTCACAACTTTTCCAGTGCTGCTCCCTCTAATGATGATGAACGCAAAAATCAAAGACCCCCTCTCCTTTCTCACAGTTCTCACAACAAGAAGGATCAGTGCTTTCTAGTTCTCTTCCATCCATCAATTCCTCCGTTCTGATCAAGCATCTTCCTTCTCCCTCCTCCACCATGGCTCTGGACCCATCTCCTCCTTCCTACTTCCCTTCTTCTTATTTGACTCTCTCAGCCACATATGATATCCACCTCAAGTGCAGAGTCGGGGGAGAAGAAGTGGGCAGGAAGATGAGGGGGAAGCAGCACAGCCGGCAGCATGATCCGGAGGAAGTACAGAGGTTTTCTTCAACATCCGAAGGAGAACTATAAGGATATATCTTTTCACAACATGTCACCTTGTCAAAGACCCTTAATGTGACCACCATGCTGTCAGGAACCTCTCACTCGAGCTCTACACGAAGGATGTCCACTTGAGCTCCGGGGCAAAGTTTTGGCTCGGAGCAAGAATCTGTTGACGGAGCACATCCACCATGCTGTCAGAAAAAAAAATAGTAACGGTGAGAGACCCATCTGAGTAGGACGTATACTCTGATAATATCTCCTCCAACACTCAATCCCACTACTGATATCATTCTTGTAAAGGTGATCTCTCAGAGTATACGTTCTACTCAGATGGATCTCTCAGAGTATCCTCTCTGGTTGGTTGTCGTATCATCATTGCCGAGGGATGAGGGTCGGAGGACAGTCAACTTCATCTACGGCTACATAATTTTTGCCTCGCCAGTCGAATGGCTGCAGGGACTATGTCCTGATCACCATGTTGTAGTCCAATACAATCCAGAGATTGACACAGTACTAATTCATATATGTAGTCCAATACAAATAGTCTAATACAAAAACAACCCAATACAAATAGTCCAATACAAATAAGTACTAATAGCTAATGAGAACCACGCAGCTCACGCAAACGCTCATTGATACGATCACGCAACCACCTCGAATAATTGGGATCTTTGGCGTGAGGAGAGATGTAGTCCCTTGCAAGTTCTGCATGAATAGAACTCCCGGTCTCACTAGCTACCGGTGCCACTTCCTCCTTAACAGTAGGAGGAGCCACCTCAGCATTCACTGTTTTCCTCAAACGACGTGCCGCTCCTCGGATCATGGGTGCCATCTGGTAAGATCGATATTCACAAATAATAACATAAGCAAGCTAACTAAAGGAACCATCATGTAATTTGAGTACATTTTCGAAAGCAGGTAAAGTACAAAAAATTCAATTTTTTGCCAAGTGTGAGAACGGATGGCTCAGAACACAACCCAAGATTCATTCTAGCATACATTAGTGTGAATCATCTATGTTCTGTATATATGGTGTAGTATATGTTCTTATCGTATCTAGTATCTGAAGAATGTAGCAGAATCAAGATGAACTCACATAATATAATACTAACACATCATCTACTACTATATAAGATATAGTGATAGGTTGTCGTATCATCATTGCCGAGGGATGAGGGTCGAAGGACAGTCAACTGTATCTACGGCTACATAGTTTCTGCCTCGCCAGTCGAATGGCTGCAGGGACTATGTCCTGATCACCATGTCGTACCGTAGATTAATGCAAATGGAGCTGGAGCTGGAGCCAAAATACAGTACTACTTCACCATGTCGTACCATTTTACTCTCTCACTCTCTCTCCTCCCCCCCTCCGGCGCTCTCACACTACTAATTCCTATGTGTTTTAAGTGTGAGAACGGATGGCTCAGAACACAACCCAAGATTCATTCTAGCATACATTAGTGTGAATCATCTATGTTCTGTACATATGGTGTAGTATATGTTCTTATGGTATCTAGTATCTGAAGAATGTAACAGAATCAAGATGAACTCACATAATGTAATACTAAGACATCATCTACTACTATATAAGATATAGTGATAGGTTGTCGTATCATCATTGCCGAACGATGAGGGTCGGAGGACAGTCAACTTTATCTACGGCTACATAGTTTCTGCCTCGCCAGTCGAATGGCTGCAGGGACTATGTCCTGATCACCATGTCGTACCATAGTTTTTGTCTCGCCAGTCGAATGGCTGCAGGGACTATATGTCCCGATCACCATGTCGTACCATAGTATCTGAAGAATGGCTGCAGGGACTATATGTCCCTAACCCGAACCCTACCCCAGCCGCCCTCGCCCTCCTTGCCCCACCCCCCCAGCCACCCCCCACTCACCCCCAACCACCCGCATCCCCCCTGCAGGGACTGTTGTAGGCTAAGGTATTGGATTTACCTTATTAGGGTAAGGTATTGGGTTACCTTATTAGGGTAAGGTATTGGGTTACCGATATTGTGAACCTAGGTTGAAAGCATAATATGGTTGTAAAAGCATAATAAGGTATTGGGTTACCGATCCGAAACTGCCGATACTACCGATATCGCCGATATCCTATTTCTTAAACTAGGGTTTGTCATATCGCCGAAACTACTCATTGTATTTGTACCCCGCGCTGTCACGCCCCGCTCCCGTAGGAGCGATCGTCCTCGCTAAGGCGAGATGCCGCACGAGCCTAGGTTGCGCTCGTGCAAGGCAGTTTCATAACGGCCGATTACATCGGCGACGACGGGGCCGTCGCACAGAAGTCCCAAGCAGAAATATTGAAACATGCAGCGGAATTTAAGAACAAGTACACATGAACACAAGTCATTCAAAAGAAGCTCTTTATTGATATTGAATACAAGATTACATTTGTGGGCGCAAGGCCAAGTTACAAGTCTTTCGTGCTCACTTTTCTCTCATTTACAAGTCACTCTGCTCTCTCTCATCTCTCGATTACAATGGTTGAGCCAACGAAAACTTCGGAAGGCGATGTCCATACATTATGTCCTGTATAAGTATTCAATCCACGCGGCCGCACGCTTCGAATCGCCAAGGGACTCCGTGCCTCGACGCATCCAAGCGAGCTCCGCGCCACGAGCTTCTACCTGTGCCTGCACATGAAACACTGTGTGGGTGTCAGTACTCAACTGTACTGGTGGAGTGAGCTCCTCGCCCACCCATACATAATCGACACATTTCATTTACTTTGTGCAGCTTAAACCCTTTCAATTGTCTTTCTAGTCTTGCCTTAGGATGCATTTTAAACAAGACATCTCGGCTTATACTTAGCGATGCAACGACAAGGTCGTGCAACGACGGGGTCATGCTATAATGCCAACGTGTGTTTCGATCGAGGCAGTGCCTCATCACTCAAGTACTTGACCGAACTGCAACTCGGGACGGCAGGGTCGTGCCACATTCTACTCGCGACTTAGACATATTCAAGACAATGCTATGCCGAGGAGCAACTTACGCGAACTCGGCCGTGCCAAGACCTTTGTTTAAACTCAAGCGCCTCTAGACCAATTCTCGTGCCAACGATTTAAGTGCCAAGGACGGCAATGGGACGACTCGTGCAGGCCGTGCCTCTAGACCTTGCTTAGACTTGTCTGTGCTTCAAGATGAGGTCGTGCCTAACGACTCCCTGACTTAGCCAACTTTGCCGATACGCGAAAGCCAATACGCGAATGCCAATACTTGATACGCGGAAGCCTTGCTTTGTGCCGAAGCACGTATTTTGCTAACTTAGACAAGACTTGTGAAATATAGTATTACTTTCATGAACATCCCGACGCCAAGTATCGTGCTAAGCATGGTACCTATGCTGCAGCCCATTCTTAGGCCCAGACCTTGTGTTACCGACTAGACATGATTCAAGTTCTAGACTCCATCCAAAGGCATACACGCGGTGTGCCGCTATCTGCCGACACATCTACATGAGTGGTCACTAGCAATGTCAAGCTATCTTGGACACGGCTCGGCGGGGGTATCGGTCCGCCCTTCTAAGGGTAGCTAGCCCCGGAAGCGCCGATACTCCCATGCGGTTATCCGGCATCCTGGTTGAGCCGCACTCGCTTCCCCCGGGCGAATGATCCCGGTGCCCCGGTGGAGATCATTCGAAAAGACTACACCTTGTAGACAAGTTGTCCAATGACCATGCAAGACCCAATTCGATCTATCAAATCCTTCCTTAACATGACCATGCAATCCTTCTTTCTATCAAAGACTTAACGAGACTCCCAAGTATGAGGGACCGATCTCGTGTGCGGGACATTTCAAGACTTAGTGAGACTCCCAAGTGTGAGGGATCGATCTCGTGTGCGGGACATTTCAAGACTTAGCGAGACTCCCAAGTATGAGGGACCGATCTCGGCGACAACAAGTCGCGTGGACTTCCTTTGTTCGTGGCAAGCTTTTCACTAAACCGACCGTAGCTCGTGCCTTAGACAGACCTGGTTCTCTAGGCGACGCTAACGCTCAAGTCATATACTTTACACGACGAGCCTTATTCTCAAGGGACTACGCGACTTGACAACCGCAGATAGAGCGGGACAGTGCTAGAATTGGCTTCGATAGCTTAGCACAACTCTTGTCTAACTTATTCGGGCAATGACTCGACGAGCAAAGGCTACGCCGAACTTCGCATCGAGGGAACGTGCTAGGCACGGGGTCGACTTGAATAACCAACTGCTGGGTGCCTAGACTTAAGCCAACAAGCCGTGCAAGACGACTAAACTTGCGGGATGTGCGAAGGCTATGCCAAGCCTTGCGGGACAGGACCGTGCATGCTTTATTAAGCATTCATGCGAGCGACGCCTATGACTTAGGCTTATTCGAGTGTTGGGACGAAATGACGGGACCGTGCATGCTTTACCAAGCATTCACGCAGGCGACGCCTATGACTTAGGCTATTTCAAGTGTCGGGACAACTTAGCAACTTAAGCCAACTTCCTTCTCCCAAGCCACGGGATCGAAGGATCGAGTATCATTTGAAAGCACGCTGAGCCGACTTCTATGTTGACCGTGGGACCATTTTCCATGTTCTAAGACATTCCGACCCGACGGGATTATTCCCTTAGCTATGTGCGTTCGTAGCTTTTAGATTAGCCTACTTGTGCAAGTTGAAAACATGCGCATTATTATGTGAAGGCTAAGATGAGGCAAGTTCACCGAAACTACCCCACCTAAGCGAGCGGTCGCCTTGACCGAGCAATGTCTTCGAACAGCCGTTGCCGGGCTAAGTCCGAACGCCGTTGGCGTTTCGATTCCTCCGATTGACTTTGCGGGACGGGGCACTACAACATACACCACTCAGAACAAGTCTCGTCCTCGAGACTTTCCTGAAGGCAAGCCATCCTACCATTTCTATGGCCAAGACTTAATCGTACGCACACTGCCTACGCGTTTCTTCGATTCCGAGCCACGCTCTCATGACTATCAATCTTTCCGTTAACATTATTTCACGTTCATGACACTCTTCCATTCCCCAAGTCGCGCTGGAACTCAACGTATCACTTGGCTGGATCGTGCACGCATTTCAGGTGTCCCTAAAATACATGCATTCAGCCAAGCCGCATGATAGAGAATTTGTCATTCTCACTCGAGTCGCATCGTGCACATACTCAGGCGTCCCTGAAATATATGCATGTCAGCCGAATCTCGTGAGCAGGGTTTCCTATATTCGTGATTCACGCTATCCATCCATGCCAATCCTCAAGATCAATCTTTTCGATTGCTAACACTTGAAACAGGGCGTCTCGCCTAACCGCTAGGCTATTTCTTTTCGAGGCTAAGTCAATGTCAGGATTTGAATCATAGTTCCCCAACAATAATGCCAACACTGACCCCAATCCTAGGGTCAAACCATAGTCGGTAGTACGGGGTTTTCTACCCACGCTTGCGTCACTCAGATTTCTAAACATCAAGCATGATCGCCTAGTTCGCATCAAGGCATTCGTTGTGCGTATTCGAATCCATTCAAATCACCAATTCTAACCAATTCATGTATTCAATTACGAGGTCATCTAGCTCGACAATACGTTGTGCCCCAATCTCACGCGAGTCCGATTATCCACGGCGGTTCATGAATCACCATGCAACACTCCCGCGGAATAATCATTCTCATCGGGGCGTAACTCTTGTTTGAGTTTAGACTAACTCATTCTCGATACGCGGATTGGACCTACTCAATCCTCAAATTCAATCGACAAGCACACCAAATCATTCTCGAGTCCACCTTCGCGTCAAACCACAAGTCGAAGCATACAAATTGCCACGCCATGCAAGTTCGATTACCCCCGCTGTATGAATCACCATACCAGCGCTCACGCGGAGTGATCGCCCTAATCGGCGCGACGCATGTGCGAAGCTGGAGTGGCGCTCGCATAAGACAAGAATGTCGAAGTTGTGGTTATCGGCAAAGCAATTCCAAACATTTTGTTTTCGTCCAAGCCAATATCTCAATTCGATAGTGTAGACTCTCTGATTATCATATGAGTATTTCCTATTTTTCATATGATTTATCTCTCTTGTCGTTATTTTATTGATTATTGCCTGTGGATAAGAGATCAGATTTAGGCCATAGACTGCTTGCATGCTAGGATACCCAGCAAGATTGACAGCCACGATCGCCGTATGACGTTTTATACCTCATACGGAGTAGCTGGCCTAGTCCGTCCCCGTATTTCGGTACTGGGGCGTGACAGATAGTCTGTTTGTCATTCATTCAATTAGAAAATCCTCGAGCCAAGTTTATCTTTTCCTCGACACATTTCAATATCCCGAGTATAGCATCCAGCGGAACAATAACATTTGCACGATCGTCATTCGCCGAGTCAGAGTACCCCCGAGTTATCGCATATCGATCTTTGATACGCCTCAATACCATCGACGATATGCGTAACCTAACGATCTTCCTTTGCAACCAATTTCGAGTCGTGCGACTGATGCTATTGTCCGAGTTGGATATTCCACAATTTTCTCGATATTCAAGATCAAGTTCGATCGCTATTCCTCAAGCTCGTTTCAAGATCGTTGTTCAAAACCCAAGTCACATTTCATTTGTATCAATCCGGAATCGTACGTGCGATCCTCTAAGTTTCCTCGATCAAGACCATTCATTTTCATTCATCATTCCGAATCATTTTCTAACATGCGTTGCCCATTCACAAGTTGTCCGAACGACATCTCGTTCGGGACACATGAAGTCACGATCGACTAAGCGTGACGCGTTCTAAGGCTCCGCGCGATCGCATCGCCTCGCCGTTACTCGTAATCCTAAATTTTGTTCGAATGATTTCCAAGAAAATCCATACACCACTCGGATTTGAGCCATCCGATCTAGTCCTCAATCACGTTCGCATCATGCGCTAAGATATCCTTCAGATTCGTTCGACGAATCTCTAGCGTAATCGCTAACGTCGTATCGACGCGCTAGGTCGATCGCACTATTTCCTCAAAATCCAAGTCAATCCTCCGTGTACGCCTAAGCGTTAACTCGATAGCGTTCCTATCGATAGACACTCTAAGTGTATCTCCGTTCCCGACCGAGCAATACTTGTTATCGTTCGCGATTCGTTTGCACCAAGGGTCGAGGTGCGCGACGCACAGCACAACTTAGCCAAAAGGCCGTGTGCAAAGCTATCTCGTGCGGACTATTTTCCGAGTTTGCACGCTCACTTGCTAAGGTCGATGTAGGACTATTCGGGCACACGCACGACTTTGCTAACATTAGCACGTGTTCTCTATCGAGTCAAGTTTGCAACGTTCGGCACAAAGGCCCTTGCCTATCGATGCGTCCGATTCGAAAATATTTAGACTTATTGTATGGACATGCCGAGGGACATTCGAGAGAGAGCGCACACTTTATTTTCCAACGGCGAGCTTTCAAAACTGAGAAATTCAACGTGAAGTCCAAGGACGTAAAGCCGTGCTCTGATACCATTATGTCACGCCCCGCTCCCGTAGGAGCGATCGTCCTCGCTAACTAGGTTGCGCTCGTGCAAGGCAGTTTCATAACGGCCGATTACATCGGCGGCGACGGGGTCGTCGCACAGAAGTCCCAAGCAGAAATATTGAAACATGCAGCGGAATTTAAGAACAAGTACACATGAACACAAGTCATTCAAAAGAAGCTCTTTATTGATATTGAATACAAGATTACATTTGTGGGCGCAAGGCCAAGTTACAAGTCTCTCGTGCTCACTTTTCTCTCATTTACAAGTCACTCTGCTCTCTCTCATCTCTCGATTACAATGGTTAAGCCAGCGGAAACTTCGGAAGGCGATGTCCATACATTATGTCCTGTATAAGTCTTCAATCCACGCGGCCGCACGCTTCGAATCGCCAGGGGACTCCATGCCTCGACGCATCCAAGCGAGCTCCGCGCCACGAGCTTCTACCTGTGCCTGCACATGAAACAATGTGTGGGTGTCAGTACTCAACTGTACTGGTGGAGTGAGCTCCTCGCCCACCCATACATAATCGACACGTTTCATTTACTTTGTGCAGCTTAAACCCTTTCAATTGTCTTTCTAGTCTTGCCTTAGGATGCATTTTAAACAAGACGTCTCGGCTTATACTTAGCGATGCAACGACAAGGTCGTGCAACGACGGGGTCATGCTATAATGCCAACGTGTGTTTCGATCGAGGCAGTGCCTCATCACTCAAGTACTTGACCGAACTGCAACTCGGGACGGCAGGGTCGTGCCACATTCTACTCGCGACTTAGACATATTCAAGACAATGCTATGCCGAGGAGCAACTTACGCGAACTCGGCCGTGCCAAGACCTTTGTTTAAACTCAAAAGCCTCTAGACCAATTCTCGTGCCAACAATTTAAGTGCCAAGGACGGCAATGGGACGACTCGTGCAGGCCGTGCCTCTAGACCTTGCTTAGACTTGTCTGTGCTTCAAGATGAGGTCGTGCCTAACGACTCCCTGACTTAGCCAACTTTGCTGATACGCGAAAGCCAATACGCGAATGCCAATACTTGATACGCGGAAGCCTTGCTTTGTGCCGAAGCACGTATTTTGCTAACTTAGACAAGACTTGTGAAACATAGTATTACTTTCATGAACATCCTGACGCCAAGTATCGTGCTAAGCACGGTGCCTATGCTGCAGCCCATTCTTAGGCCCAGACCTTGTGTTACCGACTAGACATGATTCAAGTTCTAGACTCCATCCAAAGGCATACACGCTGTGTGCTGCTATCTGCCGACACATCTACATGAGTGGTCACTAGCAATGTCAAGCTATCTTGGACACGGCTCGGCGGGGGTATCGGTCCGCCCTTCTAAGGGTAGCTAGCCCCGGAAGCGCCGATACTCCCATGCGGTTATCCGGCATCCTGGTTGAGCCGCACTCGCTTCCCCCGGGCGAATGATCCCGGTGCCCCGGTGGAGATCATTCGAGAAGACAACACCTTGTCGACAAATTGTCCAATGACCATGCAAGATCCAATTCGATCTATCAAATCCTTCCTTAACATGACCATGCATTCCTTCTTTCTATCAAGACCTAACGAGACTCCCAAGTATGAGGGACCGATCTCGTGTGCGGGACATTTCAAGACTTAGTGAGACTCCCAAGTATGAGGGACCGATCTCGTGTGCGGGACATTTCAAGACTTAGCGAGACTCCCAAGTATGAGGGACCGATCTCGGCGACAACAAGTCACGTGGACTTCCTTTGTTCGGGGCAAGCTTTTCACTAAACCGACCGTAGCTCGTGCCTTGGACAGACCTGGTTCTCTAGGCGACGCTAACGCTCAAGTCATATACTTTACACGACGAGCCTTATTCTCAAGGGACTACACGACTTGACAACCGCAGATAGAGCGGGACAATGGTAGAATTGGCTTCGATAGCTTAGCACAACTCTTGTCTAACTTATTCGGGCAATGACTCGACGAGCAAAGGCTACGCCGAACTTCGCATCGAGGGAACGTGCTAGGCACGGGGTCAACTTGAATAACCAACTGCTGGGTGCCTAGACTTAAGCCAACAAGCCGTACAAGACGACTTAACTTGCGGGACGTGCGAAGGCTATGCCAAGCCTTGCGGGACAGGACCGTGCATGCTTTATTAAGCATTCATGCAGGCGACGCCTATGACTTAGGCTTATTCGAGTGTTGGGACGAAATGACGGGACCGTGCATGCTTTACTAAGCATTCACGCAGGCGACGCCTATGACTTAGGCTATTTCAAGTGTCGGGACAACTTAGCAACTTAAGCCAACTTCCTTCTCCCAAGCCACGGGATCGAAGGATCGAGTGTCATTTGAAAGCACGCTGAGCCGACTTCTATGTTGACCGTGGGACCATTTTCCTTGTTCTAAGACATTCCGACCCGACGAGATTATTCCCTTAGCTATGTGCGTTCGTAGCTTTTAGATTAGCCTACTTGTGCAAGTTGAAAACATGGGCATTATTATGTGAAGGCTAAGATGAGGCAAGTTCACCGAAACTACCCCACCTGAGCGAGCGGTCGCCTTGACCGAGCAATGTCTTCGAACAGCCGTTGCCGGGCTAAGTCCGAACGCCGTTGGCGTTTCGATTCCTCCGATTGACTTTGCGGGATGGGGCACTACACGCGCTGCCCCGCGCGCGCCACTCCCGCTGTCCCGGAGCGCGCTGCCCCCTGTCGCCCCCCGCAGCCCCGCGCGCGCCAGCACCCCTCCCACCCCCCGCCGCCCCCCCAGCCCCGCGCTGCCCCGCGCGCGCCACCCCCCGCCGCCCCCCGCTACCCCGGAGCGCGCTGTCCCCCGCCGCCCGCCGCAGCCCCGCGCGCACCCGCCGCAGCCCCGCGCTGCCACGCTCGCGCCACCCCCGCAGTCTCCGACGCCCCCGCAGCCCACGATGCCCCCGACAGCCCACGACACCCACGACCACCGAGAGAGAGAGAGAGAGAGGAGAGGTCGCCGATTACCGCCGCGGGAGAGAGAGAGAGGAGAGTGAGGTCGCCGACGGCCGCGGGAGAGAGAGAGAAGAGAGAGTTTAAGTCCTGGCCCTTTATTTAGCGACGGACTAGCGACGGATAAAATCCGTCGCTAGACCGTCGCTCTTTTTGATACTTGCCGACGGAACATCCGTCGCTACGTCGTCGAAACATTGTCCCGCCATTTCTCTCAACAATTTCCGCCAAATAATCGACTGCATGGCGACGGTTACTTATCCGTCGCTATATCTCCGACGCCCTAGCGACGGATGAGCGACCTTTTCTCCCCCTTAAAATAAAATAAAAATTGTATCGGCTTGTCGTCGGTACGCCGTCGGTTATTTGTCGCAAATCCGTCGCTAACGCCGACGAAAGTTTTCCGTCGCTAATGTGCTGTCGCTAATTTACTGTATTTTGGTAGTGTAGAGGGATCTTTTTATTAAAAAAAAAAGTTTGGAAAATCTGTTCCCATGATTGTTTAGCGTATAAAAATTTATTTACGGACATTACGAATTTTTATATAAACAATTTATCCCACAAAACATGAGAATCATATCTCCTTAGAATATGAGAATGTGTGGATATATTTTCTTTTTGCATGGTCAATTTAATTTTCTTTCCTTTTTTTTCATAATACTCTTATTTTAATTTTTTTATATCCTTTTTCATTTATTACTTTTTTTTGTATTTTTTGTATTTTTTGCTATTTTATTTTTTTAATAATTCTTTTTGTTTTTAGGTTTTTTTAAACCTTCTTTAATTTTAAATTTTTTTTATTTTTTATTTTTTTTTCAATTCCTTAATAATGATTTTTTTTTTCATTTTTTATCTTTTTCTTTTTTAAGAAAGGTTTTTCATTTATTTTATTCTTTAAGAATTTTTGTTGTTGTTGTTTTTTTTTATCTCAGTTTTTATCCTTTTATTTATTTATTTTTTATCAATTTTATTTTGTTTTTGGAAATATTTATATATTCACCAACATAGGAATATAATTCTCCAAAAAATTTAACTACCGCAAATTTGATTCCCGATAATATATAATTTTCGATATATAGTATTGAGCATACCAAACGCCCCCAAGGCGAGTTCACCACAATTACCCATTGCTTGAATATATATATATATATATATATATATATATATATATATATATATATATATATATATATATATATATATATATATATAAAAGCTTGTTTACGTTACATTATTATTATTTTAAGTCAATTACATTATAAATCCCATATAATCGCAATTACATTACAACTCGAAACTTACAAAATTATTATTTATTTATTTATTTATTTACTAATTTTTTAAAGTTATATAATAATTTTAAATTTTCCTAATTTTTGTAGTATTTTATTTATTTTTGTTTTTTAATTTTTTGTTTTATTTTTTATTATTACTTTTTTAATTTATTGTTTTGTAATTTTTGTAACTTAATTTTAATTAATTATTTTGTTATTGTTTAAGTTATCTTTGTTTTAATTGTTTTCATTTTAATTTTTGTGTGTTAATTCGTTTTAATTTTCTATTGTTTTTATTTTTTATAAATGTTAAGGTTGGCAAAAACAAAAATATATAAATGTCACGAATATAATTGTTAAAATGATACAAATAATTATTACTATTTCATTACATGTAATCTAAATATGGTATTGTAATTCTATTACATTACAAACTCAATTCCATTACGGCTACAACCTAATTGTATGTGAAGCTCTGAGAGTTATCCTATACTAATTTCAAGTAAACTTCAGAAATACTAAATCGTTATCCTACATGTTATGGTATACTGGTGTGTGATTTTCATAACCCAAAATGTCATCTTTCCAAATGATTTTCTAAGGCTTACGACTAGGAATATACTTTTCACAGGAGGATTTGGAAGGGGGAGGGGAAGGGGAAGGTGTCTCTCTCTCAAGCTTCATCATCCTTCAAATTTATGACACAAAGGAGTTCCACTTCCCTGCAAGTTTTTTGAGGTATGACCCAACGAGTCCTTGATATGATATGTTAGTTAGTTCAGATGATATGTTAGTTGTTCAATCTTGTCTCTAGGAGGAACAAGCAAGGAGTAGTACTGTAGTCATCGACCCAGAAGAAGAGCAAGGAGGACAAGAAGAGCAGAACAACGGACACATGCTACAAAACTTAATATGTATGGTGTTCGCAGGGTTTGTAGCTATTCTGTGCGGACTACTGTCTTCCAATCTCGGAAGCAGCAGGAACGCTAGTGTAACTCGCCTCCTGATCAAATCCTGCAATTACGCGTCACTCTTCGGAAGTACATGCATTATAGCCTCGGCTGTGCTCCTCCTAGTCACCACCACCACCACCAGTATAAGTTTCCGAAGTCTAACTTCGCTTCAGAACATCCGCAAGCTATTGTTCCTCATTGCAATAGGGCTGCTCTCCATCTGTATCTTCATCTGTTTCCTTCTGGTTCAGCTATCCTACTGAACATACATACTGTAACAGGACCGGGTAGGGAAACTCTCGTTTGGTACACTGTAATGTAATGTAATCGTAATCGCAATATAATCAAATGGAAAAAAAAAATTGATTATAATGCGACTACAATTACATTACAGTAGTTTTTATATTTATTTTGCTTTTAAAATAATATTTGAATGTATTGATGTGTGATTTACGGGACAGTTGATGAAGTATAGTTTGTTGTTGTTCCCATTATGTTCTCATTTTGTAAGGCCTTCAATTGGTTCAATGGACCTATCCCTGTAAAGATTTGTTTCTTTAATATCTATAAATTAAATATCACAAACACAACCATCTGAGTCCAGTAAACCTAGGAATGTTAGAACTGTATATGACTTGTGTTCAAATATTGAGTGCGAGGAACGCGGTCCGTAACGGATCGAAACATCGATATGGGACTTAAAAGAGAGCCAAGGGTATGAGACCTGCTTACCAGTGACATACAGTCGGTCTTTCGATAAAGGTTGAATTCGTTCCACCAAATCACTTCACACTATGTTCGAAGCAATTAGAGGCATACTGGAGCTATACTACTGGGTCAAGATCTGGTGATTCCAAGAAAGGTTCAGATTTAGGATGCTGACTTTGTACCAGAGTTTATGAAGAGTTATCTCTGATTGTTCGAACTGTACTCGGTTGAGGATAAAAGTAGCTGTAAATGAAGCTTCTGCTCAGAAGCAATGACCAAATTCCGTTGTCAACAACATAAAAGTTCATCATCTATATCAGTGTACAGTTCTTCCTTTCTGCAATTCCATTTGATTGAGAGAAAATACAGAACAGTAGTCCCGTTCATAATTTCATGTTCTCTATAAAATGATATAAATTCGTAACAATGATACTCTCTGTCTCGGTCACTCCTGGGTCTCTTGAATTGTTGACCCTTTTGTCGTTTATCTTTTACCTTGAAGTACTTGACTTCTCGAACGCTTCATCTTTCGACTTAAGTAGGTAGACAAAAGCGTACTTCGAGTAATCATCGATGAATGTGAGAAAGAACTTCATCCCAGCTTTTGTGGATAAGTGTTTGAAGTCACAGATGTCCGGCTGCACCAACTCCGGATGATCCGTGCTTTAGTTCACTCTCTTGAATGATTTTCTTAAAATTTTAGTCTGCGCATATGCTTCATATTTCTCTACCTCCTACAATTTTGGAGATAAGACCTAGCTAGACATTTTGTTTACTCTTTTGTAATGAAGATGCCCTATTTTGTTATGCCACAACTTAAGAAATAAACAGAAATAGAAATCTTATTTATACATTCATTTGGAGCTTGAAGTTTAAACATGCTTTCGGCATGAAAATGTTTCCGAAGTAAATTTCCTTGTAGAACATCACCATCAAACTAAAAAGCAGGCTTGCTAATAACAGCGATGAAAATCGCTAAAGAGGTGTAGAAAAGCAGCTCGTAGAATAATCCGCTAGTAGAAAACAGTCAAACAACTAAAAAGATAACAAAGTAGTTGTTAACAGGGCATATCAAGCTCTAAATGAATTTGCTACGATTAGCACAACAGCCTGCCAGATCAACGTTGCCTAGGTGATGAAGATCAACGTTGCTCAAAGCAAAATTCGACCGTCTCCATCGATCCATTCCCAGGTACACTTGTACATAAAAGGGCAGTTTTGGTGCATTAGGTAACTAGGGGCAATTGTGTACCTATATTTTCATTCCCCAAATAGTCTCTCTTTCAATTACCAAAAGTGCACAACATAAATAATTGAACAGATATCCTGATCATCCAAAACACTCGGAAGAAATAATAAAAGTTGTGAAAGAAAGCCAACTCCAAGGGAACTCTATATCTTTCAAAATCCTCAAAATCCAAAAGGTAATAGTAATACATGATCATGTTCTATTAAAAAAGAAAAACAACTTACATGACAAAAATATCCGTCCTTGAGATGTGTCTTGTATTTGACAATTGAACCGCCAGAGAATATCCTTCATAGTTCCCCAAAAAAAGGATGCATCCAATATAATATCTTGAAGATTCTGAAAAGAAATGGTTGGTCACAACCCACAACACCAAAAAGCCCTCAATATATTAGCAGTAACACATTCAATACGATCCACCTGATAGTGTGCGAAGTCCTGCCACCTTCGGGGGGGGATAGAACAGGAGTGGAATGAGCTCCAGCTTTGCTGATGAAATACAACTAGAATGGCATTCGTCCGGCAAGCCTGCTTTCAGATATTCTTCGATCTATTGCTGCGTCAATGGAGTTCATCTGGAAACATTTGTGGACAAGTACGTACATACATCATCAATAACCATTGCCAGTAAACTCATTCCACCAAAAGATTGAAATCTTTTTAACTACATATAGTTTATTAAGGTAGCAAACTTGCTGACTGAATGAAATCTGACCTGTAACCAAAAGTCTGGTCGCACAACTTTGACCATAAACAGATAACAAGAAATGCTACGAATTGAATAGGCAAAAAAGCCTGCCGGCATATACCTCTCATTCCACGTAAAACCCCACTCGCCTATTAAAGAAGCAATAGGGAGAATGAATACCATGGAGGAGAAGAATAATGAAAAAGAAAACTCAATTTAAACACAATACATACACATTTTGGCCTGGTGGTACGTTGAGAACCTTGGGGGCTTTTGCAGCACAATGCTTGTCAGTTTTGTATCACTAACTAGCAGCAAGAATGACGTAAATAACTAAATATAATATCTTACTTGATGCTTGCATCACAAGATTAGTAGTAGATCCTCTTCATCAACCACATGATTGAATTAAAAAAAAACATGAGATTGTAAACTTTTCAAGGTTGTAAAAATCGCTAATCGGCCGCTAGTCGGTTCGCGGGGACTACGAATAAATCGGATTAATCGGAGACTAGTTGGATTAATCGGTTTGAATTATATATATATATATATATATATATATATATATATATATATATATATATATATATAATGCAGTAAAAAAAAAATGCTATGTGTCATCAAATTATTAACTTAAGTACCCAAAAAAATTATATATACAATATATGTCATTCGTATACATCTTTTCTGAAACTTTTTATCCTCTCTTCTTTCTCCTTCCCCTTCTCTGTCGGTTGTTTTTTATGTTTTTTTGAAAGAACTGAATTTCGAATCGAATTTTGACCTTAGTACCCCTTTTTTTTTCTTGGAACCGAGACCTAGTCGGCCGACTAGACCCGTCTAGCCGGCTGCCTAGGTCCGATTATTGCTTGAGCCATTTTTTTTGCCGACTAGCACCCTAGTCAAGTCAACGAAGGCCGACTACCGACTAGTCGGGGCTAGTCGGATTTTTACACCAATGAAGCTTTTTTACATTCAGAAAAGTGAAATGGTTATTTATATTTCAGAATATGTTAATATGGTTTTTATGTAACACTACCAGGATGGGGTCATCAAAATATAATGAAAAGAAACTTTCAAGGTAAAGACTGAAGACGATATGAGAAAGCAAAGATATTCTTGCCTACCTATCCAGTTGGATCTGCTAACAGATATGAAGATCCTCTTGAATGAATAAAACAAAAAGCAGTTATTACTTACCTGGGTAGTTTCATCATGCACCTGATACTTCCCCAATGACATTCTTCTTTCCTCCTGCATGAATGTAAATCAAAGGATTATTAGGCACAAGTAAAGAAAGATAAAAGTACGCAAAAAGTTAATGCTCACAAAGCTAACCATGCACATTGCCTCATCATCCCAAACCAAGTAAACCTCATTGGTGGCTGGCTGTGTGGCAGGGGCTTTGTTTGAGATAACTGGTGGAGGTCCAATTGCAGGGGCCCCCGTGTTTGGGCCAGAAGCATACGTATGTGAGTTGATTCCTAAAGCATGGTAACAAGTAGCGATATAAGAAGCCACATACTATTCTTATTACTTTCAAAGCCATCAACTGAACAGTTTACAGTAGCTTGAAATAAAAAAGAAAGAATGAAACATAGCGTTCACAGCAGAAGCTCAAACACATCCTGTTTACTTGCCACATATTTTATTTTTTATTTGTTATTTTGAGATACGGCCGGTCATTATGACCATCCGTGTCCTGGGCTACTAGCAGCAAGACCCCCTTCCATTCCCACTTTTATTATGCCTGGGCTGGGATTCAAATCCACGCCAACTCCTCCCCTCCCTTAATAATGTTACCACTAGACCACCTCCTTGGTGTGGTAACATATTTGTTTTATAACTGGACCTGTGTTATTAAAAGAAAGGGACGGGTCCGGTTTGAACCCAAGCGAATTTTGAGGCAAATCATTAGGAAAGAAAGTTGAGTAGTCCTAAACAGTAAGATAACCAGCCAAACTAGAGGACAAGCGACCACCAAAAGAATATCAAAAACATCAAAAGCAAACAAAGTCAAAATAGTACATCTCACTTCTCAATATTTTTTGCTACATTGGCTTTTTCCAAGAACTTTTTATTCATAATTGCTCATAATTATAACTTGAAGAGTATTTTTCAGATTTGCTAGACTTGGCATAACGGACAAGAGATGCATGCCACATGGCCCACATCCAAGAATCTAGTACGTACAAACTGATATAGACTTATACTTAATAACTAAATTATTTATCAAGCAATTGATGATCATGACCTACATAAAAAAAAGTCGACTTAGAAATTACGGGCAACCAATAATTTGTGAAGGATTTTCTTCCATCACTACTTGATGGACTGCTCACTATAAATAAGCTTTGTGCATTAATAATGCGCCCATCTAAGAGGTAAAAGAGTTGATAAATAACAAGCTATTTTGTATCAATAATGTGTGCACTTCAATTTCAGATAAAAATGAGTTTCCAAATAACAGATGATCTTATTGAAAAAACAGCACAAAACATATGTTTTATTTACTGAAGAGAAAAATTCATACCTTGATTGCTTGGAGCATTGTAGCCACCTTCTGCAGCAATATTTGATACAAAGTTTGTTTCAGCTTGAACTTTGAATACTGTTGGAGGGCTCGGTGTAGGAAGAGTACTTGCCAAACATTGTGCCGTTGCATTACTAGTATTACTGATAGGAAATAGTGGCTGTGGTACAGATAGTGGTGCAGATGAGGCCAGACCCGACAGGCCAACTTGAAATGATGGTTGAATCCCAAGACCACTGGAAGCAGCCAGAGTAGTCGTGTTCTGGATAGGAAACAAAGGTTGGCGATGTGCCAGCCCTAGAGGTGGAGGAACAGGGACAGCTGTATGAGGTGGAAACCAAGTCTGTGGCTGAGCAGTAACAGGCCAAGTTGGAGGCCGCATTCCCATTGGCCCAGCGTTGTAACTGGTCGAAGTTAAAAAAACAGAATAATGAAATATATGCAGCTAAGTTTGGAATGATCTATCAAAAATGATAAGATCCTCATAAGAAAGTACACTTGTTAAAAAAATTCTTATTACAAGATTTGAGCCTCTTCATACTAGCTGACTTTCCAGAGTACGGAATTTATTGAAGAAAAGTATTTGACAAAGATACGCAACATATACTAATAAAAACAGGTTGAAGAGTCATACAATGGTGATACAGCACCGTAAGTTTGCGGTGGAGGAAATCCAAAGCCTGGTCTAGGTACTACGCCACTAACAAGTCCAGTAGTCAGCATTTCCACTTTGGCCTGCTTTGACGAGGCATCTTCTTCTGCAAAAATAATTAGTTACTATACATTAGACGAATCCATGAAACTAAAGCACCATATGATACCACTTCTACGCTTCATAGGCCTCTTCTAAATGATATTTCTTCATGAATCAGTAATAAAAAATTTGGGAGACTTATTACAACTAGATTTTGGGCATGTAGTAGTACGAATTGTGAACATAAAAGATTATAGTGCCTTCTATTACTATTTTAGTAGTAGTACGAATTGTGAACATAAAAGATTATAGTGCCTTCTATTATAAAAAATAGCAAGCAAAGTTTCTAGATCAATTTGTGTATTACATAAATGTGCAATAAATCTAGTCTTTCTGACTATTTGATAGAGCAATACACATATATACACATATTTTTCATATCACCTTTGCATGTATAATAAGATTGTTGGAGACCACAAAAGAGTAAGATATGATAAGTTACTATGAAGTTTAGAGTTCCTCATAGAAACATGGGATAAATCATGAGGTGATCATGAGACCCAAGTCCCCTCATTGTAATAGATAATTGCCAACTTGAAAAATGCAAGCATAATCACTATATATATAGGCATGGAATGACAAAAGTTGAAGAACTGCATTAATATATATTCTTAAAAGTTGACGGGGAAAACATAATACAGAATTTTGTAGATTAAAATTTAAAAATTGACCACACACACTATAGTTAGAAAGTAACCTGAACTTTGATAGTTTGATTAAGACCCCAACAAAAAACTAACTCAACGGGTGTGTATATTAACTCCAAAAGCATAAAACTAGCAAAAACCTTCAACATTAGTTGGTTAAACCTTCCTCGGAAGAATTAGTGGTTCAACCTGCATTTACTACAAATAGAAATCACGAAGAACTTATGAAGCAAAAAGATGATGGATAGCAAGAAGAGATCTAGAAGAAAACATGACATTTATTGTCACATCCTGTGTTTGTCTCTATTGATAGGGGCTTTGGCATGTAATTTCCAAAGTTTTCGTAATCTGTCTGATGCTTAACACTTGATGTTGACATGTGTGGTGCTGTTAAGAAATCATTCAGGTTCCCATACCTATGTTAGAGCTACCTTCTAGACTCTGTATATCCAATATCCAAACAATGTTGAAAATTTTGTCATTTGCATGTCTTGAAGGAACATTCTTTCATAAGCTTTTATCTTTTTCTGCAACATTCCCGAAAAGCCAAATAACTGCACCAGTAGTCTCATCCCAAAACCCTCTCAAACATCACCTGCCAACTCATGCTAATCAAACTCTTGTATTTACCAACCCAAGCACAAGTAGTTCTAATCTCAGTACTGTTATGGTTCATACGATAGAAGGCAACGAGCAACATAGAGAAGCAAAGGCAACGATGGCAGCAATAATAAAGTGATGATATTCGTCTATATCCACTCTCTACCTCTTCTTTTCTATTATTTGAGATCAGAATGATAATAGAACTTTGTTGTTGTCTTTTCTTCCAGTATTTTATCAGGAATTGATATAAATGATTTAATTGCATCACAAACTTATATTCTTGCTCGTTGACACAATTAAACCATTTTTTCAGGCACTTAACCAGTTTTCAGGTCTTCATAATAAACATTAACAAACATCATGCCCCATCCTTAGCCCCCCACCTCCACCCCCATCCCCAGTCCACATCACATGCTAACCCAATCAACTATTACTAAGTCGATGCTTATAAATGAATTATCGTGGGACCCAAGGGTATGCAAGACATTCTGGCTTTAAATCCTTGGATCTGGATTTGCAGAATTAGGGTTTCATTGGACTTGTAAAACCAACAATTGATGGTGATTCGAGTTTCAGATTGCTTTCACAAACCAAGTCAATTTTCCTTGACCTCTGCTTGGGTTTGATGTCTTTGCCTCAACTACTAAATGTTAATCCACGATAATACTAAACTTTATATTCTAATTTTAAAATCTAATGATATAGTTCTACTTGTCTTTTAATTTAAATAGCTGTTTTCTAGATATGAAGCCTCAAAGTTACATATTCCCAGCTTCCAAAGTCCTATCATTCATGCTTCTGTACCTTTTAATTCAACATTGCGCAAGAAACCAAACAATCCCCTAAAGAAAAGGAAAAAAATTCATGTATTCCTATAGATCACCTTGAGAGTCCTAGCAAGAATCCTATGACAGGGATATGGCGAAAGAAAAAAATATTTTAGTAACATATGTTGACATATGGACAATTTAAGGAGCTCAGTAAAAGAAAAAACCCATAAGATAATATGATTTTAGGTTTTCTATTTTACCATGTCAAACACTCCACGAAGTCTAATTAAGGATTTCTTACATTTTCAAACCAGGTGTTCCCCTAGAAACATACACAAACTAGGATTATTAAAAGAGGCATTTCAAAACAAGGGGATCATAATGCAAACAATGCTTTCTAAAGCCATGCTAATATTCTTGAGAAATTAGCCCCAAACCATTATAGATTAGTGTTTTTCTAACATCTCAAAGAACATTCTCACAATCAAAAGGTACATTAAGAAAACAAGTGTCCGGGTTATGACTTCAGTCTAGACACAATATTATATCCTTAAATATCCAAGCTCCAAGCAAATCAAGTCAACCTAGAACCTGACATGACCTCGAACTTAGAACGATAGATAGCTCATCCACCTTTGATTCGAATCATGAATGTGTTTTATATACAATACACATCAGCTACAACAAATCCTTCATACCAAATTGATCGGAACAGCTCAACAGTTCCTCTACCATTCAGATTGTCGTCTCCACTTACACTAGTGCGAGAATATATATATATATATATATATATATATATATATATATATATATATATATATATATATAGAGAGAGAGAGAGAGAGAGAGGCAAATTGTATTAACTACCCCTATGTTTTACACTTATTACATAAACCACCCCTACATTGAAATTAGTTACACGGACCACTCCTATAGTTTATATTTTTTATAGAAACTTATAACACTGACCACCCCTGTGTTTTATAAAATTTATAAATGAGAGGGATGGTCAGTGTAATTATTTTCGTAATAGGGGTAGTCCCTGTAACACTCATGAAACATATGTGTGTGTGTGTGTATATAGCTTTATCAAATTGTTCATATCCAAAGCAAAAAAAATATAGATATGACAGAGGCTACGTTGCCCAGTCACGGGAAAATGGTTCCTGCATTCGTATCGTGTCCATGACCATGTACGAATTCATGTAAAATAGGTGATTACATTGCACCTATTTGAAAATGCCCATATCTTGTATCCCGTTCTAGTGTTTTGTCCTTATCTATATTTGTGCCCATATTCGTGCAACACAGGACAGAGATCAAGCCATACTCAACTGATATGTTTGAATTTCATGAAAAGCAAAGGATGATAACGTTGATACGCCCTTATCTCAGTACACCTACCCTGTGGTGAAACAATTAGTATTAAAGGTTAAATGTGATAGTACAAAACATATGATCCATAAAAATTACATGCCAACTGTGCCCTTGCACAACCTTCAAGGCTTCAAGCATGTTGCAGATGCCATATATTACAGGTATGGGGAAAATGAAAAATTGAAATGAAGGAAACGTGCAAAAACTCTTGCATCGGCATTTACCTTCCCCGTTATGCTCTGCTAATATTTCAGGCGGAATTCCTTGTCATTAGGAACCCTGAAAGAGAAAAACAAAGTGACAAATATCAGTCCAAGCTAACAAAAGAAAAGCACAGAATACTATTTGGTTCCCTCAATAAAATTTCAATTTCTACAATTATATCCAATAAAATGAGGGCTCCATAATGAGAGTATAAATTTCTTGCTTAAAATTGCAAACGCTCAGTTAGGCATGTGTATGTAGCAGAAACACATTGAAACATCATTACTACATAATACATATACATGCTATCAAGACTTCCATGTTGTCTCCCACATGAGCCAGAGGCCGCAGATCAGCACATAATGGATAGTGTAACTATTAACCAGCAATAATACCCTCTACACCAAAGTAAAACCTAGGGCTAATTAGAGTTTAGACCCTGGATTTTATACCAGCTTAAGTTTAGGCCCTGACTTGTCCAATTGGCAAGTTTGGACCCTTGACTTTTAATTCAGCGATATTTAGAATTAGGACGCCTCGCTTAATGAACTTTCGTCCCAGAAAAGCGATTAGCGCTTAAGCGTGCGTAGTAGGGCCTCGCTTAACGTTTTTTTGATTTTTTATTTTATTTTTGGGGGGATAAACTTAACCGAATCTTTTGTTATTTACATAGTTGGATAGTTGAAAAACTTTAAGTAGGAACTTTAGAGACAACTTTTATGTTTGATGGTATTTTGATGACTATGTAGTATGTATGCATTGTGTGGATTATAGTTTGCATTTGATTCTAGTATTTATATTGTTACTTTGCTTGATTGATAATTGGTATTGTTATTCGTGCATATACTAGTAGGATTGTATGAAAAAATATTGAAATTTATGTGTATATACTATATAGAGTATTTTACCTGTAGGAACAAAAAAAGTGAGACGCTTACTAAGCGCCGCTTAAGCGCTTAACCCAACTTCTAATTTTGTCCTACAAAAGACAAAGACAACATATACATAGTAAGGAAAAGAAACACAAATGATTTTTAGTCACATTGAGAATATATTGAGTGGCATAAAAAATTAAGTTATTGAATTGTCAATTTCTAATCTGGAAACGGAACTTTCTTCAAGAAATATCCGTATTATATGCTAACTATACTCAACGTCAAAGTTAATACTCTTTTGTAGTTTTAATTCCCACAAACAGTTTAGCGAACTGATTGAACTAAATCAGAGTTAATACTCTTTTGTACTTCTGATTCCACTCTGAAAAAAAAATTGGTTCTCTCGCATTGCATGTTTGAACATTGCTGATAGATCTTCTGCACATAACAGAAACAAATACGGTGAAAACAAAACAAAGCCTCATTTATTCTTCACACGTTTTACTCAAACACAAATAATCCCTCAAATACAAACAATCATAAATAGAAAAGCATACAAGATCTGCAACATTCCCCTTCCATCCATCCGTCCTTGAACTCCTAAAACAAATCAAAAACAGAATCAAAGAAACCCTAAATAAAACTTACTAAAAATGAGGAGATTTTGAATTGCAAAAATTAATCTCCAGACCTTCGAAGCTCCATTCCGTCTCCTCCACCGCCACGAAAAGCCCGATCATGACCGCGTAGCACCAAAATATCCCGTCAAAAATCTTCACAAATGAAGAAAAAAATCAAGAATTGAGAAAATTACTCTCCAGACCTTCGAACCATTTCGTGCGCGATCATGACCGCGTAGCACCAGAATATCCCATGGAAAATCTTCACAAATGAAGGGGAAAAAAAAAATCAAGAATGGGGATGTGAGGAATGGTGATAAGCTCATTTTCCCTCCATAGCATAATTTTGAAGGAGCTCGAGTGGAATTCATCATGAATTATCAAGAATAGATCAGAAATTGGGGAAGAACAGTGGAGAATTGAGAATTCTAGGGTTTTTATTAGAGTAATAAGGAAGAAGGAGGAGACATTACAATAGCTAATTAAAACTAACCGATTACATTCCAAGCTGTCCTGCTATTTCCTCTACTCTGCTATTTATAGAGTTCAAATACTCTAGCTGACTTGGTCCCCAAGCCTTGCTGACTTGGCAATGACGTGGCAATATTGACGTGGAAGGTTTTGTTGCATATTCCTACTGAGGAGAGCTCGAGTGTATGCTGACCTCCGGATTCTCATACTCTCTGATACTGAGCTTGGACTTGAATATTCAGATATCATTGCAGGCTTCCCTTCTGCATCTGCAAAGAAGGAAAGGTGAAAGCCTCTACACTGAGCCATACTACTGCCACTCACTATACTGCCGTACTGAGCCAAGCTTACAGACAGGTCCTTATCAATACTCACCCCATAAAATTGACCTTGTCCCAAGGTCAACGATAGGAAAATCTTCAAGAACTGCTAATAAGGCTTCTTAGCAATCTTGGGAATATAATTATTTATCTTCAACTGATAGAAAGCAGATGATAAGGAGAAACCTGAAGTATCTGATACTTGATACTACTTGACATTGAAAAATAAGCTTGTGACCCAGTGTTCCTGACACTGAAGCTTTAAGCTTTAAGCTTGTGACCCATACATTTTATAAAATATTTATATCAAAATGAATATGTTCGTGTCCAATTTGTGTTCCCACATATTTTTCATGTTCCATAAAATATCTGTATCATGTCCACTCGATTTGTGTCCGACACAGATACGACTGGGAACACATGCACATCATTCCATTAAAAATTAAGAATTACTCTATCTAGAAAGCCGTGATCCGAAGCCAATAAACTAAATTCTTCACATAAAAAAGGAGAATTCTTGAATCAAACATCGATGATCTCGGCCGCCGGAGACTCGTTGAACGTCTTCACCGACGGGAACTGCGAGGATCCCACCGCGGCAAACGCCTTCCCGAAGTAGTCCGTGAACCTCATCAACTGAATGTCCTACTGCGATTCATAAGAACCCTAACCCAAAAAAAAAAAATCAAGGTTAACCCAAACAGTGTCGACTCGCTTGGAGGTGACCTTCTGCCAGCCGGTGGGAGGAGCCGGCGGTGGAGGAGGAGGGCCCTAAGTTGTTGGCCACTGGTCACTGGTCTCGCCGACCCCTCCTCAATGATCTTGGCCGCCGGTCGTCGACTCGCTGGCGCTTGGAGGTGACCTTCTGCCAGCCGTGGGAGGAGCCGACGGCGGAGGATGAGGGGTCGGCGACGGAGGCCGAGGAGTCTGTCTTCGACTTCCCTCTGGTCGAGTCGACGACCGGAGACTCCCATCTCAAAAGAGGGACAGGATGGAGGAGCACAGTGTTGGGTTTTTGGTTTTTCCTTTAGAAAGCTTTAGTCCCACATCGAAAAAAACAAATGGTTTGTATCTCTATATATTAGCTTTGCTATTATTAGAGATGCACATGTGGTGTGGAGGTGCACATGGGTTTGCCATGTGGGGTTATTTTTCTAATGGAAAAAAGGCTAAAATCAACAATTAAAGAATTCATGTTTTTTGCTCTTGGGAAATTTATTTCTATAGTAGCTAAGCCCCGTAGCGACTCGGACTCGGGCTCGGGCTCGAACTCGGGCTCAAGGGCTCATGAGGCGTTTTGTTGGCGCACTTTGCACGTCAGCATCGTCGCTAGGCGCATAGTGCTCTTAAGTTGCGCTCGTTACGCGAGCCACTTGCGCGACCCGTTACGCAGTCCAGTACGCGCAGCGTACGCAGCATGCGTAGAGTGCGCAGTGTGCGCAGCGTACGCAGTGTGCGTAGTGTGAGACCCGTCTCACTGTATCGGTATTTTTATACGGATACGTGTTTATTTGAGCCGTATTTCGTATTTATCGATTTGCGTGATGTTTTAAAAATTTTCTAAGTGTAGGAATTTTCATGACTTGGTTTAACTGGATTTGGTTTTATTTGGTTCGGTTCCACCTGACCTGGTTTAGTTTGGTTCTTTATGAGATGAGGTGTATGGTTTAGATTGAGTGGAAAGGAATGAATGGTGGAGATTACTTGAGCTTGTTATATAAGCCACTTTTTCTCTCCCCCTTCTCATTGACCCTCATTCATTCTTTTCCACCAAACCCTAGCCATTGGAGAGAGGCAAGTACACCTTGCCGAATGTTGGACGATTTCTATTTCGTTTGTTCCATTCTCTTCCTTGCAGCATTCTAACACTCCTTAGTATTTAGCATTTTTGATTTCCATGGCTAGATTCTTGTAGATCTAAAATTTTTGTATTTTCGGATTCCTTGGGTTTTGATCTACTTAATCTTGTTATTTTCAAGTTTTGATGGTTCCATGTTGTAGAGAATTTCGTTCTATCCTATCTTGACCCATGGAAGTTCGGATTTGGACTCTGGATAAAAGATTCATGGAGCTTGGGAGCCATGGCTTGAAGAGTTCTTCTCTTCTGAAGGATGGAGAAGAAGAACTGTTCACAGTCGCATGAACTTAGCCGCATAGTCTTTATGCGGCAAGTTTCCTTCCTGCCGTATAAGCCTTGCTACACTGTTTAGCCGCATGACCTATGCCGCAGGAACTTAATTCTCCCAGCCGCATGAAGGTTTAATCCTCAGCCGCATGGACTTTCAATCCCAGTCGTATGACTCAGGACCATTATATTAGCCGCATGTGACTTAACTCGGGCCGCATGGACTTGATTGGTTCCTTAGCCGTATGAACCCCTGATTGAATCCTAGCCGCATGAAGACCCACCCATTTCCAGCCACATGGGACTGAGCCGCATGCGCCCTGTTTTGCTTGGCCGCATGGGGACTAGTCCTTACCCAGCCGCATGAGTAGCTCCTGCCGCATATTGTTCCCCAGCCGCATGAGCTAGTCTATATCCTGACCGCATGAGAATTATTTTCTGGCCGCATAAGCCCAATTAACCTGGCCGCATGGGCTCGTAACTGAGCCGCATGCACTCCCTTCAACTCTTGGCCGCATGAGGCCCAGTCATTCCTGAGCCGCATGGGCTTCTGAGTCCGGGCCGCATGACCCCGATTTATCCCAGCCGCATATGCTCGAGCCTCATGACTCTTCCCTGGCTTGCGTTTTATTATTTAATTAATTATTGTCATTAACTCATGCCTTAACTTGTGTTCCTATGGAGTGCACCTTTATCCCTATTGTATATTTTTACGTCCATTTTATATCCTTACGCCTTTTGTCATGAGCTTGATAACCACGGATTTATTTAATATGTTTAGGAATGATAATTGAACATGGCCTGATAATTCTTGATAGTGACCCGTAGTGGTGCACTCTTGACATGATAACTTGACATGATATGCTTGACCTGATAACTTGACCTGCTACACATGACACGGTAATGACCCGTAGTGGTGCACTCTTGACAAGTACCCTGATAATGCTTGATAGTGGCCCGTCGCGGCGCACTCCTGACTAGTACATTTGACATGATAATTCTTGATAGTGGCCCGCCGTGGCGCACTCTTGACCTGATAAACCTGACATGATAATTCTTGAAATGCTGTTGCGACGGCTAACACGACATGACAAGATTGAATGACCTGGACACCGTGGACGATTATGCTTGTGCAAATGAACCCGTCTCGTCTTGCATCATGTCTAGGACATGAATCCCTGGTTTCCCACGGTCAGGGATTCATACTGAATATGGCTAGGATTAATGACTAGATTGATCAAGTAATTCATGGAGAGACTTTTCCAGTTACCTGTTGCCCCTTTGATCCCGGCCTTATATATATATATATACATAGGATTGTTGCTATCCGTCGAGATGAGCGCACTTCCAGCCCGCCGTCGAGTGTGGTACCTTAGGACACATGTATCTTACTACAGTGTGTCTGCTATATCATGCTATCTTTTTCCTTTTCTTTGCTGGGGTCACTCAGGTAGCAGCAGGCGGGTAACTGGACTTGGAAGAATCTCATTGCATCTTGCTAGTAACTAGGATCGTGAAAACCCTAGTTAGTTAACGTAGAAAGCCGTATGCAATGATTGACCGTGATTGATTGGATGGAGTCTAGTCCAGTATAGTATTGTCTAGAAGTGATTGATTGTAAGATTGTACCAGAATGATTGAATGATTGTCACTCCAGATTGTCACTATAATGATTGTCACTTCAGATTTTTACTATAACGATTGTACTCTATTGTCACTCTAGCGTATTGTACTCCTCATTACCACTTTTATCATTGTACTCTTCACCTGAATGATCTGTCTAGTCTTGTCTTGATCTTGTACTTGATTGTTACATGTCCTGTTTTTCTTATTTCATCTTGCCGATAAATGGTGGGAGAAACTAAGTCCCGTTCAGACGAAGGGTTACAACCCCGGTCCTTGTTTGGTTTACGGGTTGTAACCTGGTTATCTGAATAGTCCTATGGTTATCTCATCGTATATCACCTTTCCAGTTTATTTATTAAGCATGTTCTCCAGTTTACTTTATGTCAAATGATGATTTACTTATTGTCTTCCTATGTTCGGAATAAGTGCATTGGTACTGCACAAATCTCGATTCTCCTTTACTTATTTGCTTGTTGTTTGCTAATGATTGCTGGTTTTAAGTTCATAGTTCGGCCTCCTTTGTGGTACTTGCTATTTGGGGTCTGACCCCACTGGTTTTGCATGGCCAGGTTCTAATAGAAGAGCCCGAAGGATCTACCGTACATCTACTCGACGGTGACCAGTCGGAGCACCAGAGTGCCTCAGTGGGTTTCTTCTTCATTCTCCCACTGATATGTAAATTCTCTTCTTGTAACGCTTAGCCCCGAGCACGTGTTTAGCTCGTGTTTTGGTATTTTCTTGATATTGTAGCCTACGGGCATAAACATGATATGTGTATTCTAGACTATAGCTAGTCCTTATCATGTACGACTAATACTCTAGCTAGTCATCAGCTTTGTGGTACTGGCTTCATGATCATTCATGTATATATGGTTCGGGACGCCTTACTATTGTATGTATGATGATCGTACTCTTGCTCCTGTATAATTGCCTGTGATTGAGATACCTAGGATTGTTAAACCATAGGGTCGACTGATGGCTTGTAGAGAAACCCCCATGTCTTGACAGCTTATATGTAATTTCAGAGTATTAACGTACTTTGGGATTTCGTAGCTGGCTATGTCTGCTCCCGCTCTCCGGTATTCCGGTTCTGGGGCGTGACACGTAGAGTGCGTAGTATGCGTAGGGTGCGTAAAGGGGCTGTGTGCGTAAAGTACAAATTACGCTGGCTACTTGAATGGCACAACTTCCAGCAGAACGTGTCCTTACATGTTCTGAGCGGTTGCTCCATGTTCGGGGTGGTTACTACCACGTCCCTAACATTGTGCTAACCGGGCAGTTGTTGCAGGGGCTTATATAAGGCCTCCTCCTTCTCTTTCACAGGTTACAGAACTAATGCATAGGTAGTAGACAGAAAGTTTACAAGTGCTTAGAGGCTGTGAGAGAGAAGAGAGGAATTGTACCAGCGTTGCATTTTGTACAGGAGTTCAAGTTCATCCGAGGAGTCAGAAGAGCAGAGTGTTCCAAGTTCTCCGACGAACTTGCTGGTTCCTGGAAGCTATTCGTGTGGGGCGAATAAAGCTTTGAGCAACAGTGATCATTCACCCCAACAGGAGATTTTCCACCTTTCGTCTGTCACTTTCTTTGTTGGTTCTATCAGGATTGTATTAGCGCACCTTCGGTGAAGTGTTTGCGTTGATATTATCTGAATTCTGTTTGTGCACCTTCTGTGAAGGGTAGCACTTGTGGAATTTTTCTTACGTACCTTCTGTGAAGTGTTACGTTCTGTGCACCTTCTGTGAAGTGTAGCACTAGTTGAAATTTCTCTTACGTACCTTCTGTGAAGTGTTACGTAATAACGATTGTTTGTACAATTGTTACGATATTTCAGTTTTCCATCGAAAAATTGTGCCCCGGCAATAACAATCTCAAAGCTTTATTGCTACGATGGAAAACGTCAATGTTTCACTCTTCAATTCTGACTTTTGCAAGCTAGAAAAGTTTGATGGAGAACATTACCAAGTCTGGAAGAGGAAGATATATCTAACCCTTCAACTCAAATACGTAGATCACGTGCTTTTGGAGGAAGAACCTACTGTTCCAGATGTTGGGTCTGCTGCCGCAATTACCGCGGCTACTAAACTGCAAGCAAAATTGAGAAGGGAAAATAGTATTTGCAGGCTGCTAATCCTGAATGCTATGGAAGATTTCCTTGTAGAATCCTATTCTAAGAAGAATATCGCTAGAGACATATGGGAGTCTCTAGAAAAACTCTACGAAGAAGACAAGAACCGCAGTAAAATATTTGTGGTTGAAAAATATCACAAGTGGTTCTTTGAGGACGAAAAGTCTATGCTGCCGCAGGTGAAGGAGTTCCTGAAACTGCGATAGAAGCTGGAAGACGAGGCGATGCCCCTCCCCGACAAGTTTGTTGTTGGAGGGATTGTCTCAAAGCTCCCCGCTGGGTGGAGCAAGTTCTATGCAAACATGCATAGGAAGAAGCTGGAGATCACCCTTGAAGATCTCCTGCAGGAAATCTATGTTGAGGACCAGATGCGGGCTCAACTGAAGGTGGACGCACTGTCCAAGCAATTGGCTAACGCCAATATGGTTCATACCAAGGAACCAAGGGGAAAGCAGGCGGCTTCCCACAGCAAGAAGAAGGACCCTGACAATCTGAAAGTCAAAGGAACTTCTATCAAGAAAAAGAAGCCAAAGTCTCAAATACCTTGCTTCAAGTGTGGCAAGAAGGGCCACTTTAAGAATTAGTGCAAAGCAAAAACCAAGCAATCAGAGCAAGGAGAACCTAGTAAGGTATCTATGATCAATGATGTTGTTGCTATGATTGCGCAGGTTGATGCGATAGGAACTGATGCTGACTGGTGGATAGACACTGGAGCCACCTGCCATGTTTGCTCCAGCAAGAAGTGGTTCACCACCTATACCCCTACTTCTGATGTGGTTATGGTGGCGAACCAAGCACAAGATGAAGTGCTCGGGATCGGGACGGTGGTGTTGAAGCTGACTTCGAGGAAGTCTCTGACGCTTCAAGGCGTGAAGCACGTACCTGCTATCGCCAAGAACCTGATCTCAGGAGGCCTACTCTGCAACGCAGGCCTCAGGATGGACATCAATGCTGGCCAGATGGTGATGTCTATCAAGGGAACATATTTCGGAAAAGCTTTTTATACTGAAGGAATGTTCAAGATTCAGCTTGTGAATCAGTTCAATGTTGTTAATACAATCACTCATTCTGCTTATACTTATGAGTTGTGGCATAATAGGCTAGGACATGTTCATTCTAAACGAATTAACAGAATGTCTAGTCTAGGGCTTATCTCCAAGTGTGGGGGTAAGGTAGTGAAATGTGAAGTTTGTGCTCAAACTAAGATCACAAGGAAACCCTTTCCTCGGGTTAATCGAAGTACAGATCTTCTGGAGTTAGTACACTCAAATATCTGTGATTTCAAACAGTTCTCTACAAAGGCCGGGATGAAGTATTTTATAACCTTCATCGATGACTTCTCGAAGTATGCGTTCGTCTATTTGCTGAAGGCTAAAGACGAAGCATTCGAGAAGTTTAAGGAGTTCAGAGCCGAAGCTGAGCGGCAGACTGGACAACAACTCAAAAGAATAAGAAGTGATCGAGGTGGGGAGTACAGGTCTCATGAATTCGCAACGTTCTGTAAAGAACATGAAATTGTCAATGAGACTACGGCTCCGTACTCTCCTCAATCAAACGGAGTAGCAGAGAGGAAGAACAGAACGTTAACAGAAATGATTAACTCAATGTTGTTGACTGCTGGCCTTCCTAAGTGCTACTGGAGTGAAACTGCATTGACGGCCACTTTTATTCTAAATAGAGTGCCTCATGCAACTTCAGACGTTACTCCTCATGAACTCTGGTTCAAGGTCAGACCTAACTTGAATGTCATTCGAGTGTGGGGGTGTCTGGCATATGTCAAGCTTCCAGATCTGAAGATTCAGAAGCTTGGGACAAGGACTACAAAGACGATCTTCTTGGGTATGCCCAGAAGAGTGATGCTCGGAGATTTCTTGATATTGAGTCAAATTATATCATTGAATCTCGCGACGCAGAATATTTTGAAGACAAATTTGCAAGTCATAAGAATATTGTTCTTGCGGATGTACCGGAGAATAATGAGGGTGCGCAGGAAACTGAAGTCTTCAATGAAGATGTGGTCCAAGAAGATGTTATTGTTGAAACAACCGGTTGAACCAGAACAAGCTGAGCCGTCAGCTAAGCGTATGAGGAGGCCGAAGGATTTCGGAAGTGACTTTGTCACCTATCATGTGGAAGCAGATCCGCTTACCTATGATGAGGCGATGAAGGACCAGAGACACAGTTTTCTGGAAGGAGGCGATTGACAATGAAATTGATTCCATCCATCTCAAATAACACTTGGGTGTTGGTTGATCTTCCTGAAGGAGCAAAATCCATCGGATGCAAATAGATCTTCAAGAAGAAGATGAAAGCAGATGGAACTATTGACAAGTTCAAGGCTAGGTTGTAGCCAAGGGTTTTCTCAGAAGCAGAGGATTGACTATTTTGACACATATGCTCCAGTAGCCCGGATGACCACCATCAGAATGTTGATTGCTATCGCAGCAATACATAAGATGGTGATACATCAGATGGATGTGAATACGACTTTCCTAAACGGTGAGCTGACCGAAGAGATTTACATGCAACAGCCAGAGGGATTTGTCATCAAGGGTCTTGAAGACAAAGTCTGCAAGTTGGTGAAATCCTTGTACGGTCTTAAACAGGCTCCCAAGATGTGGCATGAGAAATTTGACAAAGTTATAAGGTCAAATGGCTACATGGTCAGCGATACGGACAAGTGTGTTTACATGAAGTTCGCTGATGGAAGAGGTGTGATCGTTTGTCTGTACATGGACGACATGCTTATCCTAGGTACAGATATTAGCTGTGTCACGGAGACAAAGAAATCCATCTCAATCAAGTTCAGTATGAAGGACTTGGGGGAAGCTGATGTGATCTTAGGGATCAAGATCATCCGGACAGATACTGGACTAGCGCTGTCACAGTCTCATTATATTGAGAAAATGATCACTCGTTATGGGTATCGGGATCTTCCAGGGATCGATACGCCGTACAGGTGTGATCTGAAGCTGAAGCCTAATTCAGGGAAAAGCGTCAGGCAGCTGAAGTATGCAAGCGTAATCGGAAGTTTAATGTATGCTACTACTGCCACAAGGCCTGACATCGCTTTCGCCGTAGGAATGCTGAGTTGTTTCACGAGCAACCCAGGTGCTGAACACTGGAAAGCTGTGAAACGGGTTATGAGATATCTCAAGAAGACTCAGACATATGCACTGTACTACAGCGGAGATCCGCAGGTAGTGGAAGGCTTCAGTGATGCCAGCTGGTGCTCAGATTTGGAGAGCGAGAGGTCCACAGGTGGATATATTTTCACAATGGATGGAGTTGCTATATAGTGGAAATCGAAGAAGCAGACTATGCTCTCCGCGGTCATCCATGGAATCTGAGTTCTTTGCACTTAATACTGCAGCCGAGGAAGCAGAATGGCTTCGGAAGCTCATGTATGTGTTTGCAAAAACAAAAGTATAGAACTTTATTGATACAAACTGTAATAAAGATTACAAGAATTCTGGGAAAATTACAACTGTAGGAATCCAATCTCGATGACGATTGCTTTATCCCTTGGACGATGTGAACGGTAAAGACGAAGCCTTTGAAGTTGAAAACAACTCTGGAAACTGAAGGCAAAAGCCTCTGAAGTTGAAAACAAAAGTCTCGGAAGAATGCAGCAGCACTTTGGCAAGAACTCCTGGACTCTCTGATTTCTGATTTCTGATTTTGATATCTGATCTCTGATCCCTTGAATGAAGACTTGAAACTCTATTTATAGAGTTCTGGAAATAACTAACTTTCAGTTATTTTGGACTGTGCATGATGATTTGCGCAGCATTGGTTTGCGCAACATTGATTTGCGCAGATAGTTACTGGATCGTGGGCCGATTATCATGGACACATGGCATGATTTGATAGAAATGCGCATGATCGTGCATAAACAGTTGCCACGTAATGAACAATCGATGGCATGAATGCCACGTGTAACTTAACAGTTACGTTTGATAGATTGCGCAGAGTTGAATTGCGCATACATGGTTTGCGCAAGCTCAAACTGCGAGGATTGGTTTGCGCTGCCAGCTGTCAGCCGCCCTCGAGCACTGTACGGCGCAGGAAACGAACAGACTCCTTGTTATCGCGCTATCAGTTGTCAGAAAGAGAGATTTGATTTGATTTAGTAATGATGACTTCTGCCACGTCAGCTTGCGCAATCGGTTGTTTGCGCAAATTAGAATGCGCAATCAGTTGGCTGCGCAATCTGTTGTCTGCGCAATTCAACAAGATGATGTATATTTGATTTCTTGATTTTGTTGATTGATGCAACTTGATTTTTTAGGACCTACAAGACCCCCTTCAAAGTTTTCGAAAGTTGATTTGATTCAAAGTTTCGAAATACTTTAAATTTTTGAATTTTTGAATCAAGTTGCGCATGATGATGGGTTGTCTGCGCAAAGCGAAGTATTCCCCGATCTTAGGCGCAATCCAAGGCAGCCGTTTCGTAGTTCAAAGGCTATAAATAGCCCACTTCTTCATTTCATTTTTTACTTTGCCTCTTTCGTGCTTTTGAGAGAAAAATTCCCGAACCCTTTCTGTCTTCTTTCTCCGACGACTTCCATGGGCCCCGACGATCTAATGTTGCCGCCACCGCCGCTGCGAAGGGAAAAGCTCCGGCCGAATCCTCTGACAGAGTTGCTCGCGAGCATCTCGACATGAGTCTGCGCACCCTGCTCTGATAGGTAGTAAAACCGATCGAAACCCCTTTTTAGGGTGTTTTGACTTCCTTCGATCTTCGAAACTCATTTCTTTTTAGAGATGAGTTCAACTTGCGCCACCCTTTTTAGGGTTTTTGGTTGCATAAACAGTCATTCTTCATTTTTATGAAGACTGTAATCCTGCGCAATCTATCGAATTGTGCTGACAGAAAGTCAGCGCAATCGATTGATTTGCGCTGAATGTCAGCACAATCGATTGGTTTGCGCACCCTATTATGATGCGCAAACTAATGTTGCGCAATCCATATTAGCGCAATCTGAGGATTGTGTACTCTTCTGTTTTGCTTGTCTGAAAAATAGAGTTTTTGACTTGTACTGATCTTCCTCTGTTTTTGATGCAGTTGAAACCAATGAAGATCCAAACTATGAACATTTTGTGGGAACTTTGTCTGAATCTGAATATAAAGAAGATTTGTCTCACGTCCATTATCCTCAATACGATCTGCCGACTTCTCGTCAGGCAATATTGATTTCTCAGGACAACGAAACTTTAATGTGTCTGATGAATGGACAGCCTCTGGAATCAGCAGATGCTGTTATCCACAAGAAACCCTTATTCTTGTTTGGTGACGCCTTTGAAAAAGTCTCCCAGCCTAGGCCAATGATGGAGGAGATGGTAGTCCACCGGGAAGACAGATCATTCTTCATTCCTAAAATTGCTCGATGCCTTCCTTTGTCACGATATGCTCATGCGAGCTACCCAAGGAAAATGGATTGGAACATCACCCTTCTCCAGGATGCTCGTGCAGGGAAGATCTTTGTAAAGAAGGTTAACGGGAAAGATTTTTACAGCTCTTCTGACAGATACAGTGTTATGTTGAGAGGTTTAAGACCCAGCTGCATCCCACCGAAAAACTCCTCTATGCTGATGCCCGTCAGAACCCCTATATTCGCAAATGAATTTGCGAAGGAAGAAGAAGATACCCTGAACAGGATATCAGAATGACTGGATTAGTGAATCCAGATTACAAACGATGGAATTGCATTGCAAATTGGGTTCTGACAACCTTCCAAGATAAACTTCAACAAATTAACCTGTTTCAAGCAGTGCATGCCACTGTATACGGGTTTGCTCCTAACCCTCAAATGTTTTTGGCCTTGGCTGAGCGATACAATTACAGAACAGGAACCTTCATGACCCCGGGTGGAGAGATGGGGTTTGCACTCCACGAGATGAAATACATCTCATACTTGCCCATGGCGGATGCTCCATATGAGGAGTTTGTTCCCACAAATGACGAGTTGGAGAAACTCAAAAAAGAAAATGCAGAAATGGTAGCAGTGTTTGAGAACTGCTATGCCATTACAAAATTTGCTCTTTGTACTATAAGAGTGCTACGGCCAACACTTGCTATTCTTCGAAGTGGTTGCCATATTTGTTCTTAAATCATATTGAAGAGAAGAAAACCAAGAAAAATGACAAATGTTACCCTCATTTTTTCAAACCCTTGATTAACACGGAAGTCATGAAGATGATGGAAGAAAGTAAACATTATGATAAGGAAATGAAGGATGATTATCAATGTCCACCTTTAAAGAAAGGTGACATTTTGGAGAGTTTTTTGAGAATGGGTTACAGACCCATGTCCAAAGAAGCCCAGTTAGCAGGGTTTCTGACACAGGCTCAGACGATTCGTGGTCCCGGGATCTAGTGCAGTGGACCATTTTCATCCGGTTACTTGCTGCCGTCAAGCTAGTCTTCGGTTATAAGGTTGACTTGTTATCGGCAATGACCTGCAGATTGAATGCGAGTCTTCGCTTGTATGTTGACTTGATGCTGAAGGCAAAGGGAGAGAAAGAATTCCCCGTCTCGAAATGCCGTACACTTATCTCTTTGGATGGTTACTCCTCCACTATCCAACTTTAATGGACCCTGGTATGGGACCAGTAGATGGCAGCTTCTTGCGCAGATATTCTCAGGGTAAATGGAAGTACACCTCTCTGAGTGAATGTAGATTTGTTTTAAATTTGAACAGAGGATGGAACTTCTGTTGCGCCCCTCTCCCGGCCGGTCATGACCAGATGCCACCCAACATGGTAGATTCAAAACTGCAGCCCTTAAACCGTGTGGCCTTTGAATGGTTGAAGACAATTCGACCATCTTATTTAGTATACCGCTTTGAAGAAGAATGCTTTTTGGAACCATACCTCCCTAGCCGTTTTGCTAGACAATTTGGGTATGATCAGTTCCACGTAGGGAACGCAATCACCTGCCTTCAGGGCAAGGTTTCTTGATTGACGGGGCCCGAGCTTGGGCCTACTACAATGCCCGTGACACAAAGGCTACCTCTCTATGCCACCAAAGAGCACTCCTCAAGGGCCTCGGATGCTCTTTACATACTCGGTATTTACACATCTGCAAATACTTTTGCCGAGAACTTTAATCTCGCCGATAGTTTTGCTTCTGCGATAAGAGAGGAAAGGAGGATAGCTTTATCAATCCCTGCCAATGATGAGGCAAACGAACCGGCGGATGAACCCCTAGAAACTTCAAGAGAAATGATGTTCCAACAAGAGATAAACGCAGCAATGCGGATCTCTCTAAGAGTGGAAAAGTCTCCTGCCAAGAAAGAAGAAGAGAGGAGCCTCCTGCTCCTGCAGCAAAGAAGAAATTGGTCTTGGAGCATCTTCTGATAAAGTGACTACGATCCCAATCTCGGCAGCTAGCCGAGACAAATCAAGAAGTTACTACTACACCAACTTCTGTACAGAAGCAAACAGCACCAATAAATGTAGAGAGTCCCGATAGACCTCTACACAGAAAGAAGAAGAAGTTGGTTACCAGAAGAAATTTAGAAGCCTCTTCTTCCAAAAACTCCTGACTTCAGTAGATGCTGCAGCAGGATTTATAATGCCATCTCCCACCCCTGTTTCTGAATCAGGGAATAAAATCCTTGAAGAGACTGAACAAAGGGGAGATCTTGACCCCAGAACTGAAGTTGAAACATTCAGAGAGAAACATCATTGAGGATGAGCAAAATATTACACGACCCCTTTCACCTGTCGTGGAGACGACTCAGCTTCCTCCTACCCAAAGACTCTTCGTGAAGAGAAGAGCTAAAATGATCGAAGCTTTAGAAGTGTTATAGCCTGCAGGAGGATCTCACCGCAACTGACAGTAGGAATGTAGCCCAAGAAGAAAAAGAAGATAAGGATGAAGAAAGCTCTTCGTCTGGAAATATTGATAAGATATACAGAATCCTGAAGGGGACAACGAAGAACACATATCTCTTGAAACCGCCGACGATGCTTCGGATCCTAAAAAGGATATTGAAGTAGAAGCGTTAGTAGAAAAGGTTGTTAACCCTGATGAAGACGTCGAGATAGAAGTATCCCCTGAAGAAGTGGCTGGTGAAGATGTTCAGCAAGAGAGTCCCGCTACCGAACCCCAAGGTATAAAATGATATTTAACAATCTTCTTTCTTTAAAATAGATTGATATCTAATATCTTCATTTGTAGTTCTTGCAGGTCTTGATACTCTACCAACACCTCCGAGGGACCTGGCTATGGTGCCTATTCCAACGGTAGTTGTTAGTAGTAGCCATCACTTATCTTGCGGCTCTGAAGCGGGCAGCAGCCAAGCTGTCGCAACTGAAGCTACTTCCGTTCAACGGGAGTCTATTCCAGCAGGAAATGCAGTTGTTTGTTAGATCAAATCAAGGTAAGACTGTTTTTATTTGATCTTTTTGTTTATTGGCAAATTAGTAAAATATAATTTTACTTTTTGCAGAAGAACAAACAGGAGGAGCAACCAGCTCTACTTTGGCTCCTTTGTTTAAAGAGCCTATCATTCATCAGCAAAGGATTGAGCAACCGACTACCCCATCCTCAACAGGGGTAGCTTCGACTCCTGAACCATAGCCATCAATCAGCAAGTTGTCCAATCTTTTACCAGATGTTTCTTTGAGTCATTGGGATCTCTTGTCCGTAAAATGATAGAGAAGGGAGGAGCTAACTTCATTATGGTTAGGGACCCCACTTCTTTCCTGAAAAGCCATAAGAGGCCAAGGAGACGAAGCCCAAGCCGTTCTTCTTGAACATTATTAGATGAGTTGGAAGTATCCATAAAAATATAAAGACTCAAGAAGAAGAATATAGACTCTCTGGTGCAAGCTGAATATGAACGACTAGCCCAAGAAGCTGATATAGAAAGGATAAACCTTCAGAACCTTTTAGAAGCTCATTCTGCAAAGTCAGCAGAATTCAACTCAAAGATAGAATCAGTTACTTTGGCAGCTGAGAACAAAGGACAGAGGCTTGCTGGATTGAAAGCGGAAATTATTCGCCTTCAGAAGGAATTTGAAGAAGAAACTGCCAATCAACGACTTATGATTGAACAACTCAATGTCCTAATTCAGGAGAAAATGAGTATGACGAGACTCATAGTGCTGAAATTACTCGCAGGACAGTGGATATGCCCATCTTTGATGAAGAAAATGGGATGGAGGAAGCAAGAAAGATAGTAGAATCAACACATGAAGAAGAGCTGCGGACATTGAAGCAGCAGATTGACAATCTGATTGTCCCTCCTTCTTGATTTTGTATTTGTGTTTTATTGCTATAGCTACATTTTTGTAATGTCCCGTATTTTGATATAAAAGACATTTTGTTGTGGCTCCATTATTTATTGCATATCTTATTTATATATAAATAAATAGAGATAGAAAATATATTCAGAGGTGCAAGACATGATATATTTCTTGATAATTTGTAGAAATAATTATATTCATTATATCTGCTCAGAGGTAATATGGACATGGCAGAATATATTGATATTATTATTTCGATTTTGACAACTTAATCGAAAACGACAAGTTGCTGATGTAGATAATGAACGATGATGAATCGTCAATATTTGTGAAAATGAATGAACGGGAAGACCATCAAATGATGGATGACAATGAACGGGTGAACTGTCAAACGAATATGATAAATGAACGGATGAACCGTCGGGCCTTTAATGAACGGATGAACCGTCTGATGAATGTGATAAATGAACGGATGAACCATCGGGCTTTAATGAACGGATGAACCGTCTGATGAATGTGATAAATGAACGGATGAACCGTCTCTTCGTTATTTGAGGAACTTCTGCCTATAAATATACAGAAGTCTGACAGGAATGAACACTTCGCTTTTCAACATAAAAATGTGTCGTCCGGAGAAGTATCTAAGAAGGCCGAGATCGCCCCGAAGGTTGAGAAAGGCACTGAAGAGCGCCCTGCGATCCAATCCAGCCGAAAGAGGCAAAAGCGGGCGAAGGTCCGTCTGCACCCCAGCCGCCACGGGATATCTTGGACTTCCTGCTCACCAGGAAAGACTGAAGAAGAAGAAGCCATGAGGATGGCCGCCTGCAAATTCCTCGTAGGTTCCAGCAAGGGGTTCTTAACTTTTGCTGATCATGTCTTCGAAAAGGACGGCAGTGGCCCGCGTCCCAATGTAGAGAAGATGATAGTGACCTTTAACATTATGTACTATCATCTAATGAAATAAAATTTGCATTTTATTTATGAACTTGATTCTGTTTGACAATTTTACAAACATTACATTTATACATAATACTTCTTGAGAAATTTGCCATTGATAGGCATCATGGCAATTCGACCATCGAGCCTGAAAGTTGATAGGCTCCATTTGAGAAGACTTTGCTTACAACATAGGGACCTTCCCATTTCGCATCGAATTTCCCTTTGCTCATATGAGTCATAGTCATAGGACGTCTGATGTTAGAACAAGTTCTCCTTGTTGAAATGCTCTGACTTTAACTTTGCGATGAAAGTCTTTGAGATGGGCTTGATATAGCTCAATATGATGTTGAGCCATTAATCGCTTCTCATCCACGCTTCTAACTCTGAAGTCGAAGAAGATCATTATTTCTGTGGTAAGCTCATTGGCAATAGCGATCCTTAAAGAAGGAATTTGCAGCTAAAGGAAGAACGGCTTCACAGCCATACACTAAAGAGAAAGGTGTAAAGCCCGTTGGATTACGGACTGTAGTTCGATAGGCCCAAAGACATTCGCCAAGTTCTCGCTCCAGTTCCGTTTGTTAGTGGAAATAACTTCTGAGGAGTTTAATGATGGTTTGTTGAAAGCTTCAGCTAGGCCATTAGCGGCAGGATTGTATGCTGTCGAAGCGACATTATTAATACGGTGATCATCGCAGAATCTAGTGAATTCTGACTGATGAATGAGGTCCATGTCATGGATGATTCGTTTCGGGGTACACCAAATCTATAGATGACGTGGTGTTTAACGAAGTTGATGACATTGCTAGTCTAACCTCAGTCAGTGGTATAGCTTCAGCCCACTTGGAGAGTAATCAGTTATTGCCAATATGAACCGATGTCCTTTAGAAGAAGGAGGATTAATAGGCCTATGATGTCCATACCCCAAGCTTCAAAAGGCCAGGAGGAAGCAGCGTCGGGTGTAAGAATTCTGATGGTTGATGAATGAAGTCTGCAGGATTTGACAAGCTCGACATTTCTTTGCATACTCAATGGCATCCGATACCATAGAGGGCCAGTAGTAACCCATACGTTAATGCGATCTTGTAGCTTAGGACCAGGCTGATGTGCTCCACATACACCGTCATGAGCTTCACGCAGTACTTGCTTAGCTTCCTCACCAGCGAGACAGCGTAAAAGAAGACCGTCATAAGTTCGCCGATAGAGAGTTTTAGTAGTTTGATATAAATAGAATCGGAGAGATCGTCGACGAACGCTTGTAGCCTCCTTAAGATCTTCGGGAGTATGTCATGTACCACGAAGTCGATAAAAGGAGTTCTCCAGTCATCGATAACATTAACTTCAGAAAATTGCTGAATTCATATTACGATTATTTCAATACAGAACAGTTCTCGATTGGAGATAACTACCACCTGCTGTCTTTTAATAGGGATAGCTAAGACAGCTGCAAGATTGGCTAAAGCGTCTGCTTCAGTATTGCAAGCCCGCCGCACATAGTCAATGAAGAAATCTTTGAATGATATAGCTAAATTGATTGCCGCCTCATGATAAGGTACTAGGTCTTGATGACGTACTTCATAGGTTCCTCT